>JANAVB010011999.1:2626490-2798990 GCA_029216955.1 Iris pallida | reverse complement strand
CCGTCTCGCTTGATCTGGTATGGGTTGTGAGCGTCTCCAGCCTATGCCACAAAATCGACAATAATGAGTTGTCTAGACCTCAAAAGTCATCAAATGATCATGATTTCGATATATGCTCAATCACAGAACTAGTCATGTGCCAAATAGCCAATCACCACATTATCACACATTTTACTATGTCTTTTTGCTACAACTTTACAACAAAGTCCGGAGAAAAATTTGATAAAATAGAAAAGACATGCTCAAGGACATCATCATCAAATCTGAAAATAAATCTATACATCCACAAATCTAAGTCATCACTGATCTTCAAGTAGTCTCCATGCTAGCTAAAATATCACCTCGACCTGCTAAGGCAGAAGTCAACGTCACCTACAGCGTATCCAGTCAAAAAAGAAGCAAAGTACAATCCTAAGAAATAAACACATACAATATAAAACTACAATGCAACAAGTATGATATGGACTAGCCTGTAACTGGATAATGATGCAGTAATTGAAATAATAAAAAATTAATCAATACAATAGTAATTTAAAATATTAATTTCTATGTGACCAACTGTCGCACAATAAGCACAATAAACACAATAGTACCAATGGTCCGGGCCGGTCTAGCCGCACGTGAACGATGTGCAATTAGACTATCCAAAATATTATAGTAAATAGGTTTGATCATATAGAAGCTAATATTTTTCTAACCCCGACTAACAATCAATCAATGAGCAACAATCACAATCATGCACAATAGGAACCATGTTAATGAAGTGTCCAATATGGAAACCATGTAATGCTAAAATAAAAGTAAATGTCAAGTCGTAGTGTACTTGTCTGGATTGTTGTAGCAGTCTAATCGAATATCCGGGAAATCTTTGTCAAAGAGAAACAAATGTTTGTTAGAAATAATTCTAAAATCATCTAATTTCCTTATTTCTAAAATTCTATTAAAACTATTACTCTATTTACTAAAACATTTTATCCATTTATTCTAATATATTACTAATTAACTATTACTCTATTTACAAAAATCTACTCACTTACCAAATTCTTCATTAAACAAACATCCTAACTATTTAATCCATTAAACAAATCCCAGCCCATGGCCTATACTGCTTCTAGACTCCATAGTCAGACCCGGCCCTAAATGTCAACACTATTAAATACTAAAATCAAAACCAGCCCACAGATCAGACTCTGCCCTTTGGTTTTTTTGGTTCACCATTGTTGGCCCAAAGCTAATTTATTTGAGCTAAAAGACCAACCTATTGGGTTTTGAAGGACAAACCCATGACAAACCATTAGCAATCCCCTCTTCCTAATAATGATATGAAGAGAGAGAATATGAGATCAAGAAATCTTGTCCAAGAAAGAAAGGGCGAAGGGAGGAAGAAAAAAAGGAACTCACTTATCGAGGGCCAATCAGTTGCTGGATCCGGCGGCCGCTGTAGTGCTGCGAGAGAGCTCCGGTCAAGGTCGGAGCATAGCGGCACTAGGGTTTGTCGACAGGAGCTTGCAGAGGCGCACATAGGAACCGAAGAGGAGTAGCTCCAAGCGGCGTTAACCACAGTCGTCGGTCGGGTCACCGGCTCTGGCCGAGGAGAGTCGTTGATCCACGAGTAAGCATTGGCGCAGATATGATGGCTGGACGCTCCGGCGGAGACGACGAGGCGGTGGTTAGGGTCGACGTTGGTGTGGTTCTTGATGGTGTTGGTGGAGGATTGTCACGACCCGCACCCGGATATCAGACACGAGTACATGGGCCATGCCCAGCCTATGCCGCAGTATCGACGGTAGAGCACTGTCAATTACCCAGCAAATATCTCAACATCTAAATAATCTATAATAACAATATGTACTCAAATCACAAACATCTAAGAAAGATATAAAATATGAAAGATAGCAATACACTTAAACAACTAGAGTTTGCAATGATCATATAAGACAAGAATGTATCGGAGACAAATCCGATAACGAAAACAATCTAAATAAAGAAGTAATAGCCTAGAGCTCTCGGGAGCCAACTCACGGTCCATGGAACATTGAGACCTGTCTCAGCTAGCATCGTCACGTAGTCCAAGTATGTAGGGGCATAGTAACTCCTAAAATATGGTTATCCAGTCAGGATTGGCATGAAGTACATAAACTAATGGCAATTCTATTTAAATTGACAAAAACTATAAAATAACAACAAATAATAAAATACATGATGGATAAGTAATACTAAACAGTAAAAAGTAGGAAAATCATGTGATCATGTCATGGTAACAATGTAGTATAAGTAATCAGGAGTATAGTGTAACAGCAAGTAATAATCTGGAATAGAACATGTACTACTACTAAATGGTGCCTTGAGATACTAGTTTATTATGTGATCGGCTTGGGACTAGGATCAGGCTATCTATATGACCGGCTTTGCACAGGAACAAGCACAGGTAAACCTGGAGATCAGGCCGGCCATACATGGAAGCTATGAACAAGTACAAGTAAAATCAGGCTACACCCTACGTGTGACGAAGGTAAGCTATGCACAAGTGAGTAAACAAGTAGGGGTATGATAACATAATCTACTAATATCTCCCCATTCTCCGACTAGTATAATGGATCCTACCATGGCACATTACGACTCGAAATTCTATAAGAGGGTAATAAATCCCCTTAGGAATCGGTGTCCATACAAGTACAAGAACAATAATCAAGAATGAGTCATGTACCAGTGTCATGCTCCGACCCAAAAAATTGCTCGTCCTCGTATCGATTAATCCGAATCATCGTTCTCGCTGGGGCATGATATCGTACGAGTCTGGAGTTGCACTCATACAAGACAAGATAACAAGTTCTCAAATGGTTATCTTTAATTTGATATTAACAACGGAAGAAAACAGAGTATACTAAATAATTCTCTTTATTGATAAATGAACTGAGATTACAAAAGCTTTCAATAGCCCAACTGAATTTGCTAGATTAGCTTACAACACTCAGGTTCTCTCTTTCCCATAAAGGACTTCACCATTCCATACATTATGTCTTCTATATCTCAGTCGTATTAATCTTGTTGCAAGTCCGAATGTCAATGCGATCGCACGTTTCAAACGCTATGGCATTCCATGCCTCAACGCGATCAAGCAAAGCTCCACCACGAGCAGACCATTTCCTGAACTTGCTAGCAAACTAGTAGGGGATTAGTACTTTCGTCCTCGCTATACTAATCAAAGACCCACTTTACTTAAACCGACATTAAGTAGATATATTAAATCATGCAGCATACAATTTAGTTATTGTCACGACCTGCTCCCGAATAATCGGACACGAGTCGGACACGCACAGCCTACGTAGGAAGACTCAACGTAGTACGCTGTACCAAGCTAGGAAAAAACTAACAGGTTAATATGAATAAGTACAAATCACAGCATCTATAAACGATCCCAAAATTCAAGGTACAATTCTACGATTATTACATTCATCCAGAAAGTAAAGTAGAGTCTTAAATCACTAATATAATGAAAGTAAAGCATCTAAAGGAAAGATAGCTAGGCCTCCTCGGCCTCTAGGTCTAGTGCAGCTCCAGCTGGCTCTATCACGTCAGCAGGCTCACAACCATAGAATGTGTCACATAACGCCTCCATCTCACCTGCAACATATCTAATCAGGAGCGGAGCAAAGTACAATTCTAGATAATGAACAAAAATATCATGATATGGAAATGAGTACATGAGACATGAAATATAAAGTACAGGAAAAAATATGAAAGTACAGGAATGTAAGTACAGGAAATAAAGTACATGAATGTAAACCATGAACCTGAAGTACAAGACATGACATGTGCACAATATTTGAAATACAACTAGCCTATGTGACCGGCTGGGGTGAGTACAGGACTATGTACAGGAGTACATGAATATCGGTATGGCTTAGGACCCGCGTGCACGGTACGAGGCCTAAGCTATCTACATGAATAACAGAACCTGGGTTTGGTCACACAGCTAGTGTATTTCCCCTCCCCGACACAAGTAAGCACAAGAACATAAAGTACAAGGGTACAAGATATCGTGTCATATCGTGTCATCAAGAGAAGTACAAGATATGTAAATGCACAAAACCATAGAAAGTACTTGCTTTGCTCCGAAAAAGTATAGGTAATGAATGGAGCTGGATGTCCTCATGTTCAATTGTTATAAGTTGATTAAGTTCTAAACAAGTTATACTAACCATCCTTGTATTGAACCAAACATGTTGTTTACAAAAGTTTTACTAGTGGAATAGACAATTGGTAAATAAGTTTAACTTTATATCAGTATCAATTAACTACCTTTATCTATAATTAAATCTAATTATAAAAATGCTTATAGGGTATACTAGTTGTCTGTTCTCCAATCCATGTCAACTCTAACTACCCATATAATGAGATGCTACTATCAATACATTATAGCAAAATAACTTGCTTAGAAATTTATATAATTTTAACAATATATATTTATAAAGAAAAATAGTTCTTGTTAGAAATTCCTCTCTTAAAATATAATTAGTACCCTTTTGTAAATAAATACCTTTATTAGATACTCAAAATTACTCAACCACATGTTCAGAGTCTATCTTACCAGAGATTCAGCCCAAGGTAGGAAACCTCATTAATTATAAGGAAAAATAAAAAGCTTAAATTTCAGCAACAACAATCAGGAAAAATGTATTTCTTTTAAAGACTCAGCATGCAATGAACCAATTGTTTAACATTTTCAACATTATTTAAAATCCAAACCTACTCGGCCTTTTCTTCCACAACAAAGCCTATCTGGATTTGAGAGTCCAGGTCCAAGCACCCTCTAAAACCAAAGTCCAGCAAAACTCCTATATTCAAAAGTAACAACTATTCACCAAAGTCAGACCCATTGGTCCCGACCCAACAACCAATCATATAGAGCCTCAATTAAAAGTGAAGCATAGCTCTCTTGAAAAATCAAACACATAGAGCTCACATTGCTCAGTTCAGAATTTATGCAAACCCATCCCAGCAAATCATACACTAGACTTAACAGCAACCAACAAGAATTATACAAACCCATGAAAAATAGAATTACAACCCAATCGATTTAAACAAAACAGAACAATTCTGCACTTGCTAATCTCCAGATCCGGTCAACTCCCAGTCCATGCAGACACGGACACGCAGGTAGACACGAACCGGCTTGGTCACGCACCCACGAACACAGATAAAATGGACACACCCACGGCCAGGTACAGCGGACACGACACAGATTGGTACAAGGTCTCGAACACGTCCCAGAGCCCCCAAGAGCAACACGATCATACACAACATAAAAGAAATACAACTCTTATTGAAAAAATCACAATTAAGAGAAAATAGAAGAAAATTCAGAGGAAGGAATACCTGAAGGAATCAAACCAAAGCAAGAACACTGACCACAGATTTCTACTTCAAATCAGTGAGTCACAACAGCCTTCTCAAACGAAATAAATTAGATTTGGCCTGGTGCAGCATATCTTCACACAAAATAGAGCAGGTCAAGGGATCAAACTGTTAATATCATTTACGACAGCATCAACTGTCGATTGTACTCAAATCAAAAATTGGAATAAAACAAACTCACCAGATCCGTACTCGATCTGTACAGCAGTTCTCAAGATCGAACCGAAGATCTGTTCAAACAAACTGAAACCAAACTATATGATCAGTCGATCCGAGCTACTTCAATTGGTACTCCATGAAGAAGAAACGTTCATAATGAACTCACCAATCTGGTTTTTCGAACGGAACATAGTCCTCCAACAAGAAATTCGACCCAGCTTCGAGTACTCGAGCTGCCAACCATGGATCGGACACAACTTTCAAATAGGAACGAAAGACACGAGACACAAAATCGAGGGTTAAGAGTTTTGATCACAAACCTAACAATCGACGAGGGAGATCGATCCCTCACGAGAGGACTTGACTCCTCCACAGAGTTCAGTCGCCGGATGAACACGTACTGTCGCACCTATGCCTCAATCGCCGGAGTTGTCCTTGTGATGCCCAGGCCTTCATCGGAGGAGTAGATCCTCACTGCCACCGCCACCATCACTTTCGAACGTGAAAGAACTTGGGTTAGGGTTTGGTTGGGCTGAAGAGGAAGGAAATGAGAACTCAATTGGGAAAAATCATCTGAAAAAGAGAATGGGGCTTTCTCTTTCCTCAGCCAACAAAATATAGATGCACAATTTTGCATCTAAGCCCCTCCGCCTAAGAGCAATTTGCAAACATGGCTCGCCTCTCAAAAATAATTTCACAGAAATCCTCCCCCTTTTCAGTATTTACGAAAACAACTAAAAATTTGTTAGAGAGTTTGTTAGAGGGTTGGGGACCACTCTAACTAAATTAGAAAATTACACCTTTGCCATCAATTCAAATCTCCCTCCAAAACAATCATTATTATTCAAAATTGTTAAATCAAAATATTATTATAGAAAACTTTAAATTTCTCAAAAATTGGAAAGATGGGGTTTTCTATGTTCTTCTTAGGATCAGTTTTCATGGTATACTCGAAAGCAGTAAAATATGTTATCATAGCAAGCATATTATTTGATATGCATAAGCAAGCAGGCAACCAATATCAATCTCGTATTATTTTGTGCCATCTTACCAACATCGACGCACTCGCCCTTGCACCAACGCAAGGTGAATGTGCCTCATTCCATCCCTATCATGTTATAAGTGCTCTGTGCAGGATCTCTGTGTTCCTGCACTTTTAACTCACCGGCCCCTATCTATGCGAAGATCACTGACATTTACCATGTCAGAATGGACTTATGTTTCTTAAAGTGCATTGTGACGCAACTCATTCAGCCTAGGTTATAAGCCTTACTGAAGGTCCTGCAATGCTCGTAAGCCTTAGCCACAATAAACATTCCTTCTAAGTCGAACAGTTCCGATGCCCCAGTACGCCTGTTCGAGGAAACGAACCCATACACAGGTTAATTCATAGTTCATTTGATCATGCAACTCGTATCTAAGCATACAATCCAACATAGTCTGAGTCCGAAACTCAGACTTTGCATCATTTCGTATTTCTCGCATTCTTTCCATGTTCTCACATTCTTTATACGATTTTGTTCTTTCGATGTTTCAAAGCCTCGATTCGATATCCGAGTGAACGACTCAAAGGTCCCAAATGATCAAAGAAATCATACTACGACTTAACGTTCAACGATACGCGATTCGTGCATTCGATGCACGCTTGACACGATCTTTTAATGTGCTAGACTTATGTTTATTTCCTCCAACTTGTGTACTGAGGCACGCCTCGATAGGGTATTCAATGCTATATGACTTTGTGCACTTGATGAACTTATCGATACGGTCTTTTAATGTTCTATCCTTCTAACCCGTGTGCGAGGGCACAAAATAACTTGTGCAAGGTACTTGCTGATATAGTTATCCCATGTTCTTATGGCTTGCGCACCGAGGCGCTCGCCTTTGTGATATTCAATGTTCTATAGCGACTCGTACAATTGATGTACGTTTCATTTCAATTATTCTATCTAGTGTTCGATACGCACTATGTTTATCTCTCGATCGAGCCACGCCCGTGGTCTCGATAGGTTAACTTAGCATACAACGATACATTTTAGTTAGGCATGAAAGAGTAAGAAAGATGTGTCAAAGTCCCCCCACCTTAAGTCGATACCCCTTGTCGTTTCACCGATTCGATGCGGCTCGATTTTATAACTTTATTGCACGGCCAACTCTTCTGACTTAGTCATTCGAGCACTTCGTGCTTCATTGAATTATACGACCGATTTGGCTTACCGTGCCTATGCCTCAGTCTGTCGCGAGATGGTGATTTGGTTTTGTGGACACCATTGCAAATAAGGCAAAATGCCGGCCTATATTTCAGCGTAAACGTATAGCCTGCATACGAAACCAACTAAAAACAATATTCGTTTGAATTAGACTTGTGTGTTGCATCGATTCAATTTCTTAGAATCATTGATCTTACTCGATGCGTTCCTCGGGTCAACGTAACTCTTTGCATCGATATTACTCGATGCATTTTTTGGGTCTACGTACTTTTGTATCGATTCACATCGATACTTAAATCGGGTCAACGCAACTCTTTGAGTTAATGAATCAGCATAATGCATCGTGTGGAGTAGGGCATCACATAATATATCACTCAAAACAAGGTTCGTCCTCGTACCAAAACCAACACTCAATTTCAAGTATTTCTCTAGATTATTTTATGATCTCGTCTCACTATCATTGTTCTGTTTCAGACACTCGTGTAAGCTTTCATTAACTTTCAGTCTTTTCTGCAGCTCAATTTGAATTTAGTATACAATTTGATTTGGATCGTACTCCTATTCAAGGCATCCCAAAAATATGTATATTTCAGCCAAGCCTAGTGGTAGAAAATTGGAACAAAGCTGACATGTAAATTTTAATCCTATGATTGCCATCTCGTACTCCCGATCGGACTTATATTTAGCGACTGTTCATAAATTTTTTATCGCATACGTATATTCGATACATACGTGATCATCCAACAAAAGTTGTGGCACATGTTGCTATTTAAAAGATCGCACTTCACATTTCCTAAGTTTCTTATGGACCATCAGTTTTATGTGTCGCGTCGAGCCGTCGCGCATCCGATCGCAATGAGTCTCCGTAATGCCTTGTGTTCGAAATTGATGTCCAACTATTTCTAAAGTTTCACATTGCAACTCATCTCGATACAATTTCCCTTTGTTGACTTGCAACATGCATCAATAATTTGGGCTACGTCCGCTAGGTGACTTACTTAAACACCATGTTCGAATTCTTCTGACGTAATCTAAATTGACGTTGCACAAAGGCTACCATTTATTCGACATAAAAGTTCCATTCGAGTCGATGATGCTCAAAGGCAATGGCCTTTTTCGGCACAATTGTTTAACTCAAGTTGACAGTACTCAAAGGCAACAATCGTTTTGACATAAAGGTATTTCTAGGACGCGTCTTATGTTCGATCCCTATCGAGTAGGAATTTTCTAGTCAAATTTTAAAACTTGTCCGTCTCGCAACATCAAATGCAAGTTCGTTTCATGCAAGCTCAATTGCAAGGTGAATCTAAATATAATGACTTAACTCATAAATCATTCTCTTATCGTTCGCTCTCGTGCATAGTACGTCTCGCAATCGCCTATCTGTATCACCAAGTTCATTGGTGAATTTCTAGTTCTATCGTTAACCAACATAACCATTCAGCATTCATTCGACAAATAGTCAAAATATGACTATATCATTCTCAATCGAAAGCTGTTCCATCTAGTCTCGAAATAATTTCTTGATCGCCTAGACTTATCATCAACATGCACCACGTTATATTTGTTACTGATGCAATTCCATATGTGACTTCGCATGGGTCATCTTACGGGTCTGTAATATTTTCTTTGATTTGGCGGTCAAGTCTTATAGGGTCAGCTGCCCCGAAGCTACGCTCGATAATTATGGATCATTAACGAAGGACAGTTACTATGAACCATGCTATATCTTATTTTGGAGCCAAATCATGATCCAACCATTTCTATGGAATAACCCAAATTTGGATAAAACTATTTCTATCGTGCAACTGAGGAACAACTATCCTCCGAGTAAAGTCATGTACTACCGTCGATGATTCTGAAATTCATGAAACATCTATCATATTGAGTTCGAGTCTATCTACCTACTATCAACATCCGAGATGCTATACGCATCAAAACAATCGTCGATGACTTTATGGTCTTGCCTGATCAATCGTAAAGTTTACGATCAACCAGTTCGACATTCTCATATTGTTATTTCTGAAATCTCGATATCGTAGACTCGCCCCATTTGGTATGCTCACGTTGTGCTTACGTTTTATTGTGTACCAATTTTTGGTAGGTATCAATTTTGATAGTACGAGGGTCAACTTTGAATATGCATCAACGTCGACTCTAGTTTATATTGCATACGTCCAAGTTCACTCCAAATATTTCCATATGCATCAACTTATTTTTTGATTCGTCGCATCCCTCTATACTTTGATCGCGTAACCGAGTTACCGATTATCCAATATCGAACCCTTGAGTTATACGATCACGCCCTCTAAGCTTTACGCGTTTCAATCGTACTCAAATGTGCTTCGTCGCAACATAACCAACTATCTTCATAGGCATGATTACCCGCATCAACCAACATTTTTATCGAAGCCGCAAGTCGTGTGATCCGAATAGAATTTGCATCGCCCAACATTTCTATTGAGATCGCAAGTAGTGTGATCCAATTATAATTCACATCGCCCAACATTTCTATCGAGATCGCAAGTCATATGATCCGATTACAATTCATATCGCCCAATATTTCTATAGAGATCTAAGTCGTGCGATTCGATTACAATTCGCATCGCCTAACATTTTTATCGAGATCGCAAGTCATGTGATTCGTTTACAATTCACATCGCCCAACATTTCTACCAAGATCGCAAGTCGTGGCATCCGATTACAATTCGCATTGATCACATTTTATCGAGCTCGCAAGTCGTACGACTCGTTTATAAATTTTCAAGTGTCCTATCCCGCCGATTTGATTATTGCCACAAGGCATAATCGTTTCGCTAGTCTCCGTCATCCGACCGACTTACAAATTTTTGTCCGACGTATCATTCAATGATACGAATCCCCCGTCCTATCGTTCCAACCGATTATCAAAGAACACTTGCATCAACATACCGTCATACAAATTTCCAATCGAGTTTCGATACTCTTTCGTCATTACGGACAAACCTTCCGCAATTCTCACAATGCGATGATGCAACTAATCATACAGGGGTATGCATATACCACTCAGAATCGAGCCATCCATTGCATATATGGTGTATCATATACCATTCAGAAATCAAGTTATTTCTTTCGCATCATACTCGTATGAACAAATAATCTATCCCGTCTCACGATTTCTGCAGTGATCATGCCGATCACAACCGTAACTTTTGTTTAATCAAAATCCGACACAATTCGGCTAATGTATTCATTTACCAAAACAAGTTCAGTGCGCAACCGAACCAATTCGTTTCTGTCGATTATGATTTTTCTACCGTGCGTTGCACCTCGTGCAATAATTTATTTTTGCATCCGTTGCACATCGTGCAACAATTTATTTTCGACATTCATTTCTGACATCCGTTGCACCTCGTGCAATAATTTATTTCGGACGTCCAAAGCCAATGCTTGAATTCGTTCAACATATTCGATATCAACTTTGATTTTTATTGCAACGCATCATTCACAATCAACTCGTTGCAACTGATGCAGCAACATTTCAAGAATTTTATTGTATTAATGCAACCAAAATTCTCATATTGACCGTTGCATTGAGACAACGAACATCTCAATTCACAATTCACGACGTGTTGTACTTGTAGCAACAAACGTTTGAATTCACATCTCGCGACTTGTTGCACTTGCAGCAACAAACGTTTTACGACTTTTCCAGCAAACATCATATAATTTCCAAAACACATGCGGCAAAATTACATGATTTGTATTAGACTAATTGTATGGAACATCCAGTACGACATCGAGTAGAGTCAAGAGTCATTTCATGGTGGTGGGCAACTTTTATAATTGAAACGAATCAAGTGACAAATCCCTATTTTTGTATTTGACTGTATTTTGTATCTGACTGTATTTTGTATTTTTTGGAAATTTAAATTTGGGTATTGTTAAAATTTTATTGATATTTTCGTGAGGGTGAATTTATTTCATATTATTATTCTTGCTACTATTGTTACTATCATTTTATTATTATTATTATTATTATTATTATTATTATTATTATTATTATTATTATTATTATTATTATTATTATTATTATTTTATTTCCTATATCTACCCCTCCCCTTACCTAAACTAACCCCAACCCAAACTTTCCTCTCTCTCCCTCTCTCTCCCGAGAACCAGCACACCCCCCCCAAAAAAAATTCCCTTTCCTCTCTCTTTCTCTTCACTCTCCCCCGATCTCTCTTTCTTCTTCCCGACCTCCGGCCGCCCCGAGCGCCACCACCATCTTCCCCTACCACCATCATCGTCGCCTCCCTCGCCACCATCGCCTCCATCTCCGGCGCCTCCGCCATGGCCACCCCCTTCAGCCACCGTGACCACCACTACCCCCTTTCTCCTCTGCCCCCCCTGAGTGCCGCCAGCATCGTCGTCTCCACCGCCACCATCATCGTCATCTTCAGCCACCACCACCATCACTTCTACGACGACCACCACCACCCTCGTCGTCGTCTTCTTCTCATCCTCTCCCCCTCGTCTTTGAGCTCCGGCCGCCACCCAATGGCCGACCTCCTCCAGCTCCTCCGTCTCTCGTCGCGATTCTCCTCCGACCTCCCCTCTCCCTCTGTACTTCCTCCTGTCGGCGGGCCGACCTGGCCGGGCCTCCTCGTCCATGCCGACGAGCCCCTCCGTCGGTGAGATTTTCGAGCACCCCTCTCCCTCCCCTTTCTTGATCTATGTACTCCTCGGAGATCGAGCCATGTGGTTCGGCGTGCGTCGGGCAACGTGCTGCCTCGAGTCGTACGCTGCCTCGTGCAGCATGTTCATTGGGCAGCACACCCTCGGTTGGTGTGCACCCTTTATTTTCATGCTACCTCGGGACACGTGTCTCGATCTTTGTGTACACCTCAAGCAACGGGATGCTTTGGGCCCCACATTGTTTGGGTTGTGTGCTATCTCGATTCGCGTGCCTCGGTGTGTAAGCTTTTTCGATTTTTGTGCACCCCGATCTACGTGCTGCCTTGGACAGCGGGACACCTCGAGCCCCGTGCTGTCTTAGGCACCGTGCTACCTCAGTTTGCATGTTGCCTCGATTCCTGTGTCTCGACCTTTGTGCCATCTCGATTTTCGTATCGCTTCGATTTGTGTACACGTGCTGATTTGTGCATCGCTCCGATTTGTATGTCGCATTAGTCTTTGTGCCGTCTCGATTCGCGTGCACGTCTCGATTCGCGTATCGCATTGATTTGTGTGCTATCTTGATATTCATGATATTCTCGATCTACGTGCATGTATCGATTTATGTATACGTTGTCTTCTATTCATCTCGATTCTCGTGCGCACCTCGATACATGTGCACGTCTCAGTTTACGTGACTATATCGGTCCACGTGTCTCGGTTTCCGTGCCAGATCCCTACACTGCTTACAGGACCTACACGGTATATTCTTCTGCCATCCTCCATGATTTCCTTTATTATTTTATTATTTAATACTGATAATTGTTTATTGTGTATTCTGAGGACCTCGATGGACGTGCTAGCTTGGATCGCGATCGTTGAAGACTTGCTTACCTAGCCGAGCCCTCTAGGAAAGTATCCCTTGCTCATCGACGGCTCTTGCCCTCTCTCCTGGATTTTATTACATTTAATTAATTTGTACTTGTAAATTGTATAACCATGATTAGTGTAGCCTAGTAGTAGAACTGCCATGATGATAACATAGGATAGCTTGGTCCGATACCGGGATAGTCCGTATCGGACAACTCGAATGGGTCATCCACACCTCCGAGGACACGAACACGAGTCACTTGTACGGATTGTCCCCGTATGCCCTGTTTTCGACTCACGGTCGGATAACGGCTCTGGCTAACTATTCTTGTGACTGTGATTGTGCTTGGATTAGAACTATGGACATGTGCTGTGATGCGCCCTGCGAGGCAATTTCTTGTTATATGTGTTGGCTTGGCGCCCAGTACGCATTGTAGTGCTGCTGGAGGCCGGGAGTTAGTGGTCTCGGGTTCGATTGGTTTCCAGTACGCATCGTAGTGCTGCTGGAGGTCGAGACTTAGTGTTCTCGGCTATCGATTTGTTCCCAGTACGCATCGTAGTACTGCTGGTAGCTGAGACTTAGTGTTCTCAGCCTACGATTCTGCGATTCTGTGGCGCGTTGCGTCGAGTAGTTTTAGCCCCTATTCGTAGGGTGCTCCCGTCCAGATTACAATGGAGACTCTGTCGAATTTTTTTCAAAATTCTCGATCGAGAATTTGGTTCGAAGGATTGGACAGAACCATTCCTTTGGTTTGCTGGACTGGGCTCGTACATGTTCACCGTGGCATAGTTTACCTGATCCCATCGGCTTGGTAGACTTCCGAATAGATTAGTCGCCTAGCGTCTTGACCTGTCTTGTCCGTCGGATAGCGTAAGGAGAGCGGTTCTACTCGAAAGACGGTCTGCAACCCTGGTCCTTGTTTGGTTTAAGGGTTGTGGATCTGCTCCAGAGTGGTTCATGCAATCCTTGCCATTTTTCGGCGGTATTAATTAATAAACACTTGTACCCTGACCATTCATTCTAGGAGTTGTCCTAGTATAGCCAGATAGGGCTGACAATTGTCTTATGTATCGGAATTATGACATTGGGAATATTTAGATTGCGTAGTATTTGAGGATTGATCTAGAATAATGTATCGGTAGACTCATTAGATTCCTGGTGTTGGATTATTATGCGAATGTTTCGCGGAACGAGAAAGATACCAAGGATTTTGATATATAATTTTTACTCGACTTCCCAAGCGCCCAAAACCTGGTACCTTTGTGTATTCCGGTAGTTGGGGAACCTGGTTTGATTGCTATGTCTTGGTAGTTGAGGGGCTCGTTTTCTAGTGGCTTGTGATCATTGACTTGGAGGATTCTTGTGATCTAGAGGGCCTAGCATTGCTTATAGTGATTAGCTTGGTATTTGGTTATTGACCTTCCTGACATTGTATTGATTCCATCGTAGAGGGGTGACTCTTGATAGAGTGATCTGGTGGATAGACCGACTGGATGATTGGAGCTCTAGGCTCCCATATATGCTTGAGATGTTATTATAGTAGAGGTTCTGATCTTATACTTGACCTGATATCCATGCCACGATGTGGGCAGATGACTTCTAGTGACTGACAGATTTGTCCTTGTCCCAGACCTGACTACTTGTATCCGTGCTATAAGTCCAGTTACCCTTTGAGGTACTGGCCCTGACCTTGCACTGCGGTGCCCCTTGTCTACTGGCACTTTGAGGTGCTACTTCCATGATTATATGGCATTACGATGCCATCTTGATATTCTAGCTATATTATATGATTACGTGCACGGGTACCTTGGTAGTTGGCCTTTAGTCTTAGCGTGGTCAGGATTGCTTGCTTGCTTGTTGCATAACGCTAAGGATGAATCACAACTGGGACTATAGGTACCGAGGTTGATTCTTACTTAGCGTTTCCGTACTGAGGTACGACATCTAGGACGGTGATCATGTGACCACGACATGTGATCCCGGATAACTATATGGATAATCTATGTAACTTAAACTGTTAGAAGCATTGGGGGGGAACGGAATCCCGAGATCGTGCATTACCAGCCTTATCCCAGATATTAGTTGTCACGACCCGCTCCCGAATAATCGGACACGAGTCGGACACGTCCAGCCTTTGTCGTTAGACACAACAAAGTAAGCTGTACCAATCTAGGGAAAACTAACCAGATATCAAGACAAGTATGAAAACAAAGCATCTATAAATGTATCCCAGAAAAGAAGTACGAGTCACAGAATTCTATTACATTCTAGCAAATGAAAGTAAGTCTACTAGTCTCAATACAAGAAAAATAATATGGAATACTAAGGTAAGCTCTAGGCTTCTGCAGCCGCTAAGTCAAGAGCAGCACCAGCTAGCTCTCCTGCATCAATTGGCTCCTCGCCATAGTACGTGTCGCACAGAGCCTCCAACTTACCTGCAACATATCCTAGTCAGGAGCGGAGCTAAGTATATCCAAGGAAATGAACATGAACATCATGGTATGAATCAAGAAACAGGGAATATATATATATATATATATATATATATATATATATATATATATATATATATATATATATATATATATATATATAAATACAGGAAATAAGACAAGACACGAAACTGAGCAGGAAATACTGAAAGTAAAATAGGGAACATGGTAAGAGTCCTGAGCATGAAATACAACCTGAACATGAAGTATAACCTGAATCATGAAATACAACATGAACATGAAATACAACCTGAATCATGAAATACAACCTGAACATAAAATACAACCATGAATCCTGAAATACAACCTGAATCCTGACATGTGCAATATTGAAATACATCGAGATTGTGTGATCGGCTTAGGTAGATGCAATGATCATGAAATGGTACGGCTTTGGTCCCGAGTGCACGGTGCGGGACCCAAGCTATTCACATGAGTAGTAACTGGGTTTGATCACATATCTATAGTATTTCCCCTCCCAGACGCAAGTAATACATGAAACATGGAACCAGAAAATATCGTGATACATCGTGTCAATCAAGGAAATACAGGGACAAACATGCAAGACATGAGAAATGAACAAATCCGAGGAGTATACTTTCCTGGCTCCGGATGATCGAGAAAAGGTAGTAAAGCTGAAAATCCTCCTGTTATGGTTTACAGCTTTATAAGTGAACAATGTAAAGTAGATATTCTAATCTAGAAAAGTTATTTTAATATAAACCTTAATTTGTACTAAACCTACCTTGTTTTCATAACTCTATCTTACAACTATACAATTACAATAATATCCCAAAGTGTAAGATGACCTGTCTATCTACCTACACCACTCAAGTTCCACATAGGCTAACTCTTATGTATTGGTTTCATGATATGATAGCTGGCAACTACTTCTATTTTAGATGGTAATTGTCCAACACAATTTTATAGGGATTTCAGTTATGGTCTTAAATCATTCCAAGGTACTTACTATATCTCTAAAGTCAAACCTAATACTATTGTCCTATTTAGGACTGATACAGTGCCCTATTTAAACTGGTTTTTAGGTTCTAAACCTCCTACCCATATTAGCCATCAGTTGAACAACCCAGCACTATGTCAAATCCCTAACAGTTGCTAAACTCAGTCTCCAGTTCAGGACTTAATCAGTCCATACTGATTTGAACCAATTCAACCCACTCTAAAGTGATCTGCCAACTCAATTACCAGGTAAATCTCATTCCTTAAGTAATTTACTGAAACCAATTGCCTGAACTAATTAGTCCTACACAAGTTCCAGGTTTAGTCCTATATCAGGACTGTTACCAATTTCCTAAAGTAATTTATATCTAACCTAGCACACAAAGTCCCCAACCTGTGGTTCAACCATAGTCAGTCCTATCTCAATCAATATCAGTCTCAAAACTTCTCAGTCATTGATATACAAGTTCTGTTAGAACCAACATTGCCTTCAATCTAATAGCAGGACAGTATACTTGCTAATGGCACTACACTATTTCCCAGGAAATAGGACAACCAAGATGATTATGCACTAATCATCCATCTATCTTCCTGAATTATCCAGAGACTCTCAAGCTATCCACCTGGTCTGCAGTCTTTGCTACGGAGTTGCCATTACTTCAACAGGTAAAATTGGAGACACATAGAGGCCTGATTCAGTTCAACTCTTCAATGGAAATCAAACATGAGTGCAAATGTATAACTTCACTTAATCGAGAGTAGATAGTAGCAAACATGACTTGGAGATTCATTACAAAGTTGAAATGACATTAACTGTCTCAAATTGAGAATACCAAACCAATAGTGTTCCTTCCAATTTATATCAGTCTAAAACAAACTTAATCAATTCTAGTATCCATAAATTGATATGGCTTCCCAAATGCTGAATTTAAAATAAAGACATACCCTCAATCTGTAGGCAACTGTCAGTTAAGTTCTAAGTGACATTCAGTCTTAAACATAGACTGAAATAAGACATCTCAGTCCATTACTGAACCAAGACAGGGGAAAACCTCAGTTCAACAACTACCCAGCCTTTCACCTCCGTCCTATTAGAACAGGAAAATTAATTCAGTCCAAATTCAATTTAAATAACAGTCCTTATGCTACATTGAAACATCAGGTCACAACCTCAGTCTCCTAACCAAGCTTTCATGTAGTTTACATCAGGAATCCTAACTAGGCTGATTGGGTTTACTCTTAGCTAAGACCCTATCTTAATTCAGTCCACTTAAGGTACTGTCATAAGTTAAGGTTAGCTAGGACTGATACCAATCAGCTTTAGGTAACTCCTAATACTAATGCCCTGATCCTGACACCACCATGACTCAGTCCTTCACAGGGTTGTACTTACAGGTTACACACTTAGCTAGAAACCTATGGGCTAATCCAAATATAGGTATTCTCAGTAACATAGATAAAATCAACCAATGTGCAATAGGTTCAATGTTGATACAAGGCAATCCTTGTAGAGACATGTGAATGCACTGGTTGTGATCCATATGTACACTCAGTCTAACTCTAAAGCCTTGCCATACAGTCGATCAATTGGTAGTACCAATTAAGACATAAATCTTCCTTCCTTAGACAGGTAACAGGTTTGTCCAACTCCATTTACAAATGGTCAGTAAACTAATCAAGTGTCAACTGCACAGTTCAGTCCTAAATCAGGAAGGATAGTTTCATGAACTTAATTAGGAGGGTACAACCTCAGGAGTGATTCTCTTAAGAATTGGCATCATTCTAAATATAACATCAGCTAATTAATTCAAGGAGTTCGAGGAGTTATGCTAACAACCCACATTCTACTCTGTACTACAAGAGTATAGCAAATCATAAATCCTGAACATCCCCATACTATTTACTAACTGTAATTATACAAAAATTAATTAGGGATTTACCTCAACGAGCTTGTCCTACTGTAGTCTCAGTCCTCCCACTGTCCCGAATCAGTCCTTAACAGTCCTCAGACCAACTCTCTATAGACTAAGAAATTAACATCATCACAAATCGTCCAATCATGAAATAGATTCAAATATAATCCAAACACTGGATAACTTACCAGTGTTCTAAATCTGAACTAGAATGATCAATCAACTGGAAGTTCACCTCGATTTCTAGATCTCGATCTAATTCCCAAAATCAATGAAAAACCAAAATAAAAAAAAAAGAGATCACAACAGAACACTGGATCAAATCGAAATCTATACCTCTTTCGATTGATCACAGAGACCAATTCTCGAACAGATCGAGAGCTTCTTAGAAAGAATTCTGAGATTTACAGCTCAACTACAATTTATATTAACGATAAATTAGATCAAGAAGGCTAGAGCCATGGATCAATTAGATTTACAATGCTAATTTACTCGATTGAAATTGAACCGATCCTTCTTCGATTCCCTCCAGGAGGCTGATCTGCTCGTCGTCGTGGCTTGCCTAGCCAGAGAGAACTCCTCACTGATCAGTCAGATGATGTTGTTGCCGAGACCCAATTTGATGTTGATTTGATCCTACGCTTCGCCTCTCCTGCTCCTCAAGGTCCCTTCCATGGCTTCAGCTTGATAGGCTTAGGTCGAAAAGATGGGGAAGAAGGAGAGATTCCTAATGATTCCTAACAGCAAGAAAAGTGATCTAGAATTGGTCGTTTAAATAGGTGAATAAGCGTAGGAAGGAAGCAGGGAAAAAGCGGAAAAAATTAGAAAGGAAGAATTAGTTAAAGAGTTGAAATCTTTTGAAAAAATGTTAACTGTCAAGAGTTCATTACTGATGAACTCGGTTTTGAGGAGAGGACATGGGCCGGGCTTAAGAAGCCCACTACCAATTCTAAGTGAAAAATAATATAACCATTTCTAGGATTTTCAAAACAATTAATTGTAGGAGGAAATTGTTTGCTAAAGTTTAAAAAAAAATCCTTGAAAGTAGGCTTACAAATATTCCCCTCCCAAAAAAATTTCGTCCTCGAAATTCAGAAGTAATCCAAAATTGATTTACGAACACCACAAAATATTTATTGAAAAAGGAATTTCCAAAATGCTAAATACAATCTAGGATAGCGATCTCGTATCTCATCCTCACGCTCCCATGTGGACTCTCCCGGAGAGTGGTGTCTCCATATGACACGAACAAGTGGAATAGTCTGGTTCCGCAGGCGCTTCTCCCTCCGATCGAGGATCTCCACTGGCTGCTCCTCGTAGGTCAAGCTCGGACCCACCTCTAACTCTGAGCAGTCCACCACATGGCTCGGGTCCGGAATGTAGCGTCGGAGCTGGGACACGTGGAAGATGTCATGTACTCCTTCCAAACTAGCTGGAAGTGCTAGTCGATACGCCACCTCGCCAATCCGTCCCGTCACGTCGAAAGGCCCGATATACCTCGGACTGAGCTTCCCGTCTCTGCCGAACCGAATGACACCTCTGGTCGGCGAGATCTTCAGGAACACTCTATCGCCAACTGCGAACTCCAATGGCCGTCTGCTGCTGTCTGTCCAGTGCTTCTGCCGATCCTGTACAACTCTGAGATGCTCCCTGATCAGCCTGATCTTCTCAGCTGAGTCTACCACCATCTCTGGCCCAAGCAAAGCCCTCTCGCCAATGTCGTCCCAAGATAAGGGCGTGCGACATCTCCGCCCATACAGTGCCTGAACGGGGTCATCTCGATGCTAGCCAGATAACTGTTGTTATAGGCAAACTCCACTAGATGCAAGTGATCCTCCCACGAACCGCTGAAGTCGAGTGTGCAAACCTGTAGCATGTCCTCCAGTGTCTGAATGGTCCTCTCGGACTGCCCGTCGGTCTGTGGATGATAAGTGGTGCTGAACTTCAACTGTGATCCCAAGCTCATCTGTAGACTCCTCCAGAAGTGTGATGTGAAATGGCTGTCTCTGTCTGAAATGATGCTAACCGGCACTCCATGAATCCGCACAATCTGACGCATGTAGAAGTCTGCAAGCTTTTCGGTCGACAGCCCAACCTTGAACGGAATGAAATAAGCAGACTTCGTCGGTCTGTCCACAATCACCCAATAGCGTCCTTGCCACTGGAAGTACGCGGTAACCCAGAGACGAAGTCTATGTTGATATGCTCCCACTTTTATTTCGGAATAGGTAAAGGCTGGAGTAGTCCTGCTGGTCTCTGGCGCTCCTCCTTGATTTGCTGGCACACAAGGCATCTAGAAACAAATCTGGCAACCTCTCTCTTCATCCCATACCACTAAACATACTCTCGCAGATCCTTATACATCTTGATAAATCCAGGATGTATAGAATACTACGACTGGTGGGCCTCCTGCATCACCGCCTCCCGTAAATCCTTGGGCACACACAACTGAGTTTCGTGCCTCAGGAATCCATCCTCTGCAATGGTGAAGTCGTCGAGCAATCCTGCCTCCGTCTAGCCTCTAAGACACCAGAGTCCCTCATCAAGAAACTGGGTCTCCTTGATCTTCTCTATCAGTCCTGACTGTATCTGCATGTGCATCAGCTGTCCTCCAACTCCTGGAAGAACAATCTCAATCCCAAGGCTCTCAAGATCCTCCAGTAGATGACGATCCATAGTGAGATACATAGCAACAGGATATCGACTGAGAGCATCTGCTACCACATTCGCCTTTCCAGGGTGGTACTGTAGATTGATGTCGAAATCTTTCATGAGTTCCAGCCATCTGCGCTGCCTCATATTCAGCTCCTTCTGAGTGAAAACATACTTCAGGCTTTTGTGGTCCATAAAGATGTCCACTCGCTCTCCATACAAATAGTGCTTCCATAGTTTCAAGGCAAATATGACTGCTGCAAGCTCCAAGTCATGTGTGGGATAATTCTTCTCATGAGGCCTCAACTGTCTAGAAGCATAAGCTATGACCTTCTTGTTCTGCTCAAGCACACATCCCAGGCCTTTTCCTGAAGCATCGCTATAGATGACGAATCCTTCTGATCCAGATGGCAAAGCTAAAACTGGCGCTGTCGTGAGTCTTCTCTTCAATTCTTCAAATGCTGACTAGCAGGCGTCGCTCCAGATGAACTCCTCGTCCTTCCGCGTAAGCTTCGTCATAGGCTCTGCTATTCTGGCGAAGTCCTTCATGAACTTCCTGTAGTATCCTGCTAGCCCTAGAAAACTACGAATCTCAGCTACTGACTTGGGAGGTGCCCATGCTTCAACTGCTTCAATCTTCTTGGGATCCACAGAAATCCCCTCTCCAGTCACCACATGCCCCAAAAACTCCACCCGGTCCAAGAAAAACTCATATTTAGAGAGTTTCACGTACAGCTTCTCCTTCCGCAGTATCTCCAACATAATTCGCAAGTGCTCCACATGCTCCTCCTCGGTCTTCGAATATATCAGAATGTCGTCAATGAAGACTACGACAAACTTGTCCAAATACTTGTGAAAAACTTTATTCATCAAGTTCATAAACACTGTTGGGGTATTGGTGAGTCCGAACGGCATCACCAAGAACTCATACTAGCTGTATCGGGTGTTGAAAGCTGTCTTTGGAATATCCTGCTCCCAAATCTTCATCTGATGATATCCTGACCGAAGGTCAATCTTGGAAAAGACCTTCGCTCCGCTCAGCTGATCAAACAACTCATCAATCTGCGGCAACATATATCTATTCTTGATGGTGATGTTGTTGAGTGCACGATAATCGATGCACATCCTCACCGTCCCATCCTTCTTGGGCACGAAGAGTACCGGTGCTCCCCAGGGTGAAGCACTGGATCGAATGAAACCTTTGCCTTCCAACTCATCAATCTGGGCCTTCAACTCTGCAGCTTCCTTCGGGTTGATCTTGTAGCAATGCTAGGACTTTGGCGCTGATTCGGGCACTAGGTCGATGCTGAACTCCACGTCTCGATCTGGCGGCAATCCTGGCAACTCCTCGGAGAATACGTCAAGATACTCTGCAATCAGCGGATGCGGCAACTCCTGGTCTTCTGCAACTGCTCCGAAGTAGACTCCCTCTGGCCTCTCTGCAACTCGTCTGTTGATCTCGAACGGTAGAACTCCTGGCGGGCTGAAAGTCACCTTCCCTTCATGGCAGTCTATTACGGCAAACTGCTCGCTCATCCAGTCGATGCCGAGGACTACGTCGAATCCGGGGAATGGCATCACCAGAAGTCGAGCCCTAAGCTCCCGTCCAGCTATAGTGATAGGACAATCCACCATCTCACTGACTGGCACAACCTCTCCTCCTGTCATGATCTGACAGTTCCTCCTAGTGGGCTTGGGTGTGAAGCCGTGTCTATGCAGAAACTCATATGATACAAAGCTATGTGTGGCTCCAGAATCAAATAAGGCAATGGCAGAAAATGAATAAATGATAACAGAACCTGTGATAACATCTAGAGCTGCCTCCTCCTCCTCAACTGCGGCCATGACGTAAGCACGTCCCCGTTGTGGTCCTCCCCGCTGCTGCTGCTGGTGCTGTACAAACCTCTGCTGCTGGGGTGGTAGAGCTCCTCCTCTCTGGGGTGCAGCAGGTAATGCTCTGGGTGGTACAGGCGGTGGTCCTCCAGCTCCTCGGGGTCCTCCTGCTAGTCTGGCTGTAGCCTGAGCGCAGTCCCTCATCTGATGTGCATCTGATCCGCAGAAGAGGCAAAGTCCAAGCCTCTTACGACAGACCTCCACGTGGTGTCCCGGCCGATGACAATATGTACAAGTGATCCCCTGCTGCCTCTGATGCTGAGCTGCTGGAACTCTGGCAGGACGGTGCTGAACTGCTGTCTGCTGATGTGGCCTCGCCTGAGTCTGCATCTGTACCCTCTTCGCTGGCGCCTGGTAGCTGCTGCTGTCGATGTCCCTATCCCTCTTGGGCCTCGGGTCCATCTACTTCTCAACTGCCTGGGCGATCTTAAGGATGCTAGAGTAGGTAGTCGCCTGGCTAATAGCTACTGCATGTCGCAGCTCCCTGGTCAGACCCTTCTTAAATCTCCAGGCCCTGTCCTCTGGTGCTTTGACTAGGCTCTCCGTGAACCTACTGAGCCTAGTAAACTCGAAAGTTTACTCCGCTACTATCATCGTCCCCTGCTGCAAAGCCTCGAACTACATACGAAGCTCATCCCTCTCGATGTCTGGAAATTTTTTTCCTTGAACAGTATTTTGAAATCTGCCCAAGGAACCTGCTGTGCTGCCAACTGGGGCTCCTCGCGGTACCAGGCTCTGGCAAGGTCGAACAGCCGCATGCTTGCCACCTCTACCATCAGGTCGTCTGGAATCTGCGTCATCCTCAAAGTCCTCTCCGCATTCTCCAGCCATTTTGTCTGCATAGACGATACCCTCTTTGCCCAAAAGTCCATCGGGCAGAGGTTCTGGTATTCTTTGACCGTCCCTGGTCTCGGTGCTCGTTGGAGCCTAGTGTGAGTTTTGTGAGAGCCTAGTGTGAGTTTGTGAGAGAGTTTTGTGAGAGTTAGTGTGTTAGTGTTAGTAAGGATATAGGTGAGTTTTGATGTTAGAAAGAATACTTGTATTTTTGTTAGTTTTGTTAGATGCTAGATAGGAGTGGGGCTTGTAGGAGAGTTAGTATTTGGGAGTGAGTGTGAGATGAATAGGTAGTATCTTGGTATCTCATGATACAAAGATATGTTTTTAAGTTAATTGGATATATTTTAAGATGTAGATAACATGAGTTAGATGAGTTAGTTAGTGGGAGTTAGTGGTTGGTAATGGTTAGCTAGGTAGATATCTTGGTATCTTAGTATACCAAGATGACTTTTCCAACGTAGGAGTGGTATACCTTGGTATAGGCAAGGTAATAAAAATTACCTTAGTAAGGGTAAGTTAAGGTAATAGAATAATTGTAAGTTTTGAGTTAGATAGTTTAAAATATGGTTAGAAATTGATTGTCTTGGTTGGTAATGGTTAGGATTAGTGCCCTTAGACTAGTTTTGACCTCTGTTGACCGTTTTGACCAAAAGTCAACAAAAGTCAACCGAAAGTCAAACTTAGCCTATAAGTAACTAGAACTTGACCGAAATTGACCAGAGTTGACCAGTTAACAACAAGTCAACTGTTAGTCAACACTAGACTAGTTTGACCTAGAGTTGACCTAGAATTGACCAGAGTTGACCAGTTGACCAAAAGTCAACTGTAAGTCAATCCTTGAGCCAGTTTGACTTAGTTTGACTTCCTGTGACCTAGTTAGACCTAGTGTGATTCAGTGTGACTTAGTTTGACTTGATGTGACCTAGTTTTACTTAGTTTGACTGAGTTTGACCTAGATTGTATATCATACACTAGAAATTATGCTTAAACATTGTCAAACCCTAATTAGCTTACAATATCTTATCTCTAGGTCTGTGAGATCACTCTGAGCATCGACCGTACTTGACAGCTCAGGACAACAGGCGAGTACATTCTCTGATAGTAGTTCTTTGTCTTGATATCTTCTGTATCCGATTCAGTTATAGTGTTTTACTTGATTCTCGATACGAGGGTGCACGGGCTAGTATATACCGAATTCCTGTCATGAGATGTCATTTTTGAATTTTCTTGGGATACTGGTACTTGCTCGATCTTGTTCTTGTACTTGTATTGACACCAATTTCTGAGAAGGAGTAGCTACCTTCTTAGAAAATCTCGTGCCATGACGTGCTATGTCCGGATACGTATACTATTTCGGGATGAGGAGTATTATAGGTTATGTAATCAATGCCCACCTTGAGTTACTACTTGTTTCATAGCTCCACCCTCACCGTACGTAGGGTGTAGCTTAACCTGTTACTACTTGTTCCATAGCTTTCCATGTCGGACCGAGTTCACATACTTGTAGCCGGTCATATGGAACAACCTGATCTTGACCCATACCGATCACATAATGCTATAATACTCGAGGCACTATTTATATGTATTACATTCAGATATTTACTTCTATTCAGTTCTACTTTCCTGCATGATACACCCTGACATAATTTCCTGATTTACATATCCTGTTATATTTCCATCTTGAAATGTTCATCTTGTATTCTATTGTGATTGTCTCTTACAGTATTTGTCAATACTATAGAACTGTTGTTGGTAGTTTGTACTTGCTCATTTTTCTGACAGGATAACCGTTGATGTTTATAAATGACTTAGATGCTGATTGCTCTACCTATTACGGGTACGATCAGAATGGAGATATGATCAGCTATTACCCCTAGAGCCCATAGATGATATTTCACCTATCTAGATCTGCTAGTTTGGTTTGTCTGGACTGCGAGCCAGCTAGTTTATGAGACTTATACTATATTTTGTTATGGAATCTTTTGTAGTGTTTTCGACTCTCTACTGTATTGTGACTTTGCATTCTATTTTCGTACTTCTATTTCTATCATATTTATATGATATTCGTGCCTATCTTTCCTAGATGTCTTTGTGATTGAGTTGAGTTTATATACCTTCGTACGGAGATGACAGGTATATTTATATTGTGTCTAGATTTTATACTTTCTAGGAGAACTATACAGCGTTCTACCGCCGATTCAGCGGCGTAGGCTGGACGTACCCACGTGCTCGTGCCCCTACTCAGGGTGCGGGTCGTGACATATTTTTGTGGTGGCCCATGCAGGTCAGATTCGTAATAGTACTCGGCTTAGAGTATTGATTACGAGCCTACAGTTAGGATATAGATTCTAGGTTATTATTATAGAAGTTTACTCTATCACATTTTAGGAAAATTTCCGATCTTTCGATTATCATGACAACTCTTTCTGCATTTGAATTTAACTGTCCTTCTTTGATAATATCTTATCCTATGCCATATTGATCTCTTGGTTTCAATTCGTCTTCAGGATGACAGTGACTCGAGCACAGGCAGCTGGATCCAGTGCCATGTCGGAGAGGTCTGATCCAGCAGGGGAGGCAGTCTAGGAGACTGTCCCTGTTATCCCTAGCATTCCGGAGGCAGTGGTCGTAGCACCAGGAGGTCTTCTACCTCCACCCCAGAGGCCTTCTATCGTCATACCGGAGACACTACTACTGCCGCCACCTCCGGTACCGACCGACACACTTCAGATGTTCGCACTCCTGCAGCGGATGATGGAGTCATAGCGAGCCCAGACAGAGGCATCACAGCGTCAGGCTGATGCATCACACCGCCAGACCGAGGTACTGAGGCAGAGCATGGAAAATGCTCACCAGTTGGCACTGGCAGCGGTAGAGAAGGTAGCCCCAGGTTCAGTTCAGGGCGCTCCCGGCCAGCAGCCATATCAGTATCAGGCTAGGCCTGGGACAGTGTTAGACTTCAGGAAGATGAACCCCAGGGAGTTCAAGAGGACTGAAGGCATCCTCTATGCAGACGATTATTTGGAGGACATGCAACGGAGCTTGGAGTTAGCAGAGACTCCTAGGGGATTATGGGTCACAGCTACGGCGAGTCAGTTTTTCGACATCGCCTTGACATGGTTTCGTACGGATCCTCGTGCATCTGTGAGGGGTTTGACATGAAAGAACTTTCGGAGGCTCTTCAAGGAGAAGTTCTACCCCGACGTAGCTCTTACCACTTTGGAGGGCCAGTTCGTGGAACATATACAGGGGAACTCGTCGGTGGACGAGTACGCGGTGGAGTTCTTTCGCCTTATTCGATTTGCCCCAGGGATAATCCAGGACGAGAGGGAGAAGGCCCACAAATTCAGGAGGGGTCTGATTCATGCAGTCCATACTTGCACTTATGGGCGTCGAGATACGACCTTCGAGCAGATCCTGATGGAGACGCAGATAGCGGAGGAGGACTTCGGCCTCAAGCCGAAGAGGAGCAGCGATACATTTGGAGCCACTTCTAGTGCAGGATCGACGAAGTGTCCCCATATACAGCAGCAACAGCAGCAGCAGAGGCAGTTCCAGCAATAGCCTCAGTTTCATTAGTACCAGGCACCAATACGTGCTCTACAGCAGCAGGGGCAGAGACAGGTCGCTCAGTGTGCCTTCTGTGGGAAGCAGGGGCACAACTGAAATGTCTGTAGGAGGCGATTGGGCGCTTGCTTATTCTGTGGAGCAACCGATCAGCAGCAGAAGGGCTGCCCTGCTCGGGCAGCCAAGGGAGGCCAGGACAGAGTGCCGGTGGGACCCGTAGTTCAGCAGAAGGGTCAGCCACTTCAGACGCAGCAGCAGCGTTATGTCCAGCACCAGAAGGGAGCCCACCATGGCAAAGCTTTTGTACTAGCAGCTGAGGAGATGGAGCCAGTAGCAGATGTAGTGGCAGGTCATGTTCTTCTCGATTTTTTTCCTGCTTTTGTCTTGTTTGATTTCGGTGCTACGCACAGTTTTGTGTCTGTCTCTTTCACTCTTAGACACAACATCATTGCTGAATTTCTGGGTAGGACTTGCAAGACTATGACCGGGGAAGATGTTATCCTGGTTAATAATATTTGCAAAGGACGAAGAGTTACATTGGGAGGCCGGGACTTGAGTACGTGCTTGCTCGTAATACCACTTCCGAGGTACGATATGGTACTCGGTATGGATTGGTTGAGCAGGCACCATGCTAGTATAGACTTTAGAGGAGGTAGAGTTCAGTTTAGGCCGCCAGGAGAGCCAGAGATGGAGTTTTCTAGAGGAGCAGCGGAGCTGGAGACTAGATTCTGTGGAGCCTTGTTGGCAGGGCAGGAATTGTCACATCCTTGATAGCTGAGTTCTTGGATGTCTTTTCTGAGGAGTTGCTTGGGATGCCGCCAGACAGGGATGTTGAGTTCTCTATAGACTTGGTGTCGGGCGCTGTGCCTATTTCATAGTATGTCTATAGAGTCAACAACAGCGAGTTGGTGGAGCTGAAGAAGCAAGTCGACGAGCTGTAGGACACGAGATTTATCAGATCCAGTTCTTCGTCGTAGGGAGCACCAGTTCTATTTGTACCAAAGAAGGACGGTACGATACACAAGTGTATCGATTACATGACGCTCAATAACCTCACTATCAAGAACAAATACCTGTTGTCGAGGATTGATGACTTGTTCGACCAGTTGAGCGACGCAAAAGTATTTTCGAATATAGATTTGAGGTCCGGGTATCACCAGCTGAAGATGAAGCGGGAAGACGTTCCGAAGACGACATTTCGGACTCGTTACGGCCAGTATGAGTTTACTGTGATGCCATTTGGGTTGACTAATGCCCCAGCAGTGTTCATGAACTTGATGAAAAAGGTATTCCATCAGTACCTTGACAAGTTTGTGGTGCTCTTCATAGATGACATTTTAATATACTCGAAGACGCCTGAGGAGCACGAGGAGCATCTACGAACCATGCTGGATATTTTGAGGAGGGAGCAGCTGTATGGGAAACTTTCGAAGTGTGAGTTCTTCTTGGACCAGGTAGAGTTCTTGGGTCATGTTATGACCGAGCATGGAATCTCTGTAGACCCGAAGAAGATTGCAGCTGTGGAGTCTTGGTCTACACCCAGTTCAGTTGCCGAGATTCGAAGCTTTCTGGGTTTGGCAGGCTATTATCGGAAGATCGTCTGGGACTTCTCTCGTATTGCAGAGCCGATGACTAGACTCACCAGGAAGGACGTGGAGTTCGTCTGGACTGAGGAGTGTCAGGCTGCTTTCGATGAGCTGAAGAAGAGGTTGACTACAGCTCCTATCTTGACTTTTCCATCTGGGGCTGGAGGTTTCACGATCTACAGTGACGCTTCTAGGAAGGGTTTGGATTGCGTTGTTCAGCAGCACGGGAAGGTAATTGCCTATGCATCTAGGTAGTTGCGTACTCATGAGAAGAACTACCCTACCCATTATCTAGAGTTAGCTGTGGTTATCTTTGCTTTGAAGTTGTGGAAGCACTATCTGTACGAAGAGCGAGTTGATATCTTTACGGATCATAAGAGCTTGAAGTACGTGTTTACTCAGAAGGAGCCGAACATGCGACAGAGACGCTGGCTAGAGCTGATGAAGGACTTTGATATATCTTTGCAGTACCATCCGGAGAAGGCCAACATAGTTGCAGGTGCCTTGAGCATGTATCCAGTAGCTATGTACTTGACGGTAGATCGTCATCTTTTAGCTGACCTGGATAGTTTGGGTATCGAAGTGATCGTTCCAGGCATAGAGATTCAGATGTGGGGCCTACAGATTCAGTTTGAGCTGATGGATAGAGTCAGATCGGCACAGTATAATGACGTTGCCCTGAGGAGCATCAGGGAGCAGGTATTGGCGGGTTTGCTCGACGATTTCTCTATAGCCGAAGATGGGTCGTTGTGGCACGGTGCTAGACTATGCATTCCGAGTGGAGAGCTTCGGAGGAGGTTCTTTCGAAAGCGTATCGCTCTCAGTACTCTATGCATTCTGGGGCAAAGAAGATGTATAGAGACCTGAAAAAGCACGTTTGGTGGTACGACATGAAGCGAGAGGTGGCTCAGTTCATATCTCACTGTTTGGTGTGTCAGCAGGTAAAAGCTGAGAGACAGAGACCAGGTGGATTGCTTCAGCCACTACCCATTCCGTGGAAGTGGGAGCACATCACCATGGACTTTGTGTCCGGACTTCCATGATCTCCGTGAGGGAAAGACGCGATTTGGGTCATCGTTGATAGATTGACCAAATCGGCCCACTTTTTACCTTTCAAGGTGGGTTTGTCTACGGAGAAGCTGGCCGAGCTGTACGTTCGTCAGATTGTGAGATTGCACGGAGTTTCGATGAGCATAGTCTCAGATCGGGATAGTCGTTTTACTTCCCACTTCTGGAAGAGTTTGTAGTTTAGCTTGGGCACCTCGCTCAAGTTTAGTACCGCTTATCATCCCCAGATAGACGGGCAGTCAGAGAGGACTATCTAGACTCTTGAGGATATGCTTCGCACCTGTGTGTTAGACCTCGAAGGTTCTTGGGAGGATCATCTTCACCTGGTAGAGATTGCTTACAACAACAGCTACCAGACGAGTATAGAGATGTCGACATTTGAGGCTCTATACGGACGGAGATGCCGTACTCCTTTGTCGTGGGATGATGTTGGAGAGAAAGTGTTGCTCGGCCTGGAGATGGTAGTCGATGAAGCCGAGAATGTTAGACTGATCAGAGATAGAATTCGGGTAGCTCAGGATAGACAGCGGCATTGGGCCGATAGCCACCGGAGACCGCTAGAGTTCGAGGTTAGTTTCAGTTTCCTGTTTTGCTTGTTTGTGATTGTCTGTTAGTTTTGTGTGCTGAGTTTTGTTTCGTGCCTAGGTTGGAGACATGGTGTTTCTGAGAATTTCTCTGATACGTGGCACGATTCGCTTTGGCAGAGGTGGGAAGCTCAGTCCATGCTACATCGGACCTTTCACTATCCTTGAGAGGGTCGGTGCAGTAGCCTATCGACTGGACTTGCCACCTACGCTTGAGTAAGTGTACAACGTGTTCCATGTATTGCAGCTGAGGCGGTACATGGCAGATCCCAGCCATGTATTGGACCATTCAGCGATAGAGGTGGGACCTACTCTCGACTATCCAGAACAGCCAGTCGAGATTCTGGATCATAGGGAGAAGGTGCTCCGAAACCAGGTTATACCCTTGGTTCGTGTTGCATGGAGGCACCACTCTCCAGGTGAGTCTAACTGGAAGAGAGAGGACGACATGCGGGAGCATTTTCTATATCTCTTCGAGCCTTGAGGTATATGGTTCTTTTGTTTTCTGCTTATGTTTTCATGTAGTGGTTGTTTTAATTTCGAGGACGAAATTTCTTTTTATGAGGGTATATTTGTCAAATCCAATTTTCACAATTGGAGATATTTTGGTCATTTTTTATTTTTCAACATTTTTGGAATTTTATAATTTTATTAATTATTTTATATGATTTGTTTAGTACGATTCGAGTTTCGTCTCGTTCCGACTTGTTATAGCGACTCGGGTAGCTTAGTCTCTAGAAAGGACCCAAGTTAAGTTAGGCATGGCCCACATGTTCCACAAATTAGATTGGTTAGACTAGTCTATTTCCCCTTTATTAGATTAGTTGATTAGAGACTCAAACTAGATCCGATTGATCTCAAACTTGAACCTAAGCTAGACCTAACCATTTGAGACTTGAGAGGGGTGTTTGGGATATTTCCCATTAGCCCTAGAAAGCCCTATTTTGGCCGGCCACTAAAGGAGGGGATTAGTTTCATTCCCTCTTTAGAACTTGCCTCTTTTTGGAGCTCTCAAGTGTTCTTCCCTCTTTTGGAGTTTTTGCATTGATTTGATCTCCAAATCAAATCAATCCTTATCAAATCTTCCCTCAATCTTTCCCATTCTCCAAGGGAAGGGTGCAATCAAGGATTTGAAGAGAAGTGCAAGGTGAAAGTGTCCATTCTAAGGAGAATTTCGTATCGAAGCCGTATCAGAGAAAGTTTCATTAGGATTCACCCCTAATAGGTATAAGCCTTTCCTCTAAAACTTGTTTTCATGCATTTAAGGTAATTTTGAATCCATAGAATGAATTCCCTTGTTGGAATCACCATTATAACCAAGTTAGAGGCCATTTGGAGTCCTCTAGTGTGTGTTTGCATGTAGCCTTGTGTCCTAATGGGTAGATGTTGAATTAGGACATCCCATGTGTTTATTTTATTGCCAATAGTGTAATTTGTAATCTATTTTCAGGTTTTAATGTGTTAGAGAGTTGTTGGTGTGTGTGTGGTGGAGTAGGAAGTGTTCCTACTTGATTTGGATAGGTGGTTGTATAGTATCTTGAGTTTCGAATCTTGATTATTTGGTTTACATTGTGTTTTTGGTCTCTTGATTATGTGGACTGTTTTTAGGACTTTAATTCTTTGGTGTTGTGGTTTAGATTGTGTTGTTGTGGTTGTGGTAGTAGTGTGGTAGTGAGAGAGTGAGGTGGAGAAGGAAAGCAGGGAGTAGCAGCAGCAAGCAGCTGCAGCTTTCAGCAGCAGTAAGCATCGACAGTTTGCAAGGGCAGGGGCAGCAGCATGCTGCAGTGAGCAAGGGGCAGGGCTAGGAGCTTTTGAGAGCGTTGTGTGCTCCTTTGTGAGAGCCTAGTGTGAGTTTGTGAGAGCCTAGTGTGAGTTTGTGAGAGAGTTTTGTGAGAGTTAGTGTGTTAGTGTTAGTGAGGATACATGTGTGTTTTGATGTTAGAAAGAATACTTGTATTTTTGTTAGTTGTGTTAGATGCTAGACATGAGTGGGGCTTGTAGGAGAGTTAGTATTTGAGAGTGAGTGTGAGATGAATAGGTAGTATCTTGGTCTCTCATGATACCAAGATATGTTTTTAAGATAATTGGATATATTTTAAGATGTAAATAACATGAGTTAGTTAGTGGGAGTTAGTGGTTGGTAATGGTTAGCTAGGTAGATATCTTGGTATCTTAGTATACCAAGATGACTTTTCCAAGGTAGGAGTGGTATACCTTGGTATAGGCAATGTAATGGAAATTACCTTGGTGTAAGTTAAGGTAATGGGGTAATTGTAAGTTTTGAGTTGGATAGTTTAAGATATGGTTAGAAATTGATTGTCTTGGTTGGTAATGGTTAGGATTAGTACCCTTAGACTAGTTTTGACCTCGGTTGACCGTTTTGACCAAAAGTCAACCTAAGTCAACCGAAAGTCAAACTTAGCCTATAAGTAACTAGAACTTGACCGGACTTGACCAGAGTTGACCAGTTGATCAAAAGTCAACTGTTAGTCAATATTAGACTAGTTTGACCTAGAGTTGACCAGAGTTGACCAGTTGACCAAAAGTCAACTGTAAGTCAACCCTTGACCCAGTTTGACCTAGTTTGACTTGGTTTGACTTCCTGTGACATAGTTAGACCTAGTGTGACTCGGTATGACTTAGTTTGACCTAGTTTGACCTGATGTGACCTAGTTTTACTTAGTTTGACTGAGTTTGACCTAGATTGCATATCATACACTAGAAATCATGATTAAACATTGTCAAACCCTAACTAGCTTACAATATCTTATCTCTTGGTCTGTGAGATCACTCTGGATATCGACCTTACTTGACAGCTCAGGATAGCAGGCGAGTACATTCTCTGATAGTAGTTCTTTGTCTTGATATCTTCTGTATTCGATTCAGTTATAGTGTTTTACTTGATTCTCGACACGAGGGTGCACAGACTAGTATATACCGAATTCTGTCATGAGATGTCATTCCTGGATTTTCTTGGGATACTGGTACTTGCTCGATCTTGTTCTTGTACTTATATTGACACCGATTCCTGCGAAGGAGTAGCTACCTTCTTAGGGAATCTCGTGCCATGACGTGCTATGTCTGTATCCGTATACTATTCGGGGATGGGGAGTATTATAGGTTATATGATCAATGCCCACCTTGAGTTACTACTTGTTTCATAGCTCCACCCTCACCGCACGTAGGGTGTAGCCTGACCTGTTACTACTTGTTCCATAGCTTTCTATTTTGGCCGAGCCGAGTTCCCGTACTTATAGCCGGTCATATGGAACAACCTGATCTTGACCCATACCGATCACATAATGCTATAATACTCGAGGAACTATTTATATGTATTATATTCAGATATTTACTTTCTATTCAGTTCTACTTTCCTGCATGATACACCCTGACATGATTTCATGATTTACATATCCTGTTATATTTCCATCTTGATATGTTCATCTTGTATTCCATTGTGATTGTCTCTTACAGCATTTGTCAATACTATATAACTGTTGTTGGTAGTTTGTACTTGCTCATTTTCCTGACAGGATAACCATTGATGTTTACAGATGACTTAGACGCTGATTGCTCTACCTATTATGGGTATGGCCAGAATGGAGATTATGATCATCTATTACCCCTAGAGCCCATAGATGATATTTTACCTATCTGGATCTGCTAGTTAGGTTTGTCTGGACTGCGAGCCAGCTAGTTTATGAGACTTATACTATATTTTGTCATGGGATCTTATGTAGTGTTTTCGACTCTCTACTGTATTGTGACTTTGCATTCTATTTCCGTACTTCTATTTCCATCATATTTATATGATATTCGTGCTATCTTTTCTAGATGTCTTTGTGATTGAGTTGAGTTTATATACCTCCGTGCGGAGATGACAGGTACATTTATATTGTGTCTAGATGCTATACTTTCTAGGAGAACTATATAGTGTTCTACCGTCGATTCTGCGGCATAGGCTGGACGTACCCACGTGCTCGTGCCCCTACTCAGGGTGCAGGTCGTGACAGGTTATCACAAACCTCGCCTGCGATGACAATTCTTGGCTGGTGGACTCACGGGCTTCAGCGCACGTATCTCATAACAGGATACTATTTGCCACTTACACGACATACGACTGTTGAGTGTTGAAGATGGACAATAGAGATATGTCGAAGGCGGTTGCCATTGGAGATGTGTATTTGAGGACGAAGACGGGTGCAGTTCTTATTCTCAAAGATATTCCTTATGTCCTTGATATCTGTTTCAACTTGGTGTCGGATGGAAGGTTAGATGACGAGGGATTCTTCAGTCTCTTCGGGAATAGTCAATGGAATCTTTTCAGCGGTTCGATGGTGATTGCCAGAGGAAGTAAGATGTCCGGTCTCTACTACATGGAGGAGAGCGCACAGGGGGCACAGAAGGTGAACGCAGTCAGTAATGCGTCTACCGAGTTGTGGCACAAGCGGCTCGGCCATATCAGCGAGAAGGGAATGAGCTACTTGGTGAACAGGAAGGTGATTCCAGGGCTCAAGTCTACAAAGTTGGAGAAATGCACGCACTGCTTAGCTGGGAAGCAAAATAGGGTGTCTTTCCAAAGTCACCCAAGTTCAAGGATGCCGGCGTTGCTCGAGTTGATTCACTCGGATGTCTGTGGTCCTATGAAGGTAAAATCTATTGGTGGTGCTTCTTACTTTGTAACTTTTATTGATGACTATTCCAGGAAGGTTTGGGTCTATGCCTTAAAGACCAATGATCAGGTGTTGCCCACTTTCAAAGAGTTTCAGACCTCTGTTGAAAGAGAGACGGACAAGAAGTTATTGTGTGTTCAATCCGACAACGGAGGCGAATACATTGGTCCCTTTGATGCGTACTGCAGAGAGCAAGGGATACGACACCAGAAGACTCCGCCCAAGACCCCTCAGCTCAATGGTGTAGCAGAGTACATGAACAGAAAACTGATGGAGAGGGTGCGGTGTTTGCTGTCAGAAGCAAATTTGCCAGACAGTTATTGGGGTGAGGTTATTCTCACAGCTGCTTATGTTATTAATTTATCTCCTAGTGCTCCTTTGCAGGGTGATGTGCCTGACAAAGTATGGTATGACAAAGAGCCGTCATACAATCACCTGCGAGTGTTTGGTTGTAAGGCCTTCGTGCATGTACCGAAGGACGAGAGGTCCAAACTTGAGCCAAAGACGAGACTATGCGTCTTTGTCGGCTACGGTCGGGATAAGTTTGGCTATAGAATCTATGACCCAGTGGAAAGAAAGTTCTACAGAAGCATGGACGTGGTATTCGTTGAGGATCAGACCATGACCAACACTCAGGATTCTGAGACGCCTTCTGAGGCTGAGGAATTATCTGAGTTAGAGTCATTTTGCTTCGAGCAGTTTCCAGACGACATCACAGAGGATCCAGTTAAGGGGGAGCCAGTGCATGGAGTTGCTTCCAACCTTGATCATCAGCCTGCTGATGGTGGTCAAGGTGTCCCTCAGGAGGATGAGCATGTCGGAGAGGCAGTTCCTGAAGGGGAGGAGACTGTTGGTATTCAGCCAGCACCAGTGGCTCCACTAAAAAGGAGAGACAGAGATCGTCGACCATCTACGAGATACTCACCGGGTGAGTATGTGCTACTGACTGACGGGGGAGAGCCCGAAAGCTTTGCAGAGGCTATAAAAGATGAACACAGGCAGGAGTGGATGCTGGCTACGCAGGAGGAGATGAGTTCCTTATACGCCAATTCCACTTATGAGCTGGTGCAGTTTCCAAAGGACAAAAAGGCTTTGAAGAATCGATGGGTGTTTAGTGTGAAGCAGACGGATGATGCTACTCGCCCTCGATACAAAGAGAGGCTGGTAGTTAAAGGCTACGGTCAGCGGAAAGGCGTGGATTATGATGAGATCTTTTTGCCAGTCATCAAACAGCTGTCTATTCGGGTGGTGCTAGCATTGGCATCCAGTTTTGACTTGGAGGTCAAGCAGATGAACGTGAAGACGGCATTCCTCCACGGTGATCTTGAGGAGGAGTTATACATGGAGCAGCCAGAGGGATTCTATGAGAAAGACAAGTCATATTTGGTCTGCCAGTTGAGGAAGAGCTTATATAGTCTGAAGCAGGCTCCGAGGTAGTGGTACAGGAAGTTCGAGTCGTTTATGGGGGAGCATGGTTATGCACGGACGACGTCGGACCATTGTGTATTTGTGAGATACTTTGCCGAGGATGATTTCATCATTTTATTGCTCTATGTTGATGACATGCTATTAGTGGGTCGGAATGCCACTAGTATAGCGGAGTTGAAGCACCAACTGGGCGTGGCCTTCTCTATGAAGGATTTAGGTGCAGCAAAGACTATTCTTGGGATGGAGATCAGCCGAGAGAGAGAGAGAGAGAGTCCAAGCTGCTACACTTGTCCCAAAAGAAGTACATTCACCGGGTACTTCAGCGTTTCGGGATGGACGGGTCAAAGAAAGTGAGTTGCCCCCTTGCGGCTCACTTTAAGTTCACTGAGGAGCAGTGTCCATCTATCGAGGACGAAAAAGAAGATGTAGAGCGTGTTCTATATGCCTCAGCTGTGGGAAGCCTTATGTATGCTATGGTGTGTACGAGGCCAGACATCGCTCATGCAGTTGGCACAGTTAGCAGATACCTTTCAAATCCTGGAAGGCTACATTGGAGTGCGGTCAAGTGGATTCTACGATACCTTCAGGGCACTGCTGATTGGAGACTTTCTTTTGGTGGTGACGAGCTAAAGCTGGTTGGGTATACCGACGCTGATATGGCTAGAGATGTAGACACGAGACGATCGACTCCGGGCTATGTAATGATGTTTGCTGGAGGAGCGGTATCGTGGCAGTCGCGGTTGCAGAAGTGTGTTGCCTTGTCGACGACAGAGGCAGAGTACATTGCGACGACGGAGGCTTGCAAGGAGTTGCTGTGGATAAAAAAGCTGCTGCAAGAATTGGGGCTGAAGCAAGAGCAGTATACTTTGCTTTGCGACAGTCAGAGTGCTATTCACCTTGTGAAGAATCAGACCTTTTATAGTCAGTCCAAGCACATCGAAACTCGGTATCATTGGATACGGGATGTGGTTGAGAAGAAGGATGCGATGCTTGAGAAGGTCCATACTGATGACAATGGAGCAGACATGCTTACGAAGGTTCTATTAAGGGAAAAGTTTAAGTACTGCACGCGGATCATCGGGATGACGAGTTCCTCCACCTAGTTGTGAAGGGAGGGATTTGTGGGTGGGGTTCCCAACCTATGTGGAGAATACCCCGGAGAGCGACGAGTGTCATCCGTGTGTCGGAGAAGCTCAAGGAGTGCATGTATCATATTTTGGAACATATATGGTAAGGAAATATATGATTGGATTTCTATATTTACTTTGATCATATATTTATGATTGGATCCTTCATATAGTAGTTTTCCATATAATTGGGCTTCCAATTATGCAAGCCAATTATGATTGGATTTCCATTAAATATATGATTGATGCATATTGGAAGTTTCCATATATATTGGCCTTCCATGTATAGATTACCAAGGGCTTATAAAAGGGTGATGCATGCTAGTTGAAAATTCATCTAAAAAACGAGAGTGCTTTACAATCTTAGAGAGAGAGAGAGATGATTAAGGACTATTTTGAAGGAAAGATTGCTTCGAATAATTTTTTGGCATCTCTTGTTCTTTGTAGTCCGCAATCAAATTTTTTTTCTTTCAAGTGAGTTGTGGTGATCCGTGTTGGATTGAGAGAAGCTTGTAGAGGATGTATTCTCTTTATTCCATTAGTGGAGGTTCTTCAGGGTTTGACTCCGATCGTCCCGTGGTTTTTTCTGTATAGATTTTTCACGTCAAAAATCTTTGTATCTGCGATTGTGTTTGACATTTTTGTTTGTGTGCTTTTGCTCGGTTCTCTCGCAGAACTTTCTGATTTGGGGGAACGGTTTTCGCGCTTCGTTCCCAACAGGTCTGAGATGATTTAGGCTGCCAATGAGGTCTTGTATTATCGCCAATGGCCTTCTTGCTTTCATTTTTTCATGACTTCCCCATCATCAGAATCATTCAAAGGTTGAATTTCACTTCTATCAGTTATCCCCCCGTGTGCACCTGTATTATAGGTAGGATAGACAACAGAGGCACTAGGTGGCAGACTGCCACTAATATTATTGCAACCATTGTTTGTTCGTTTGTTTCAACTCTCCTTTTAAGTGCGGTATCAACCATAGATGGTTGGAGATCAGAGTCCTTTTGAACAGATTTTGCAGGCTCAAGAGAGAAGGAACCTTCTATTGATGGAGATTCATCAGAGCTCCGTTGACGCGAAGATGCAGATATTTTCCCATGCTTGCTATGCTTGATGTTCTCCCTGTCCTTGCTACCAGAAGCAATCCTAGCTTTTCCAATTGTTGTACCATCGGGTCTGGCACATTCAACAGTTGGCGCAACAGAATCAGGTTTCCCAGATACATCACCTGATCTTCCCTGTGTGGAGGAGTGAGAATCTTGTTGTGAGCTAACCTGCTGAGAGAGTTCTTTGGCTACTGGCTTTGGGACGTACCTCTCCATTTCAGCCCTCTTTGTTTTCATTACACTTTGCATGTCATGTCGACTCTTTCCAGACGGATTGGTAGCTTCAATCATACTGTTCTTGCTAACTTCTACAGATGGTTCATTCTTGTTTGGTGGCTTGACAGGTGCCCAGATGACAGCCTCAGTTCCACCGAGATACTTGGAAGTTGGAAACTGGCTTATTAGCCTGTTGGCTTTTCGCCAACTTTATATGAGCATGAGGCTTCCACTGGTTACTTATCCTAGTGTGTGATTCTTCAGTTGCTATGGTCAACTCTTGGTCCAAAAGGAATACCTAACACTTCCCTGGAACTTTGTACAGGTGAGGCTTCTGTTGATACTACTGTTTCAGTCAAACTGTCAAAATGAGCAGATACAGCTGCTGCTGCTGCTGCTGCTGCTGACAAAGAGGATTTGTCTTCTCTACTTCCAGGGTGAAGCTTATGGGAGATCCCCTCAGAATCTGCTGAAGAATAGGTATAGTTTGGTAGAGCCTCATCCAGCTTGTTCCGATTACTTTTTGCACTCCTATTGTTTTTCTTCTTGTAGTGAACAGAATCACCCTCATTCTTAGTCAAAACTCCAGTGTTTCTAATTCCATTGTCATCTGTGTGTATCACTGCTTCCGACTCACATGCTAAGGTACCACTGGAAGCTTCAAGGAAAGTTATATCGGCTTTGAGAACCGCACCAGCTCCAGGACCCTGTTTATTGTTCAGAACATGCATCATTGGTTGGTGGTGGATACCCCTGTTTGGTTATTAGTTTTTTCCTCCGGTTTTATGTTTAAACTCAAGAACTGATGAAAATGCTGTTTGGATGCACCAGTTCCAAACATTACATTCGGAAATTTTTTTTGGAACATCAAGTTTAAAATGTGTTTTTAGAGAAGTCCAAAAACATGTTTTTTAAAATCAATTTCTTCAAAGTGTGTGGGCCCCACCCCTCCACCACCACCCCCCCAAAAAAAAACTCCCCGCACTCTCTTTCTCTCTCCTCATTGCTGTGGTCTCCAACTCTCCACCCCAACCCATTCTCTCCATCTCCACCGCCTCTGCCACCGCCTCCGCCTCCCTCTCCTTACCCACTCCTCCCCAACGCTCCTGCTCCCTTCGATCTTGAGTCGTTCGACAGACCCTTCGAGCTCCGCGGGCGAAGCACCTCCGTCGATGTCTCCGGCCTCCGAAGCGGCGTCGACGTCTCCAGCCTCCGAACCGGCCTCCGACGCGTCAGTTTCGAGGCGGGGTCAAGCACCTCAGTTGACATAGGATGATCTAGTGGGGTCCACGCGGCGGAAGAGGGTGTGGAACTCGACGACGTGTGTGAGAGTGGAGGGGGAGGCTGGGTCGGTGAACTTGCAGAAGGAGGCCGCGGTGTATGCGCGCACCTTGGAAAATGACTACTGCCTCTAGTGGTGCGGCCGCTCCCGGCGCGGCTGACGCTGCGTCCCACCAGACTCTGGTGGTGCGGCGTTCCCGGCGCACGCGCAGAAATATGTTGTCAGATCTCCTCGCTCGTTGACTGTGAATCGTGTCGAGCCCAGAAATATGTGAACCGTGTCGTTGAGTCCTCGTTGAGTCACAGATGTCGTTACGGATGCCTCGCTAAGTCCTCGTTGAGTCACAGAAAGCCGATCATCAACGTCGTCACGGACGCCTCATCGAGTCCTCGTTGACTGTGAACCGTGTCGAGCCCAGAAATATGTTGTCAGATCTCCTAGTTGAGTGCTCCGCCTCGGAGAGCCGGGACATGGAGTCGGGACAAAAGACAGCTTAAAAATTAATTTTAGAAAAAATAACCAAACAAAATTTTAATTTTTTTTTCCAGAAAACTATTTTTCAAATGAAAGTAACCAAACACAAACTTGATTCCGATATCCAGAAAATAACTTTATAACATCTTCTTAGAAAATTGTTTTCAGAAATTTTTTTCAGAAAACATATCCAAACTGTTGGTGTTTTTGCCTTTGGACTAGGAAAATACTCCCACATGACACACACTTCTGCCCCACCACACCTCATGTGCACACCTCAACACAAGCAATACATTATATTGAGATACTCACCATTTGGTGTACCGATGTGGGACTATCTTTCCTAGTCCAAAGGCAAAACACCAACAATTCCCGACATATCTTAATATATGAGTTGAGCGTTCCCCACAGTGACTGCCCATCATGCATTATGAGAGATGTCGTTACGACTTGAATCTTCACGCATAGGTTAAATAACAACATGATACAAGAATGGACTAAACCTTGAATTCTGCATCATAACTGCAATTCTTTCTACTCACATAATGACATCAACTGTGCTTCTGGCTGCACATTAAAGGCCTTGTGCCAGCCTGGTTTCAGTGTATAATTTTTTGGGCGCCTACAAGTTTACCCTCAAGAGACGGCATGATATCTCTGTCCATACATTATAGGTGAGTTCTTTATAAAGAGTCATGGCATGAAGCACTACGCTTCTTTGCGGTGCTACACCGCTATGACATGGCTTAAAGCCGAGGCTTTACCCCACCAGGGTACCTCATCATAGTGTCATGCTACTGTAGTACGAGGTCACAAGTCTCTTTGTAGTGCCAAACTACCCAGCCAGAAGCCTTGTGCTTCCGTGTGGTGTTACGCCGCTATAACATGGCTTGCGAAGCCGAGGCTTTACCCTACCTAGTACCTCTTCGTGGTGTCATACCACTGTAACATGAGGACATCGTCCGCTTTGTAGTGTTGTCTACCTCTCTTTATTACGATGCACCAAAGAAGAGAGTTAAGGGAGTCCGTAAAGTCCAGAAAGCCCGTTCAAGTCTCAAATATTGACTGACAAGCGTTCCAAAAGTTCTCTAGATCGAACTTGCTGGTTCCTGGAAGTGGATCGTATATAGGTGAATCTTGCTTTAAGTAATGGTGATCTTTTTACCCCAGCAAAGCAGTCTTTCTCTTTGTTCTTTCCTTCTCTTCTTCTCTGATCTAATCAAATACTTATTGTGGGCTTTCGACGCTGCTGCTGCTAGCAACTCGATTTGTACTTTCCTAAAAGAAGCTCTACTTTCGTTTGCTGTTATAACGAAATCTCTTTAGATTTTAGTTACCCAGAATCCTCCAAGGATCTCTGTGGTGCACCTTCTTTGAAGTGTTACAACAAAATATTGTTACAATTGAGACAACTATTTCATTTCTCTGTTTTCCATCAAAAAATTATGCCTCAAAAATAACAATCTTAAAGCAATATTAGAAGATGGAAAACTCTCGTGCTTCTCTCATCCATACCAGCTTTAACAAGTTGGAGAAATTCGACGGAAAACATTTCCAAATCTGGAAGAGGAAGGTCACACTTAATCTTCAACTCGTGGACGTAAACCATGTGTTGATTGAGGATGAACCGACGATTCTAGAAGGAGGAACTGCAGATGCTATTGCTGTTGCACTCGTCAAGCAGAGCAAATGGAAGAGAGAAAACAACATCTGTAAACTGCTGATTATCAATCTATGGAAGACTCTCTGGCAGAGTCATATTCCAAGAAGGTCAAGGCCAAAGAGATCTGGGATTCTTTGGGTAAGCTATATGAAGATGATGAGAACATGTCCAAAATCTTCATCGTCGAGAAGTACCATAAGTGGCTCTTCGAAGACGAGATGGCGATGCCACCTCAAGTGAAGGAATTCTTGAAATTGTGCCAGAAGTTAGATGACGAGTATATATCCCTCTTCGCCAAGTTTGTCGTTGGAGGGATAGTCTCGACTTATCGACAAGTTTGACGTTGGAAGGATAGTCTCAAAACTTTCTGCTGGTTGGAGCAACTTCTACGCTAGAATGCATCGGAAGAAGATGGACTTTAGCTTGGAAGATCTTCTACAAAAGATCCACGTTGAGGACAAAATACGATCTCAACAGAAGATGGACTCTCTGTCCAAACAACTACCTAAGGCCAACTTGGTGCAGACAAGAGAGTTCAAGGAGAAGCAGGTGGCTTCTCATCACAAGAAGAAGGACTCCACTAATCTGAAAGTGAAGGGTCCTTCGTTCAAGCAACAGAAGTCCAAGTCCCACGTGACTTGCTTCAACCGTGGAAAGAAGGGCCACTACAAGAGTGAATGCAAATCCAAGCCCAAACCAAAATAATAGGTATGGCTAAACTTGGTTATTTTGATTACTTAACTTGGTTGCTATTGTTGCACAGGTTGAGTTATCTAGCGTGGTAGCTGACTAGTGGTCTGCACGTGTGCTCTTGAAGGAGCTGTTCACCAAGGACGAGCCGTGTTATGACGAAGGTCTCGATGGCGAACATGTACCTAACAGAATATCTGAAGATCGAGACAGCAGTTATGAACCACCGAAAAGGACACTGGAATGCGTATTACACGTACCAGAGATTTTTGAAGATCTGATCTCAGGAAGTCTGTTATCTGATACAGACTTGAAAAATGGACATTCGTACTAGCCAGATGGTTATTTCTTGGCGAGGAACATGCTTCGAAAGATATTCAGTGCTGAAGGGATGTTCGAACTTCTGCTGATGGAGAAGAAGTTACTTCATTGAATGGACTGAGAGTTGTTCTATGATAGAAGCAGACTCAAGCTGTCCTACCGGGACCTTATCTTCAGAATATGGGGATAAGGAGGTGGAGGAGTTTAAGGTCTGTGCAGATATAAGACTGTTGGGAAGCTTCTCGGACGAATGAACTAAAGTACTGATCATCTGGAGTTAGTACACTCAGATATCTGTGACTTTTATCAATTCTCCACAGAGGCCGGTTCGAAGTGTTTCTCGAAGTGTACATTCGCATGACTTCTCAAGTAGAAGGATGCAGCATTCGAGTAGTTCAGAGACTTCAGGGCTGAAGCTGAACGTTAAACCGATCTACAACTACTTAGAAGTGATTGAGATATAGAGTATAGGTATCATGAATTCGCATCGTTCTGCAAAGAACATGGAATCATCAATTAGACATGTAACCACCACTTTCTAAAATGAGGGTAATTTTGAACTTTTGTAAAATTGATTATTTAATAATATATTTAAATCATGTTTTTGATTTATTGGTAAATTTTGATTATTTTAATATCATTAAATTAGTATATATGATCTTGTTCTTTGGTTAGTGTTAGAGATGCTTAGTCTAAAGACTAACCAGGACCATGGAGGTCTAACCCATGTGATTAGATTAGCTAATTACTACTTTTTAGGCTAAGGGTATTTTGGTCATTTTGTGACTTTTGAATTATTTAGGATTTTGATTAATTGGTGAATTTTAGATTATTTTAATAATATTTAAATTGATGTATTGTGATTTTGGTCATTTTTTACATTTTAATATTTTAGAAACTTTTATATTTTAATATTGATTTTACGGGATTTGTTTAGTTGGGTTTGAGTTTCGTTTCGTTTCGACTTGTGTTAGTGACCGGGAAGCTTAGTCTCTAGGCGGGATCCCAAGATTAGTTAGTCCTGGTCCATAACCCCACTAATTAAGTTAGTATGTTTAGACTAATTCTACTTGTTAGATTGGTTAAGTTAGAGGCTTAAAATTAACCATTTTGATCTCAAACTTGAACCTAACTTAAAATTAACCAAGAGGACTAATTGAGGCCTTATTGGGCTTTCCTCCAAGGCCCAAATAGGGTTTAATGGCAGCCACTATAGGTAGATTAGCCTCCTTCCTTTCATTTCATTCTATCTTGCCTCTTTTCCTTCACAAAGTGTTCTTTCCTAAATTAGAGAGCTTCCCTCTTTGATATGATCTCCAAATCTCTTCATTCCTCCATCAAAACTTCCGTCCAACCTTCTCATACTATCAAGGGAGGGTGCTAACAAAGATTTGGATCAAAGTGCAAGAAGTGTCCATTTTGGAAGGATCTTCGTGTCGGAGCCGTGTCCTTGAGAGTATCATTGGGATCCTACTCCCGATAGGTATAACCATCTCTCTATTTCACTTTCTCTTCCATTGTAGTTAGTTTTGCATTCATAGGAATCACCCCCATGTATGAACCACCATTAGGAATATTTTAGATGCTCTTTTGAGTCCTCTTTAGGAGTTTGGGATAGGTTTGGTGTCCCCCATGGAGAGATTCCAAAAGGGGCACACCATGTGTTTGTGTTTATGCCCCATAGGATTTATTGTCTTTAATTTTATATTTACATGTGTTAGGGGATGGATTGATGTTAGTTAGGATGGTTAGAATGAGTTTCATTTGGATACCCATGGTTAGATCTAAGTGGTTTAGTCTACATGTCATATTTTTAGCTTCAACTTGTCATTTTAGTATCTCTTTATATAATGGACTGTTTTGTATATATATATATAATAGGTATGTTAGATATATTTCATATATTTATATGTGTGTGGATACGTTTTAGTGGTGTGCTTGTGTTAGAGGAGAGGGGAGTGTTGTTTGATGTGTTCTTGAGTGGTGTGAGAGTGAGATGTGTTTCTTTTGTCCAAACAACCCAAATTCGTCATAATATTCATCCACGTTTTAGTAGCCATAGCAACTTAGAAATGTCATAACTTTTAGCTTAGAACTTTGATTAATCTTCTATTTTTTTAAAAGAACCGTATCAAAGTTAGCTTTCCTAGTATATATATTAATAGGTCAAATGCATTCTAGAACTTTTTGTAGAATTGTTTGAGTGCCAGTTGTACGAAAGACAAACGTGTTTCGATGTTTTTACGATTTTGGGAGCTTCCGGACACGAAAATACGATCCGTTTAAAGTTTCGGAAAGCTAATACGAAGGGATACAACATAATTTAATCCTAGAATTTAGTGAAGGCCCAATTGGTACAATATTAGTTTTAAGTAGAAGGGTGACTATACGACATAGGCATTTTGTGTAACCTATGAGCCTATGTAGTATGGATATTAAGTGAATGTAGGTATCATAGATTGTCGAGTATATGTATGATATACATATATATATATATTATTGTTAGGTATATTTGTTAGTATGAGTGTTAGTTAGATAATAGAGATTAGTATTTTGTTAGATATTTGATATGTTATTAGATAGTTTGATGTTAGATATCTAGTATGTTAGATATTGATATGTTAGTAGGTTATGTTAGTTCTAGATATTGGTATGTTAGCAAGTTAGTCTCTATAGGTTATATGTTAGATATTAGTTAAGATATTATGTTAGTACATTAGATAGTTAGTTAATTAGATATTTGAGGGAGTATCTTAGTATCTCATGATACCAAGTTAGTATCTTAAGGTAAATATGAATTGCCCTTACCTTCAAGGTAAATGATTAGTTTACCTTATGACCAAGGTTGATATGGTATCCTAGTGTTAGTGAGTTAAGGATGCGGTTTAGATTGTTGATATAGAGTTGCAGTTGGATTAGATAGGTAATAAGTTAGAAAAGTTAGATGGTTGATATGAGATAAGTTATGATATGAGTTAGATAGTAGGTAATAGATATATGTTAGTATCCTAGATAAGTTAGATTGTGTGTTAGTGTCTAGAATATGATACCAAGTACGTGGTATCTTGGTTAGAGTGCTAGTTAGAGTTTAGTGGAGTGGTATTTTAAGGATACCAATATGGTATCTCAAAGTTACCATTTACCTTAAGGTAATTGAATATTTATTTTACTAGCAAGTGAGATATCAAGATACCATGGTACGGTATCGAGATACTAAAATAGGGTTATAATACCTTGGTAGGGTATTAGGGGTTACGTAGAGTGAGGGTAAAGTAGGTTAAGGTGTTGGTTAGAGACTAATGTAATGGATTTACCTTGGTAAGGTAATGGGATAAGAGTTAAGGTAATACCCTATATTTAAGATGAGATAACATGATTAAGATATGGTTAGAATTAGGATAGCTTGGTTGGTAATGGTTAGGAATAGGGTACATGACTTAGGGTTGACCCCATTTGACCATGGTTGACTGTTTTGACTAAAAGTCAACCAAAAGTCAACATTAGCCTAAAATTGACCAAAACTTGACCAGAGTTGACCAGTTAACCAAAAGTCAACTGTGAGTCAACCATTGACCTAGTTTGACCTAGAGTGGACTATGAGTTGACCAAGGTTGACTAGTGTTGACCGGTTGACCAAAAGTCAACTGTAAGTCAACCCTTGACTTAGATTGACTTAGTTTGACTTGCTTTTACTTCTAAAACTTTATATTGATACAGTATTCCATCTTTAGGTCCTCGACGCACTGTATTGGACTTAGTTGACATATTTTAACAGATCTCAGGCAAGTACATTCTCTGATAATATTTCTATTTTATGATATCGTCTTTGTTTCTAGTATTTAGTGTAGATAACCTTGTTCTCTTGACACATGGTTCACATGGATTGGTATTTGTCTGTATCCCGCCATGAGATGTTATTTCTTCTATTCCTTGGTATACCCTGTATAAGTTTTTCCTGTGCATTGTATAGACATGATTCCTGCGAAGGCTCGCTACCTCCTCAGAGAATCATGTACCATGACATGACATTACTGGATCCACTTTACTGGTCGGGGATGGGGGTACTTAGCATAGATATGTGATCATTTTTCCTTCTGTGATTCCTGTTCCGTAAGAGTATTAGTCATACACTTCACGTATGACTAGCCAGGCCCTTTTTCTCTTGTACAACCCAAGTCGATCACATGTTGAAACTAGTACTAAACTCACATAGATAGTAGTTCCTAATTTCTCGTACATGATATATACTATTTTTTTGTTCTTACATTCAGTTACAGTCTTGATATGCCTTACCATGATTCATGTACATATTATTTACCTTGTATATTCTCTCTATTTACTGCTACATTTTTAATATCGTCTAACTAGAACTGTTATTTAAGATTTGTGCTCGTTCCATCCTGACTGGATATGTTGACAAAATTTTATATATTATGGCGAGGACAAGTGTCCTACCTACTACGGTCCTTATGACATAGTTGGCTTAGATGGAGACCCTAGTCAGCAAGGGTTAGCTCCAGCCGATGGGAATTTAGAATAGCTTCGCTAGTTTAGTTTGGTTACAAGACTTTGTCTCCAGATTACATTTTAGTTATTATTATTTTAGTATTTATATAGAGATGTTGACTCTAGACGTGTATTATTTATGTGTGGATCTTCTGGATGATGTTTATATCTTGTTGTCTTTATCTTTCGGTATCATCTGTCTTTGTTAGAGTTTGTGATTGAGTATATTATATTGTCATTGTTTGTCCTCCATTCGGAGTTGACCGTTCTCGACAGGTTTTGATATTATAATTGTTCTTAGATAGTAGACCTAGACAGCGTTCTACGCCGTTTCTGCGGCGTAGTCTGGGACGCTGTTACGCACACGTGCCCTTACTCCGGGTGCGGGTCGTGACACATTTTTAGTGGTGGCCCATGCAGGTCGAGATTCGCATTAGTGCGATGTCGTGGTAGTGCAACGATTAGTTGTACTGCTGCACGCCTGCGATAGAAACTAAGGAATAGACTTTAGCAGAGAGGTTACGCAATCACAGTTACGACTCCTTGAGAAGATTCCTAGGATGACCCTTGAGAATCTCATTATAAACTATCTCGAAATTCGATTTCGACAGTTTCTGTCTATTTCCTTGTTCATCGTTGAATTTGATTCTTGGTATTCATTATTGACTTAATTTTCTACCAAGATAACATTATGGGCTAGGTTGTCTCAGTCAGAGAATCTAGAGTCTTCTACAGCCATATTTGCTGGTTTGACGATATAGAGTCTGATTTTGGATACATTTCTCGGGTGTGGGAATTTAATGTTTTTGTAGCCAAGCTAGCGGCAATACAAAAATTTTAAATACCATGATTCTAGAGATATGTACCTTAGATGCGGACTCTATGGATTATCGCTGTTGTACTTACTGGCGTAACGAGGATTCTGGTAACATGGTTCTAGATAGACGGGTATGATTATCAGATTTCAGAATAGATACCATATAGACGGTGCCCTAGTATGATGGAATAGAATATCGGTATGGATGTTACTTGAGTTTCAAGGATTAGATAGAGGGAGCTAGGCCACCTTTTGCGCAGCACCGTGCCCCGCACCATCAGAGGGATATACCCCAAAGGGGCAGGGGTTTTGCGCTGACAGTCGAGTAGACCGACGCTACAGGTGACGGGTTAGCAGGTCTGTCTTTTCTGTTCTTCTTTCCATCTTGTTTTGTGATTCCTTAGTACATGTCAGGTTGTTTTGTGCTGTGATAGATAGTATAGTGACCCTAATCATGGCCGTGATATCATGACCAGTAGGACCACAATTTGCATGTTTTAGATATAGTTTTTTTGACCTTGATTGTTGGGGGTTTAACCTAGAAGGAGTACGACCATCTTAATTTCGAGGATAAAATTTTCTAAGGAGGGTAGATTTGTAACCACCACTTTCTAAAATGAGAGTAATTTTGAACTTTTATAAAATTGATTATTTAATAATATGTCTAAATCATGTTATTGATTAATTGGTGAATTTTGATTATTTTAATATCATTAAATTAGTATATGTGATCTTGTTCTTTGGCTAGTGTTAGAGCTGCTTAGCCTAGAGACTAACCATGACCATGGAGGCCTAACCCATGTGATTAGATTAGCTAATTACCACTTTTTAGGCTAAGAATATTTTGGTCATTTTGTGACTTTTGAATTATTTAGGATTTTAATTAATTGGTGAATTTTAGATTATTTTAATAATATTTAAATTGGTGTATTATGATTTTGGTCATTTTTATATTTAATATTTTGGGAATTTTTATATTTTAATATTGATTTTACGGGATTTGTTTAGTTAGGTTGAGTTTCGTTTCGTTCCGACTTGTGTTAGTGACCCGGGTAGCTTAGACTCTAGACGGGATCCCAAGATTAGTTAGTCATGGCTCACAAACCCTACTAATTAAGTTAGTAAGTTTAGACTAATCCCACTTGTTAGATTGGTTAAGTTAGAGGCTTAAATTTAGCCATTTTGATCCCAAACTTGAACCAAACTTAAAATTAACCAAGAGGACTAGTTGAGGCCTTATTGGGCTTTCCACCAAGGCCCAAATAGGGTTTAATGGCAGCCACTATAGGTATGTTAGCCTCCCTTCCTTTTATTTCATTCCATCTTGCCTCTTTTCCTTCACAAAGTGTTCTTCCCCAAATTAGAGAACTTTCGAATTTAATTTGATCTCCAAATCTCTTCATTCCTCCACCAAAACTTCCATCCAACCTTCTCATACTATCAAGGGAGGGTGCTAGCAAAGATTTGGATCAAAGTGTAAGGAGGAGTGTCCATTTTGGAAGGATTTTCGTATCGGAGCCGTGTCCTTGAGAGTATCATTGGGATCCCACTCCCGATAGGTATAACCATCTCTCTATTTCACTTTCTCTTCCATTTTAGTTAGTTTTGCATTCATAGGAATCACTCCCATGCATGAACCACCATTAGGAATATTTAGATGCTCTTTTGAGTCCTCTTTAGGAGTTTGGGATAGGTTTGGTGTCCCCCATGGAGAGATTCCAAAAGGGGCACACCATGTGTTTGTGTTTATGCCCTATAGAATTTATTATCTTTAAATTTCAGATTTACATGTGTTAGGGGATGGATTGATGTTAGTTAGGATGGTTAGAATGAGTTTCATTTGGATACCCATGGTTAGATCTAAGTGCTTTAGTCTACATGTCATATTTTTAGCCTCAACTTGTCATTTTAGTGTCTCTTTATATAATGGACTGTTTTGTATATATATAATAGGTATGTTAGATATATTTTATATATTTAGATGTGTGTGGATACGTTGTTAGTGGTGTGCTTGTGTTAGAGGATAGGGGAGTGTAGTTTGATGTGTGTCTTGAGTGGTGTGGAGAGTGAGATGTGTTTCTTTTGTCCAAACAACCCAAATTCGTCATAATATTTATCCACGTTTTTAGTAGCCATAGCAACTTGGAAATGTCATAACTTTTAGCTTAGAACTCCGATTAATCTTTCATTTTTTTAAAAAGAACCGTATCGAAGTTAGCTTTTCAAATATATATATTAATAGGTCAAATGCATTCTAGAACTTTCTTTAGAATTGTTTGAGTGTCAGCTGTATGAAAGACGAACGCGTTTCGTTGTTTTTGCGATTCTGGGAGCTTTCGGACACGAAAATGCGATCAGTTTAAAATTTTGGAAAGCTAATACGAACGGCTACAACATCCTTTAATTCTAGAATTTAGTGAAGGCCCAATTGGTATAGTATTAGTTTTAAGTAGAAGAGTGACTATACGACATAGGCATTTTGTGTAACCTATGAGCCTATGTAGTATGGATATTAAGTGAATGTAGGTATCATAGATTGTCGAGTATATGTATGATATATATATATATATATATATATATATATATATATATATATATATTTGTTAGGTAATATTTGTTAGTATGAGTGTTAGTTAGATAATAGAGATTAGTATTTTGTTAGATATTTGATATGTTGCTAGATAGTTTGATGTTAGATAACTAGTATGTTAGATATTGATATGTTAGTTCTAGATATTGGTATGTTAGCAAGTTAGTCTCTATAGGTTATATGTTAGATATTAGTCAAGAAGTTATGTTAGTACATTAGATAGTTAGTTAATTAGATATTTGAGGGGGTATCTTAGTATCTCATGATTCCAAGTTAGTATCTTAAGGTAAATATGAATTGTCTCTACCTTCAAGGTAAATGATTAGTTTACCTTATGACCAAGGTTGATATGGTATCCTAGTATTAGTGAGTTAGTGAGTTAAGGATGTGGTTTAGATTGCTGATATAGAGTTGTAGTTGGATAGTAGATAGGTAATAAGTTAGAAAAGTTAGATGGTATGATATGAGATAAGTTATGATATGAGTTAGATAGTAGGTAATAGATATATGTTAGTATCCTAGATAAGTTAGATTGTGTGTTAGTGTCTAGAATATGATACCAAGTGGTATCTTGGTTAGAGTGCTAGTTAGAGTTTAGTAGAGTGGTATTTTAAGGATACCAATATGGTATCTCAAAGTTACCATTTACCTTAAGGTAATTGAATATTTACTTTATTAGCAAGTGAGATATTAAGATACCATGGTACGGTATCGAAATACTAAGATAGGGTTAGAATATCTTGGTAGGGTATTGGGGGTTACGTAGAATGAGGGTAAAGTAGGTTAAGGTGTTGGTTAGAGGCTAAGATAATGGGTTTACCTTGGTAAGGTAATGGGGTAAGAGTTAAGGTAATGCCCTATATTTAAGATGAGATAACATGATTAAGATATGGTTAGAATTAGGATAGCTTGGTTGGTAATGGTTAGGAATAGGGTGTCACGTCCCGATCCGGGAAATCGCTCGTCCTTGCTAGATTTCACCCGAATTATCGTCCTTGTTGGAGCGTGATGCTGCACGAGCCTGGGGTTACGCTTGTGCAAGGTAAGATAACAGGTTCACATACGATTATCTCAAATGATAACATAAGCAGCGAAAGAAAAACATAGTATACAATAAGAATCTCTTTATTGATAATGAACTGAAGATTACAAAGGCTCTGAATGGCCCAACTTAACATGCCAATTGGCTACAACACTCATGATCTCTCTAGCTCACAGAGGATTTTATTGTTCCGTACATTATGCCTCTTTATAGCCAACAAGTAGTCTTCGACTGAACATCTCCATGTTGCAAGTCCGAACGCCTATATGGTAGCTCCTCTTGAAACGCTAAGGACTCCCTGCCTCGGCGCGTCCAAGCCAAGCCCCGCCCCAAGTCGATCATAATCCTGAACATGCACACAACTAGTGGGGGATTAGTGCTTTCGTCCTCACTGCACTGATCAAGACCCACTCGCACCTAAACCAAACACTAAGTATATTTAGTGAACATGCGACATTATTTGGTAATCTTTCTATTTAGCCTTAGGATCAGTTTCATGGCAATCTTCATACATAGCAACTTATTAAAAATGTGTCCAATACCGTGTCCCTGCGACAGATAACGTTATAGAAAATGTAAACATAAACATAGTGATCGTGCTCATTGCCGTCCCTTTTTGCCTAGCCTGCAATGGTTAGAACTTCATATAACCAATCATAAAATTTGCACAATCAACCAACCGTACTTAGCCATATACATAAGGATGGCAGGCCCTGCGCCTGCACCCAACTCTAATCTCAGCCCACCGGCCCTATCTATATGAAGGTCACGGTGTTTCGCACCGTAATGGACTTGGCATTATTATGTGTAAGCCTATGATCGCTTCGATATGGGTTGCTGGCCCAATATCCGAAGGATCCCAAACTTATTGATATCATAGCTTATCACAACACTGGCCGGTCACAAACCGTCCGAATGATATGCGCCATAAATACCATACATAATTCCCTCCTAGGTCGAACAGTCCCGGTGCCCCGGTCGTAACCGTCCGAGGAAAGCCGCACCCGTGCACGGGCCATCCGAGTCCATTGACCATGCAATACGCGCCATAGCATACAAGTCGTACATTCCAACCCATTTCACGTTCCATAAACATAGTCCCTCATCTCTATCTCAAGTCCCATCAGCATTGTGTCCCAACACATCCGTATTGATGCACTACGTCCAACGGCTTAGACTTCCCGTACTTATATTCATAAGTTATTCACATAGCCTAGTTTCTTTGTTACTTAGTCATTTCCTAGCTTTCGTGCACGAGGGCACGCTCAACGCCATAATCAATGTTCTAGGCCTAGTGTTAAATGTTCTCGGATTCGTGCACGTGATGCACATCTCAATATCATCTTTCAATGTTCTACCATCATCGCCCTACCGCGACCCGAACACTTGATGCACGTCGCTTCAATTGTTCAATGTTCTACCTTAGTGTTCGACACATACTGAGACCTTAAATCGTCCGAGCCACGCTCTCTAACTCAATAGCTACTTACACATACAAGGATATATTTTATTAAACGTGAAGGAATAGGGAGAGAGAGTCAAGAACCTGCCCACCTTAAGCCGATACGCCTTGTCGTTCGCCGAGCTGAAGCGGTTCGATTCCATAACTTGGTTGTATAGCTAACTCTCGGACTTAGCCATTCCTTTGAACTACTCAGTTGATTTGTCCTATTGTGCCCATGCCACACTCCGTTGCAAGGCGACAATTTGGTTTTGCGGACACTTCACTGAATAAGGCAAAATACCGACCTCTTATTGTCCAGCGTAAAAGCATAGCCTGCACACTAGATCAACTAAAATTAGCACTTGTTCAAACGGGACTTTTCCTTTGCATCGATTCGATTTATAGATTCCAATCGACTCAAAGCTTTCCTTCAGACAACGTAATTCTCGCATGGATACCTCATCGGGTCAACAAAATTCTTCGAGTCAACGACTCATCATAATGCACTGTGCGGAGCGGGGCATTACATAATATACCACTCAAAATAAGGTTCGTCCTCGAACCGAAACCAACACTTAATCCAAGTGTCTCGCTAGATCGTTTTACGATCTCGTGCTACTATCGTTGGAATCATACAACTTAGTTTGGATCATACACATATTTTTGGCGTCCTACTAATATATGCATTTCAGCCAAGCTCAGTTGTAGGATATCGGGACAAGGCTATCAGGCTCAACTTAAATCCTCAAGCACCAATCATTCCGTACTCAACTTAGTCAGATCTTAGCCCATATTCCTAAAATGCTTCTCGTATGTTTATTCCATAACACGTGATCATCTCCCAAACACCTCCACACTTATCTTGATTCAAAACCGTAACTTCGATCTCATAAGTTTTTTCGTCGGCCATCTAACACTCGTATTGCATTAAGTCATTGCGCATCCGATCGCAATAATTCTCCGCAACGCCTATTCGCCCAACCGTTTTCTCTCTCATATAACTCAAGTCTTTCATCTAGTCTATCATAACACTTGGTCTTAACGACATGGACTAAGTCCAACATGTCTCAATTTTCTTGCTTACCATTGCACTAAGTCTCGTACACAACTATCCAGATATGATTCACATTCTCTTGTTCTATCCATGCATTACGTCTGGGGCTACCCCCGCTAGGTAACTTATCCAGACATCGTGCTTAATCTCTCATGACATAAGAGGTCAACTTGGGTCTACGATGCTCAAAGGCAACAATCTTTCCGACCCAAGATCTCTTACGATACGCCTATCTCCGATTCTTGATCGAATAGGAATTCCTTACTCAATATTTGAATCAATCCTAACTAGTTCATCTCGTAACATAGATTACGCGCTCAAACACACATAGCCTAACCGTTACTCAAATCGATCTACGACACAACTCTTAGGGTTATTCTATAATTCGTTGCTCTCGCACATTACAGAATTCTTGCAATCGCCTTACCGCATCACTATGCTAAGTACATTCATCAACAACATCTATTCGATCATCAACCGACCAAGTCCATTTACGTACTTATTCGATCGATCATAATTTTCTAGCCATATCGATCTAGTCGAAGGCTACTCACTAACTTTCGAAACACAATACTTAATCGCTTAGACTCATCCTCAACATGCACTACATCATCATACATCCTCGACGAAATTTTTTATGTGACTTCATTGGGCCATCCTATGGGACTTCAACATTCATTTGATTTGGCGGTCAAGTCTTCTAGGGTCATCTGCCCCGAAACTACGCTCGATAATTGAAGGTCATCAACGAGGGACAGTTACTACGAACCATGCTATATGCTAGCGCGGAGCCAAATCAATTCCCGACAATTCCTATGCGACTTCATCCAATCCGACATAATTTACCAATCCATGATTTATCTACCCCCGCGCAACTGATGCGCTGTTAACTACTCGAATCACTTATGCACATTGCATGCCGTTACTACTCGAATCACTCATGTATTACCATAGACTATCTTTACTAGTCGTATGGCATCTACTCGCCTCAGATCCAAGTTTACCTATTCGTGATCATAGTTCGACACATTCCGTACTCAACGAAACCATCCTCGAATAACTTTCGCATCAAACCACAAGTCAAATCTGATTTTGCTATGCCTTGTAAGTTTGATCATCCTTGCTGTATGAATTATCATACCAGCGCTCACACAGGATGATTACCCTAATTTGGCATGGCGTATGTGCGATGCTGGAGTTGCACTCGCATAAGACAAGATTATCAATATTGTGGTTATCTCGAAACAATCAAGATCCTCTCATTTGCATCTAAGTAATATCCATCCACTCTCAAATTGTCCGAAGCATTCCTACCGTTATCATCCTAATTGCGATAACTTAACTTACAGCTTATTCATCCAACAACAATTGCTCAACACAAATTTTCGTTCATTCGATCAGAGTATCCCTGAGTTATTACATATCGTCTTTGATACGCCTCAATACCTTCGTCGATATGCATAACTTGAACATCTTCCTTTCTCATAAGCTCCAATTCGTTGCAATCACTCTTATCATCCGAACTCGAATACGAATCAAGTCTTGCACACATCAAGATTTATTCCGTTATAACTAACTACCATAATCGCGACACAATTTCCAATTCACATATTCATTCTCATATCCCTAACTCGCACTTCCAAATCGTGCTATCGACTCCTCGTGCTGACTCAAATTCGTTCCCACGATTTCTTCGTACCTACTCAATTCATTCCGAATGGTTTTCGTACCGACTTAACTCAATTTGACCGAGTCAACTATTTCTTTAACGTAACATTCCCTCGCTATGCCCAGCCTATCTTTCGACTTACACTTAACGAACTCTCGTCCGACGTATCTTCCGTGGATATGACTTCGCGCATAATCGTTCGACACAATTCATCGAAGTATACTTGCATCGACTCCTATTAAGTCATTCCCACTTGAGTCTTGGTACTACTTCGTCCGTTGCGGACAAACCTATCATAATCGATACAATCGTCTTGACGCAATCTATTGTAAGTCACCAAACGGCTTAATATAGCTATCGCTAAGTGGTATTGCATATATCACTCAGAAATCGAGCCTATCATTATTGATACATCGCACAAGTGGTATTGCATATACCACTCGAAATCAAGTCATTACTCGACTTTACACTCCGCATAGGTCCGACAACTATTTCAAGTTAACTATCCCGTGGCGATCCTTCTCGATCCCAGCTTTAGCGTTCTTCTTACTCGAGTTTGGCACAACAACTGGACCAACATAATAGTCATTCGTCCAAGTTCGACATACATTCAATCTAGCCGTACCTTGGCGATCATAGCGATCACACTCGCAACATTCGCTTATTCAAAGCTCAACGCGACATTCGGCCAACATATACGTTCGTCTACTCGAACTGGACTTAGCGACCAACTCGACTCGTTACTATCGCATCTGCGACTTTCTGAATCTTACTTGTTGTAACTCGTGCAACGCTTTATTTCGATACTTAAGGTCATTACACAATCTCGTTTAACATATCGCTATCCATCCGCATAGCCAGACAACATGTATCCTACTATGTCGACTCGTTGCGCCAATGCAACGAACGATTCACGACTTGCTGCACTCCGTGCAACCAACAATACATAACCCTTCGCATAGCCACATAATACGTATCGTCTCGTATATCGACTCGTTGCACTTCGTGCAACCAACAACACGTATCTCCTCGTACTTCGTGCGACCAACAATACGTATATCATTGCATTTCATGCAACCAACAACACATAACTCCTCGCACTTTGTGCAATCAATAATACATATATCATTGCACTTCATGCAACCAACATCACCATATTCGTTGCACTTCGTGCGACCAATATCCCATAACTCGTTGCACTTCGTGCAACCAACATTCTTTGATGGCACCCGGAGATAGCGTGATTGTCACGACATACTTGTGGCAGACGTACGCACTTAATATAGACTTATTGTATGGAACATCCAATGTAGCGTCGAGCAGATCCATGAGCCATGCAATTGCAGAAACAACTTAGAGTCAACTGATTTTGATAGCGAAGCAACGGAGGGTCAAAGAGATTCATTCACGGTCCAGAGGATGGAACCTGGCTCTGATAACAACTTGTCACGCCCCGATCCGAGAAATCGCTCGTCCACGCTAGATTTCACCCGAATTATCGTCCTCGCTGGGGCGTGATGCCGCACGAGCCTGGAGTTGCGCTCGTGCAAGGCAAGATAACAGGTTCACATACGATTATCTCAAATTGATAACATAAGCAGCGGAAGAAAAATATAGTATACAATAAGAATCTCTTTTATTGATAATGAACTGAAGATTACAAAGGCTCTGAATAGCCCAACTTAACATGGCAATTGGCTACAACGCTCATGATCTCTCTAGCTCACAGAGGATTTCATTGTTCCATACATTATGCCTCTTTATAGCCAACAAGTAGTCTTCGGCCGAACATCTCCATGTTGCAAGTCCGAACGCCTATGCGGTAGCTCCTCTTGAAACGCTAAGGACTCCCTGCCTCGGCGCGTCCAAGCCAAGCCCCGCCCCAAGCCGATAGTAATCATGAACCTGCACACAAACTAGTGGGGGATTAGTGCTTTCGTCCTCGCTGCACTGATCAAGACCCACTCGCTCCCAAACCAAACACTAAGTATATTTAGTGAACATGCGACATTATTTAGTAATCTTTCTAATTAGCCTTAGGATCAGTTTCATGGCAATCTTCATACATAGCAACTTATTATAAATGTGTCCAATATCGTGTCCCTACGATAGATACAGTTAGACAAAATATAAACATAAACATAGTGATCGTGCTCATCGCCGTCCCTTTTTGCCTAGCCTGCAATGGTTAGAACTTCATATAACCAATCATAAAATTTGCACAATCAACCAACCGTACTTAGCCATATACATAAGGGTGGCAGGCCCTGCGCCTGTACCCAACTCTAATTTCAGCCCACAGGCCCTATCTATATGAAGGTCATGGTGTTTCGAATCGTAATAGACTTGGCATTCTTATGTGTAAGCTTATGATCGCTTCGATACGGGTTGCTAGCCCAATATCCGAAGGATTCCAAACTTACTGATATCATAGCTTATCACAACACTGGCTGGTCGCAAACCATTCGAATGATGTGTGCCACAAATACCATATATAATTCCCTTCTAGGCCGAACGGTCCCGGTGCCCCGGTCGTAACCGTCCGAGGGAAGCCGTACCCGTGCACGGGCCATCCCATTTCACGTTCCATAAACATAGTCCCTCATCTCTATCTCAAGTCCCATCAACATTATGTCCCAACACATCCGTATTGATGCACGACCCCCAACGGCTTAGACTTCACGTATTTATATTCAATGCGATCCATTTATAAGTTATTCACATAGCCTAGTTTCGTTGTTACTTAGTCATTTTCTAGCTTCCGTGCACGAGGGCACGCTCAGCGCCATAATCAATATTCTAGGCCTAGTGTTCAATGTTCTCGGAGTCGTGCACGTGATGCACATCTCAATATCATCTTTCAATGTTCTACCATCATCGCCCAACCGTTACCCGTACACTTGATGCACGTCACTACAATTGTTCAATGTTCAATGTTCTACCTTAGTGTTCGACACATACTGAGACCTTAAATCGCCCGAGCCACGCTCGCTAACTCAATAGCTACTTACGCATACAAGGATATATTTTATTAGACGTGAAGGAATAGGGAGAGAGAGTCAAGAACCCGCCCACCTTAAGTCGATATGCCTTGTCGTTCGCCGAGCTGAAGCGGCTCGATTCTATAACTTGGTTGTATAGCTAACTCTCGGACTTAGCCATTCCTTTGAACTACTCGGTTGATTTGGCCTATCATGCCCATGCTACACTCCGTTGCAAGGCGACGATTTGGTTTTGCGGACACTTTACTGAATAAGGCAAAATGCCGATCTCTTATTGTCCAGCATAAAAGCATAGCCTGGACACCAGATCAACTAAAATAAGCACTTGTTCAAACAGGACTTATCCTTTGCATCGATTCGATTCATAGATTCCAATCGACTCAAAGCTTTCCTTCGGCCAACGTAATTCTCGCATCGATTCGCATCGATACCTCATCGGATCAACAAAATTCTTTGAGTCAACGACTCATCATAATGCACCGTGCAGAGCGGGGAATTACATAGGGTACATGACTTAGGGTTGACCCCGTTTGACCATGGTTGACTGTTTTGACTAAAAGTCAACCAAAAGTCAACTTTAGCCTAAATTTGACCAAAACTTGACCAGAGTTAACCAGTTGACCAAAATTCAACTATGAGTCAACCATTGACCTAATTTGACCTGGAGTGGACTATGAGTTTACCAGGGTTGACCAGAGTTAAACGGTTGACCAAAAGTCAAATGTAAGTCAACCCTTGACTTAGATTGACTTAGTTTGACTTAGATTGACTTAGTTTGACTTGCTTTTACTTCAAAAAGTTTATATTGATATAGTATTCTATCTTTAGGTCCTCGACGCACTGTATTGGACTCAGTTGACATATTCTACCAGATCTCAGGCGAGTACATTCTCTGATAATATTTCTATTTTATGATATCGTCTTTGTTTCTAGTATTTAGTGTAGATAACTGTCACTACCACATTTCTAGTTTGAGAGTATTTTTTCCATTTTTAATTTATTTGAGTTAATATATATTTATTTAGAATTTAATATGATTATTGGAATGGTGTGGACCTAACCTAGATTGCCATGTGTTGTGTTTAACCCTAACCTAGATTGATTGCCATGTGTTGTGTTTAGCCCTAACCTAGATTGGACCTAACCCAGATTAGTCATAGCTAGTCTTAGTTAGCCATGGTTAGTATTAGTGAGTATGGATTAGTCATGGTTAAGTCATGACTAGTTAGAATAAACTAGGTTGCAACTTGATTAAAGGGAACCTAGATTTTAGGCCATTGGTTAGCTAGATGGAATGAGAGCCATTAGATCTAATCCCAAAACCCTAACCCTAGCATTTATGGCCATCCACCTAGGGAACAACACCCTAAAAAATTCCTCTCAAAGTTTGTGCCTCCTTTTTATTCATCCCTTCATTTTTCTAAGGAAAGGTTTGTTCTTCATGAAACTTCTTTATAGTTTATTCAATATTAGTCCATTTTTATTGCAACTTCTTCCATTGTAACCTAATTAGTGTCCCCCTACTGTTGGTGGAGGCGATTCTCAGGTTTGATACAATTTGGAGCCATTGGCTAGCTTGAGGAGATCTCACTTTTGGGAACTTTTCTTGTGAAGGAACACACATAGGTAAATCCGATTTCCCTCCATGAAATTTTGGTTTCTTTGCATGAACACCAAGCCCTAGGTGTCCTCTTACTGTAGGGATAGGTTTTGCACCCTCTCGTGTCCTTTACGTGTCCGTATCGGACACGTATCAGTGGACAGTCGTAGGTGTTCGACGAAATGCCACAGTGGGCATTTCGATCGATTTTTCAGGAAGTAACTGAATAGAAAATTAGGTTTTCGTGTGGCTTATCGATTTCCCTTGGACTGAACACGGATCGAGTCCAGTTCGTGTCGAGATTGGACTCGTGGACATGCCCCGCACGTGCGCAGTGGACTGTCCTGCTACTCGCGTGTCCGTGCGGCCGTTCTAGGGCACGTGGACACGTGTCCTTGGACACAGAGCTTGGGGCAATGTCTGAAACGACACTCCCAAAGTCTCGCATCTAATGGCTATGTGTCGAGAGTGCTAGGACTCATGCACGGGTTCACTGCTGTTCGTGTCCAGATCAGTGTTGGGTTTGTGTGGTTCTTGGACACATTCGTGTCCTGTTTTGGACACGATGCTGCGTGAATAACACGTACACATATTAGTCTCTATTTACCAACCCTTAACCTATCATATTAATTGCTATTTCTATTTCGAAAATGGGAAGTTTCCCTTTTATTGATACTGTCAAGCATAAGTGAATTAGCTCACTGTTTTCTCATTTTCGAATTACATTTGAATGCTAATATCATGTAATTAATGTGGTTTAGCTGCTGTTGTATATTGATAACATGTTAGGGATAGGTTGGCATGGAGATTTAGTTTTCACATTCATTTTTGAATTGGCAGCTTAATGGGGATTTGTAATAACTGATACACTATTGTGGACTGATACACTGTTCTTGAATAGGCCTGAGATTTAAACATTTTCATTCACTTATACACTGATTTGTTTCATTACACACACACACTTGATATATAGCTAGCCTATTACACAAATACACATTGATAAACCCAAAATCTGAGAACATAAATGTCCCATACATTGATTGTGTGAACCTGAGATTTCACAGGCATACACACATGTCTACACACAAACCTGGGTTCATCCTAAACCTGATAATGATTTGTTCCTTACACTCAAATGTTTAACTGTTACACTGTTTAAATTTTGAATTCCTGAGACACTCATTTAAACCTGGAAACAGAACACTCACTGCCTAACTAATCACACAAGACACTGATACACACAGGACCTTGGTCATTACAGAACCTGGAATGTAAGCCATTCCCTTTGATTTAAGGTTAGTTAGTTTTAGTTTGAATGTCATGAATTGATTTCCTTCCTAATTGAATGCCTAAGTTGCCTTGAACAGAGACACATACACACAAACCTGGGAATTTAGCATCTATTTGTAATACACAGTTGTGGACAAACCTGGGATTAACCCCCTATACTCTCCTGTACACAGACACATACACCCCCAGTTAATAAACTGAATATTAGTTCATTCGAAATCTGGACTGAGATACTGTTCACTGATACACTGATTAACACACATTGCACACATTAAATCCACACACACAGGCACACTGTTTTTCCTTCATGTACACCCTGGGTTCCTATATATGTTCCTGTCACAGGTATCCATAAAACACTAACTGCCACTTCACTAAACCTGAGATTATACAGAACACTCACACACACATTAATCCCTGTCAACAGTTCACATTATACACCCTGTTTACATTTTCCTGAACACATGAGCACACACACATGCCACACTCTCACATGTTCACGTGTATACACACACACACCTGAGCACATGTTCACACACAAATGTTTCCTTCACTAGCTAACAATTACACATGCTCACTGTTCCTACACACACACATAATCTCATGTATACACACACACCAATAGCTAACAAGTTCACTGTTTCACATGTTTTTTCCTGTGCACACCCATTAGCTAACACACACATAAGGCAAATCCTGAGACACATGACCACACATGGGTTCACATTGTTTGCATTTAGTTTTCAGTGAGATAGCTTGTGAACACTGTCATTGTTTTCCTGTACTCACATGTTTTCACTGTCACTACACAAACACACTATGAACCCTGTACACAGATCACTCTCACACCTCTCACACACACACATGAACATGTTCACACACATACTCACACATTGCCTTTATTTTCATAGCCCTATCTATGTGTATGTGAAATTACCTATAAGTATGTGTGAATATATATGTGTAAAGTAAGCTATAGGGTGATATACATATTGCTATATGTGTATGTAGATATATATATATACATATATGTGAATATAGTGATATATATATATATATGGTGTTTGGCCTATAGTAATGTGGTTTGTATTAAGCTCATGACCCACATTGTGGTTGAGATTCTATATAGGTATAGGCTATGTAGATAATGTGTACATAGGTATATGGCCTAGTGTATAGCTAATTGCCTATGGGTCAGGGCCTATGACCTATGACCTAGATGGCATAGCCTAGGATTGACCAACCTAGACTAGTTTGACCTAGTTTAAACCTGTTTGACCTTGGTTGACCTAACTGGACTAGAGTTGACCTAGTTTGACTGCTAGGGTTGACTAGAGTTGACCAAAAGTTGACTTTAGCCTAGATTGACCCCAAACATCATGTAGATGCATTGTAGCAGTTTATTTCATTATTTAGACATGTAGTGACTTGTACTATTCTGATTAGGAGCCAGACACCACTCCTTAGGCAGTAGTTTCTTCCGGACATTCAGGATATCAGGCGAGTACATTCTCTGACCGTTTCATACTTGCTAGGAGTATTTTCTTGCTCTAGATTATTTACTTGATGCTAACACGATGGAAACACGGATTAGTACTATATGGATATTTTCATACGATGTTATCCCCCTCGGGAGCATCAGATACATCATGTCATGTGCATTTTGCTTTCATCATGTACTCTTGTGCTTTCACCTTACATGTGCACTCTCGTGATTCATGTACTCTCATGATCACGGAGCCCCCATTTTATATTCATGTGTACCCATTTATGGGCCCCCATATGAATATCATGTACAATAACATAACTTGAACGGATCCTTGTGTATTGATTGGGGTACGGGGGAGTATAAATAGTCATGTGGACAATTTCTAAAGTAGTGTAGCCATGTACGACCTTTCATGTTTATTATCAAGCCGTTCACATATCTAGCTTGTACTCTAAATTCCTAGTTCACTATAGCTCTTTACTTATAGTAGATATTTTATTACAGTCTTCTTTTTACTCATGTATACTCTTCAGCGTTTCATGTATTTTACTCTATTGCCTGTATTTTATTCCTGTCATTATATGAACTGCGTGAGATGTACTGTGCTCGCTCCTGTCCTGACTGGACCTGTTGAAATATTACAGAAGATGAGGACGAGGCTAACTGCCCTACCTATTATGGGGCTACCCTAGATGACAGTTGTGACTTGGACCAGCAGCCGAATCTTATAGCAGTGGACGACACTCCTCTAGACTAGGATTTTCTTATGTTTATTTCTGGATGATTGTATTGTGATATCTGGGATTTTATGGTTTTGTGATATCTTTAGACACTTAGACTCTCTGGTTGTACTTATGTGGATCTTTTCATTTTAGCATTATTCTATCTATCTTTCTATCTTATCTTTTTGCCTTAGATGTGATTGAGACTGTATATTGCTATATCACCTCCATTCGGAGTGTATATACTGTACAGGTACCCTTATATTGTTAGATGATTGACCTAGGACAACGTTCTACCGCCGACACTGCGGCGTAGGCTGGACGTACCCACGTCTCGTGCCCTTACTCTAGGGTGCAGGTCGTGACACGTTTTTAGTGGTGGCCCATGCAGGTCTAGATTAGAAATGCAGTGGTATTCGAACTAGAGTATCACTGCAGCCTGCAGTAGGATTAAGATTTTTTTGAAGGTACTCAATCACATTAGAAAAACTCCTTATCAGATTTCGTATATCTAAAATTTGTAGCTTATTGTCTCCATTTGAATTTAACTGTCCTCCTTTGCTATTTCGACTCATTCTCAGCAATTGTTTCTTTTGATCTGTGTCTCCAGGATGGTTGAGACGAGATCGCATCGCCAGGGGGACGCCGATGAGAGGTCTGCCACCTTTCATACTCAGCAGCCAGCCCCTGGTACCGCAGCCCCAGTCATGCCAGCTGGGGTAGGCGTTTCAGCTACTTTCAGAGGAGCCCCTCCACCTGTGGCACATGGGCCAAGCCTAGTAGTTCCAGAGGTGCTTCTGCAGCAGCAGCCACCTTCGGGGACAGTTGACGCCGTTCAGCTGTTTGCCTTCTTTCGGCAGTTTATGGAGGGCCAGCAGGCCCAGCAGCAGAGGCAGACAGCAGAGTTCTGTCGTGGCATTGATCTGGCCGTGACTACGGTAGAGAAAGTAGTAGCTCAGCCAGTGGAAGTCCAGCAGCCGCATCAGCCATGGGAGAAGGGCATCCAAGATTTTCAGAAGATGCACCCTAGTGACTTCCAAGGGACCGAGAGGATCCTGTATGCCGACGAGTGGATCGAGCACATGGAGGAGATATTCAGATTGGCTGAGATCTCGACGAGGCTCCAGATTGAGGCAGCGGCCAGCATGATGCAGGATTTGGCCCGTACATGGTACCAGACCGACCCGAGGGTTTGTACTGCAGGTCAGACTTGGGCAGCATTCAAGAAGCTGTTCAAGGAGAAGTTCTTCCCAGATGCAGCGCTGGGAGCCCTCGAGACTCAGTTCGAGGCTCTAGTCCCGGGGAGCTAGTCTGTGGAGGAGTACGCAGGAGAGTTCTGCCGCCTGGGCAGATTTATGGAGGGATTGTCGGAGGCGACGAAGGCCCGGAGGTTTTGGAAGGGCTTGGTAAAGGAGGTCAAGTCCTACACCAAGAGTGCTCGCAGTACTACCTTTGAGGAGATCCTAGTGGATGCGTTAGCTGCAGAGGATGATCTTGAGCTTAGTCTCAAGAGGGGGCGAGACTTCCAGGGAGGCAGCAGTAGCGGAGAACCGACCAAGAGGCCGCATTTCCAGCAGCAGCACCAGCAGCAGCAGAGATTCCAGCCGCAGCAGTTTCAGCAGCCGAGGCATCAGCAGCCGAGGCAGCAGCAGGCCCCGAGGCAGCAGACTATCAGTTGCACTTTCTGCAAGAAGTCGGGGTACGGATGGACAAAGTGTAGGAAGAGGTTGGGGAAGTGCCTCTTGTGTGGATCGTCAGAGCATCAGTTGAGGAACTGTTCCCTCTTTACGGGCAGGGCAGCTCAGGGAGCCGGAGCCAAGGCTCTAGGGGGATCGCAGAAGGGACCGTTGCCGACTCAGCAGCAGCGGTTCGTACAGCACTAACAGCAGGCCAGGGGAGGCCAGCAGGGGCGAGCTTTTGCCATGGCGGCCGAGGATACAGAGGACATCGGAGAGCTGATTGCAGGTTCGGTTCTCCTCGACTCCATTCCAGCTTCTGTACTGTTTGATTCTGGGGCTTCCTACAGTTTCGTATCAGTATCTTTTGCTATTAGACATGTCCTAGTATCTGAATTACTGCCTAGGACCTGCAAGATCACGACCGGGGGTGGAGTTATCCTCGTGAGTGATGTTTGTAGAGGGAAGAGTGTCATTTTTGGAGGCCAAGAGTTGGAGGTGAGCCTGCTCGTAATGCCACTACCGAACTACGATATCGTATTGGGTGTAGACTGGTTGAGCAGGCACCACGCCAGCATAGATTGCCGAGGGGGTAGAGTTTTGTTTGAGGCGCCAGGAGAGCCAGATTTTGAGTACACCCGACGGTAGGCAGAGCAGGATGTTGGACTTTTCTGTGAAGTTTCAGTTGAGGAGCAGGCGGCTCCGCAATCCTTGATCGCAGAGTTCATGGACGTCTTCCCGGAGGAGTTGTCAGGGCTTCCACCGGACAGAGATGTAGAGTTCTCGATAGCATTGGTTCCCAGCGCGGAACCGATTTCTCAGCATGTCTATCGAGTGAACAACAGTGAGTTGGCGGAGCTGAAGAAGCAGGTAGATGAGCTGCAGGACAAGGGCTTCATCCGATCGAGTTCTTCACCTTGGGGTGCACCGGTACTATTTGTACCCAAGAAGGATGGATCGGTACGGATGTGTATCGACTACAGGGCACTCAACAACCTGACGATCAAGAACAAATACCCACTGCCGCGGATCGATGATCTCTTTGATCAGTTGAGCGGAGCTCGGGTTTTCTCCAAGATTGATTTGAGGTCAGGTTATCACCAGGTGAAGGTGAAGAGGAAGGATATTCCGAAGACCGCTTTCAGGACGCGGTACGGACAGTTTGAGTTTTTAGTTATGCTGTTAGGGCTAACCAATGCACCAGCAGTATTTATGAACTTAATGAACAAGGTGTTCCACCAGTACTTGGACAAGTTCGTGGTGGTGTTCATTGATGATATTCTGGTGTATTCCAAGACTAAGGAGGAACACGAGGAGCACTTGAGGGTGGTTCTGGAGACACTCTGGAGGGAGAGGCTGTATAAAAAGCTCTCGAAGTGCGAGTTCTTCCTGGATAGAGTTGACTTCTTGGGTCATGTAGTGACTGGAGATGGGATCTCAGTGGACCCGAAGAAGATCACAGCAGTTGAGGCTTGGACAGCGCCGACTTCAGTGGCATAGATTAGGAGCTTCTTGGGACTGGCAGGATACTACAGGAGGTTCGTGCAAGATTTCTCCCGGATTGCAGAGCCGTTGACTCGGCTGACCCGGAAGGATGCTGAGTATGTTTGGTCAGAGGAGTGTCAGGCAGCTTTTGATGAGTTGAAGAAGCGGCTTACGACAGCTCCGATTCTGACATTGCCGTCTGGTTCAGGAGGGTTCACTATTTATAGTGACGCTTCATGGAAGGGGCTGGGTTGTGTCCTGCAGCAGCATGGAAAGGTGATTGCCTATGCTTCCAGGCAGTTATGTCCCCATGAGAAGAACTACCCTACCCACGACCTGGAGCTGGCATCAGTAATATTTGCTCTGAAGTTGTGGAAGCACTACCTGTATGGAGAGAGGGTGGAGATCTTCACCGATCACAAGAGCTTAAAGTATGTGTTTACAAAGAAAGAGCTCAACATGAGGCAGCACAGAGGGTTAGAGCTGATGAAGGACTTCGACATCTCACTTCAGTATCACCCAGAAAAGGCCAACGTGGTTGTCGATGCCTTGAGTAGGTATCCGACAGCCATGTGTTTGACTATGGACCGTCATTTGCTTGCTGATTTGGAGAGCCTGGGGATTGAGGTGATCGTGCCCGGAGTGCAGATGCAGATGTGGGGCCTGCAGATTCAGTCAGACTTGGTAGAGAGGATCAAGTCGGCACAGTTTGAGGACGTTGCTCTGCGGTGTCTCCGAGAGCAGGTTCGAGCAGGGCTGGTGGATGGCGAGTTTTCTCTTGCAGAGGATGGTGCCTTGAGGCACGGTTCCAGGTTATGTGTGTCCAGCGGAGAGCTCAGGGAGCAGATTTTGCAGGAGGCCCACAGATCTCAGTACTCTATACACCCTGGTGCCAACAAGATGTACCGAGATCTGAGGGAGCATGTTTGGTGGTACGGGATGAAGTGGGCGGTAGCTCGCTTCGTAGCTAGGTGCTTGGTCTGTCGACAGGTCAAGGCAGAGAGGAAGAGGCCTGGTAGATTATTGCAGCCGCTGCCCATTCTCGAATGGAAGTGGGAGCATATCACTATGGATTTTGTATCTGGATTGCCGCGTACACCAGGAGGAAAAGACGCTATTTGGGTCATCGTTGACAGGTTGACCAAATCGGCCTACTTCTTGCCATTCAAGGTGGGTACGTCTACGGAGAGGCTTGCAGAGATGTACATGCGGCAGATAGTCAGGATTCACGGGGTTCCGGTCAGCATCATCTAGGATCGGGATAGTCGTTTTACTTCCTATTTCTGGAGGAGTCTGCAGATTAGCTTGGGCACCCAGCTCAAGTTTAGTACTGCATACCACCTCCAGACGGACGGACAGTCAGAGAGGACTATTCAGACGCTCGAGGACATGCTGTGGACGTACGTCTTGGATTTTGGAGGTTTCTGGGAGATCATCTATATTTGGTAGAGTTTGCTTACAACAATAGTTTCCAGGCCAGCATTGAGATGTCACCTTTTGAGGCTCTGTACGGGCGTAGGTGTCGTACACCCTTATCATAGGATGATGTTGGTGAGCGAGCTTTACTGGGGCCATAGATGGTTGTTGACGCAGCCGAGAAGGTGAAGCTCATCAGGGACAGACTTCGCGTGGCGCAGGGCAGACATCGGCACTGGACCGATAGCCACCGGAGGCCCTTGGAGTTTGAGGTACAGATTAGAGATAGGATTAGAAGTAGGTTGTTTGTTGTTTTATTATTTGATCGTGTTTGATTATTTAGTAACATGAGACCTTGTTTGTGTTTAGGTCGGAGACATGGTTTTTCTACGGATATCTCTGACTCGTGGTACTATACGTTTTGGTGGAGGTGGGAAGCTTAGCCCGTGCTTCATCGGACCTTTCGTGATCAGCGGAAGAGTCGGTGATGTGGCATACAGGCTAGACTTACCACCTGCACTAGTGGGTGTCCACAATGTATTCCAAGTATCACAGTTGAGATGGCACGTGGCTGACCCTTGCCATGTGCTTGATCATTCAGAGATTGAGGTAGGGCCTACTCTCAGTTGTCCAGAGCAGCCAGTGGAGATTCTGGATCGCCGAGAGAAGGTACTGAGAAACCAGGTGATACCCTTGGTTCGCATCACATGGAGGCGTCATTCTCCAGAAGAGTCAACCTGGGAGCGGAAGGATGAGATGCGCGAGTGATACCCTTATTTTTTTGGACCGTGAGGTATGATTGTCTATCATTCTCATCAGTTAGTTTCGCCTTTCAATTTCGAGGACGAAATTTTTTTAAGGATGGTAGATTTGTCACTACCACATTTCTAGTTTGAGGGTATTTTTGTCATTTTTAATTTATTTGAGTTAATATGTATTTATTTGGAATTTAATATGATTATTGGAATGGTGTGGTTTAAATATTATTTAATTGATTGCCATGTATTGTGTTTAGCCCTAACCTAGATTGGACCTAACCTAGATTAGTCATAGCTAGTCTTAGTTAGCCATGGTTAGTATTAGTGAGTATGGATTAGTCTTGGTTAAGTCATGACTAGTTAGAATAAACTATGTTGCAACTTGATTAAAGGGAACCTAGATTTTAGGCCATTGGTTAGCTAGATGGAATGAGAGCCATTAGATCTAATCCCAAAACCCTAACCCTAGCATTTATGGCCAGCCACCTAGGGAACAACACCCTATAAAATCCCTCTCAAAGTTTGTGCTTCCTTTTTATTCATCCCTTCATTTTTCTAAGGAAAGGTTTGTTCTTCATGAAACTTCTTCATAGTTTATTCAATATTAGTCCATTTTTATTGCAACTTCTTCCATTGTAACCTAATTAGTGTCCCCCTACTGTTGGTGGAGGCTATTCTCAGGTTTGATACAATTTGGAGCCATTGGCTAGCTTGAGGAGATCTCACTTTTGAGAGCTTTTCTTGTGAAGGAACACACATAGGTAAATCCTATTTCACTCCATAAAATTTTGGTTTCTTTGTGACACGTATCAGTGGACAGTCGCAGGTGTTCGACGAAATGCCACAGTGGGCATTTCGATCAATTTTTCAGGAAGTAACTTAATAGGAAATTAGGTTTTCGTGTGGCTTATCGATTTTCCTTGGACTGAACATGGATCGAGTCCAGTTCGTGTCGAGATTGGACTCGTGGACATGCCCCGCACGTGCGCAGTGGACTGTCCTGCTACTCGCGTGTCCGTGCGGCCGTTCTAGGGCACGTGGACACGTGTCCTTGGACACAGAGCTTGGGGCAATGTCTGAAACGACACTCCCAAAGTCTCGCATCCAATGGCTATGTGTCGAGAGTGCTAGGACTCGTGCACGGGTTCACTGCTGTTCGTGTCCAGATCAGTGTTGGGTTCGTGTGGTTCTTGGACACATTCGTGTCCTGTTTTGGACACGATGCTGCGTGAATAACACGTACACATATTAGTCTCTACTTACCAACCCTTAACCTATCATATTAATTGCTATTTCTATTTCGAAAATGGGAAATTTCCCTTTTATTGATACTGTCAAGCATAAGTGAATTAGCTCACTGTTTTCTCATTTTCGAATTACATTTGAATGCTAATATCATGTAATTAATGTGGTTTAGCTGCTGTTGTATATTGATAACATGTTAGGGATAGGTTCGCATGGAGATTTAGTTTTCACATTCATTTTTGAATTGGCAGCTTAATGGGGATTTGCAATAACTGATACACTATTGTGGACTGATACACTGTTCTTGAATAGGCCTGAGATTTAAACATTTTCATTCACTTATACACTAATTTGTATCATTACACACACACACACTTGATACATAGCTAGCCTATTACACAAATGCATATTGATAAACCCAAAATCTGAGAACATAAATGTCCCACACATTGATTATGTGAACCTGAGATTTTACAGGCATACACACATGTCTACACACAAACCTGGGTTCATCCTAAACCTTATAATGATTTGTTCCTTACACTCAAATGTTTAACTGTTACACTGTTTAAATTTTGAATTCCTGAGACACTCATTTAAACCTGGAAACAGAATACTCACTGCCTAACTAATCACACAAGACACTGATACACACAGACCTTGGTCATTACTGAACCTGGCATGTAAGCTTTTCCCTTTGATTTAGTGTTAGTTAGTTTTAGTTTGAATGTCATGAATTGATTTCCTTCGTAATTGAATGCCTAAGTTGCCTTGAACAGAGACACATACACACAAAACTGGGAATTTAGCATCTATTTGTAATACACTGTTGTGGACAAACCTGGGATTAACCCCCTATACTCTCCTATACACAGACACATACACCCCCTGTTAATAAACTGAATATTGGTTCATTCGAAATCTGGACTGAGACACTGTTCACTGATACACTGACTAACACACATTACACACATTAAATCCACACACACAAGCACACTGTTTTTTCCTCATGTACACCCTGGGTTCCTATGTTCATGTCACAGGTATATCCACAAAACACTAACTGCCACTTCACTAAACCTGAGATTGTACAGAACACTCACACACACATTAATCCCTGTCAACAGTTCATATTATACACCCTATTTATATTTTCCTGAACACAGGAGCACACACACATGCCACACTCTCACATGTTCACGTGTATACATACACACACCTGAGCACATGTTCACACACAAATGTTCCTTTCACTAGCTAACAGTCACACATGCTCACTGTTCCTACACACACACACAATCTCATGTATACACACACATCCATAGCTAACAAGTTCACTGTTTCACATATTTTTTCCTGTGCATACATATTAGCTAACACACACAAGGCAAATACTGAGACACATTGTCACCCCCAGTTTCCAAAAACAGAGGTATTTTTTGTCATTTTTCATTTTAGAATTATTTTGGAATTATTTATTTATTTATGATATTATTTTGGGGTTATTTGAGTCGGGTTCGAATTTCAGCTCAATCCGACTTGAAACGGGGACCCGGGGTAGTTTTGACTCTAGTGGGACCCACACACTAGTTAGCCATGGCCCACATGATATTTATTCTAGTTAGTGGTTAGTCTAATTATTATGGATAAGGTTTGGTTAGATTAGAGACTTAAAACTAGACTAAACTAGCCCCTGGCTTAAACCTTTCCCAATAATTAATTAAATAGGCTAGTGGCGGTATTTTAGACTTTATGAAATAGGGGGAAAATAGCCCATATGGCCGGCCCTGGCTAGGAGGAGGGGTTGAGCCTCATTGATATTTTTCCACTCTACTTTCTCTCTTGTTCTTTCCAAAATTTGTAGAGAGCAAATCCCTATCATTTCTCCACCAAATCAACTCCTTCTTCCACCAAATCTTCTTCTTTTCTCCTCTACTCCATGAAAGTAAGGAGCTAGCCAACTTTGGGAGGAATCGGAGCTCGTTCGTGTCCTTTTGGAATCTCTACGTGTCGGTGTCGAGTCGGAAGGCCTTTTCCTTTGAATCTCTCTCCCGAAAGGTATAATCTCTCTTCTAAATCACCCCAACATGCATGTAGGATTATTTTGAACCCGTAGGAATGACCCCCATGGTTGTATCTCCATTTGTGTCCATTTCGTATCCATTTGGAGGTCATATGAGTGTCCTTTGTGTTGTGGGTGTGTCCTAGTGGAAAAATTCCTATTGGACTCTTGCTTTTAATATATATATTGCGTGATTAATTATTAGACATTTAAATTCCAGATTTTATATTGTTTAGAGAAGGTATTTTTAATGTATCATATTGTACCATATTAGTTATATATATGTATATGTATATATATGGATATATATATGTGTTACTCTATATATACATACATATGTATGTATATATATTGGGGCTTATATATATATGGATATATATTATGATATGTGGTGTGTCATGTGTATACATTTTGTGTTTGGATGGGAGCACTTGTGGGTTCGGCCAAGTGGGGAGTTAGTGTGTGTATGTTTAGTTTATGGAGGGATTTGAGTGTGTGTGGGTGTGGTGTTTGAGAGTATGTTAGAGAGGGATGAGTGTAGAGTATAGAGAAGGGAATGTAGAATAGTGAGTGAGTGTTAGGGGGGTACACCCATTCTTGCTGCTGAAAATAGCAGCTATAAGCTGTCCTTTTCACCCACAAATCAGTCCATGTATTGCCCAACCTTCAGCCATTTGCAAGCCTTCAATAGCTGTCCAGTTTGGCCACTTAATGGCTGTCAAAAAGCCCAACAAAACCTGTCATTTAACCCCCATATCAGCTCCAATAGTTCAGCCAACATAGCCCCACAAATCAGCCGTGAAACACCCCTACTAGCTGTCCAAAACCATCCTATTTCAGTCCCTTAGAAAGCCTATAGTGGCTGTCCCTTTTGACCTTGTTTTAGCCTATACACATACCACAAAATAGCCTCATTTGCTGTCCAAGAACAGCCCCTAAACAGTCTAGATTTTCCCTTGAGTGGCTGTCCTAAAACAGTCCACTAAAACCCTATTTCAGTCACCAAGTGGCTGTCCTATTTGCCCATATATCAGCCCATATGTAAGCCCCAATGTGCTGTCCCTATACCACTCTAAGTCAGTCCAATTTTGCCCTATATGGCTGTCCTATTTTGAATTCAAAACGGTCCTATTAGTCCCCTCAAATCAGTCCACAAATTGAGCCTTGAGTGTGTGTGTATTAGGAGTTTGTGTGTGTGTGTGTGTGTGAGCCTAAGTAAGTGTATCTAGTAGCATATAGGTTAGCCTATGTGCAAACTAGTAGGAAAGACAATAGGAGAGCCTATTAGAGTGTGATATTTGTGAGAATGTTGTGTGTGAGTTTTGTGGGTGGGTGCTAGAGTGTGTGTGAGGATATATGATATTGTAGGGGTAAAGAGGTAAGGTAGATAACTAGTACATATCCTAACATAGGCTAGATACCTAGGATACCCATGTTTCTTGGTAGGTAAACCTTAGATAGGATAGTATCTAGCTACCCTAAGGAGCCTAGGCTAGTATCTTGGGTATTAGCGGGGTTTTCTTGGTATTGGGCAAGGTATCGGGATTTACCTTGGTAAGGTAATACTAGTTTTGTCTAGAAATAGGGTATTTGAGTTTGGAGTCTAAGATATGGTTAGAACTTGATTCCCTTGGTTGGTAATGATCAAATATGGTGCTCATAGACTAGTTTTGACGTCGGTTGACTTTTTGACCAAAAGTCAACAAAAGTCAACCGAGAGTCAAACTTAGCCTTTAAGTGACCCGATTTGACCGAAACCAAACCAGAGTTGACCAGTTGACTGAAAATCAACTATTAGTCAACATTTGACTTGTTTGACCTAAGGTTGACCCAGGGTTGACTCAGTGTTGACCAAAGTTGACTTTTTGACCAAAAGTCAACTGTAAGTCAACCCTTGAACCAGATTGACCTAGTTTGACTTAGATTGACTCCTAGTGACCTAGTATGATCCAGTATGAGCCAGTATGACCTAGTGTGACTCAGTCTGACCTAGATTGACCTAGTTTTGACTTAGACTTGCATTCATGATTTGAATTAGCTTCCTTTTTCAGTATTTAGCCCTGTTTGACTCATAGTATCTTATTTTAAGTCTGTGATCACTCTGAGCGTCTGTTCATCTTACCAGCTCAGGACCACAGGCGAGTACATTCACTGATAGTTTTTATTGTCTTGATATCTACTATATCCGATTCAGTTGTAGTGTCTTACATGATTCCCGACACGACGGTTCACGGACTAGTATACGTTGGATCCTGTCATGAGATGTTATTCCCGGATTTTCCTTAGTATGTTGGTATGTTATATCCATGTTCATGTACTCATATAGACATCGATTTGGGAGTGGGCTGATCACCTGCTTTCGAATTCGTGTCATGATGTGCCATGTCCGGATCCATGATACTATTCGGGGATGGAGGAATTATTAGGGGTTATGTGATCAAAGCCTCCCTGTCACTATTTTGCTAGCACCACCCTCACCTCACGTAGGGTGTAGCAGATACCCCATACCAGGTTATCTAGGTTGGCCGACATGACTCTCCGTTGACGTTACCGCGATTTGCCAGGCCAAGTGGATAACCCCACCATGACTCCCTAGCCGATCACATATCGCTCTAATAATTCAAATCACATTTTACATTTATTGTCGTATATTATATTCCAATTCAGCTTTACTTTCTGTACTTCTCACCATGCTATGATTCCATTACTCACATGCTCTACCTGCTTTTATACAGTACCATGATTTTAGACTAAGTCCTATTTGAAATAAGGGTTACAATTCCGGTCCTTGTTTGGTTCAAGGGTTGTAACTCGGATTTTAAATGGTTCCCAAGTCGCCTATATCTTTGTCTTGTATTTCATTATACTGTCACTTATAATATTTGTCAATTAATATGGAACTGCTGTTGGTGTTTGTACTTGCTCATTTTTCTGACAGGATACCGTTGACAAATTTTACAGATGACTCTGAGACTGATTGTCCGAGCTACAATAGGATTGAGTCTGACGGAGTAGACTTAGACCGTGGCTTGTTGGTAGAGCCACTGGACTTTGCTCACCCTGAGTAGCTTAGTTTAGTTAGGATTGCCTGGCCTGCGAGCCAGCTAGTACATTTCAGTTTGTAGTATCTATTATATATTTTCTGAGACTCTGGATATTTGTGTATAGCTCTGACTTGTGGATCTTGGACTCATTTCCTGTTTTATCTATCATATTTCCTTTCCATGCTATCTACCTTAGTTTGATATATGTGATTGAGACTGTATTGCTATGTTACCTCCATTCGGAGTGTATATACTGTACAGGTACATTTATCTGTTTTAGTCGTAGTATTTACAGACCCTATATACAGCGTTCTACCGCCGATACTGCAGCGTAGGCTGGACGTAACCACGTGCTCGTGCCCCTCTTCAGGGTGCGGGTCGTGACACGTTTTTGTGGTGGCCCATGCAGGTCAGTGTCGTAATTAGTGCGATCTCGTAATGGTGCTCGACTTAGAGTGCTAATTACGAGCCTGCGACTAGGACGTAGGATCTAGGGTATGATAGGAGTTAATCACATTTTAGGAAATTTCTGATCTTTTGATTACCATGACAACTCTTCTTATATTTGAATTCAATTGTCCTCCTTTGATAATATCTTATCATGTGCCATATTGATCTCTTGGGTTCAATTCATCTTCAGGATGACGGTGACTCGTTCTCAGGCGGCAGGGCCCAGTACAGTTCTAGAGAGGTCAGATCCGTGAGGTCTTCCACCTCCGGCTACGGGAGTAGCAGTCGAGAGAGCAGTATCCTCAGTTCCTGCCCTTCAGGCAGGAGTAGCAGCGGCAGTTCCCGGAGGTCTTCCACCTTCAGCAGAGGGAGCTGCAGTTCAGGGAGCTTCCACCTCAGTCTCTGCCCTTCAGGTGGGAGCAGCAGGGACGGTTTCAGGAGGTCTACCACCTCCAGCAGCGAGACCGTCCATGGTCATCCCTGACATTCTTCCACCGCCGCCTCAGCTACCGATAGATACTCAGGGGATGATGGCCCTTCTGCAGTAGATGCTGCAGACACAGAGAGTACAGACAGAGGCACAGCACCGTCAGACAGAGGTGCTGCAACAGACTATGGAGAACTCGCATCAGCTAGCGATGGTAGCAGTGGAGAGAGGTGCACAGACTACAGTTCAGGAAGCACCAGTGCAGCAGCAGGGCCAGGGGTGGCCCGGTACACACCTCGACTTCAGGAAGATGAAACCGCGGGAGTTCGAGGGTACTGAGGGTATCCTATTCACGGACGACTGGCTAGAGGATGTCCAGCGGAGTCTGGAGTTGGCAGAGGTTCCGAGAGGTCTGTGGGTGACTTCTGCTGCGAGCCAATTTTTCGACATTGCGCTGACTTGGTACCGTACGGATCCGCGTTCGTCAGTGAGGAGATTGTCTTGGGAGGACTTCAGAAAACTCTTTAAGGAGAAGTTCTACCCAGATGTAGCCTTGACAGCTTTGGAGGGGCAGTTTGCCTGTCTGGTGCAGGGGAACTCGTCGGTAGACGAGTACGCAGCGGAGTTCTTCCGCCTGAGTAGGTTTGCACCTAGTTTGGTCCAGGATGAGGGGTGCAAGGCCCGGAAGTTTCGGAGGGCCTTATACATGCAGTGCGCACTCGCACCTCTGGAAGACGTGACGCGACCTTCGAGCAGATCCTTATGAAGGCGCAGATCGCAGAGGAGGACTTCGGCCTCAAGCCGAAGAGGGGCAGTGAGGCTCTTGGAGCTAGTTCGAGTGCTGGGCCAGCGAAGCGCCCATATTTCCAGCAGAGGCAGTTTCAGCAGCAGCAGCCTCAGTTGCAGTTTCAGTAGGCACCGGCACATGCCCAGCAGCACCAGGGTTAGGGTCAGAGGCCGGCTACACAGTGCACCTTCTGCAGGAAGTCGAGGCAGACCAGAGAGGCTTGTAGGAAGAGGTTGGGCGTCTGCCTATACTGTGGGGCGCCTGACCACCAGCTGAGGGATTGCTATGCTAGTGGAATCCGAAGAGGCCAGGACGGCGTACAGCAGGCTAGAGGAGGCCAGCAGGGGCGTGCATCCGCCATGACAGTTGAGCCCACTCAGGCAGTGGCAGAGCAGATAGCAGGTTCCAATCTTTCGATCTCATTTCGTAATTGCTTCCTTATAAACTGTTTGAAAATTCGATTCCATCTGTTCTTTGTTTGTTTGATGAAAAGTTTGTCCTTGTGATGTGATATTCTTCTGAGATAAGTCGTATGGGCTAGGTCGTCTCGATTATGAGATTTTAGAATCCTCTAGGGTCATGCCGGCAGGCAGAGTGAGGACATATAGTCGGACTATGGACATATTTCTCGGGTGTGAGAATTTAAGGTTTTCGCTGCCAAGCTAGCGGCAATGCAAAAATTTTAAATACCATGATTCTAGAGCTATGTATCGTAGTTGAGGACTCTGTGATTATCGTAGCCTTGCTCACTAGCATGACGGAGATTCTGAGTATCATGATTATTGGACAGACGCATACGATTATCAAATTGTATGAATTTTCTGTATTTACTTTGTTTTAAGTTTTTGGATGATTCTTTTAAGGTGGATAGACTTATAGCATCTATTTGAGAGTAGTTTTAAATTTTATAATTTTAGTCATTTAATTCATGCTCGATTTTTGAGATTTTAATCGTTTTAAATTTTTAGCCATGACTTGTGATTTTGATGTTTTACTATTGTTTGGTTTAATTTTGAGGACGAAATTTTTTAAGGTAGATAGATTTATCACCCCTAGTTTCCAGAAATAGGGGTATTTTTGTCATTTTTCATTTTAGAATTATTTTGGAATTATTTATTTATTTATGATATTATTTTGGGGTTATTTGAGTCGGGTTCGAATTTCAGCTCAATCCGACTTGAAACGGGGACCCGGGATAGTTTTGACTCTAGTGGGACCCACACACTAGTTAGCCATGGCCCACATGATATTTATTCTAGTTAGTGGTTAGTCTAATTATTATGGATAAGGTTTGGTTAGATTAGAGACTTAAAACTAGACTAAACTAGCCCCCGGCTTAAACCTTTCCCAATAATTAATTAAATAGGCTAGTAGGGGTATTTTAGACTTTGTGAAATATGGGGAAAACATCCCATATGGCCGGCCCTAGCTAGGAGGAGGGGTTGAGCCTCATTGATATTTTTCCACTCTACTTTCTCTCTCTTGTTCTTTCCCAAATTTCTAGAGAGCAAATCCCTATCATTTCTCCACCAAATCAACTCCTTCTTCCACCAAATCTTCTTCTTTTCTCCTCTACTCCATGAAAGGAAGGAGCTAGCCAAGTTTCGGAGGAATCGGAGCTCGTTCGTGTCCTTTTGGAATCTCTACGTGTCGGTGTCGAGTCGGAAGGCCTTTTCCTTTGAATCTCTCTCCCGGAAGGTATAATCTCTCTTCTAAATCACCCCAACATGCATGTAGGATTATTTTGAACCCGTAGGAATGACCCCCATGGTTGTATCTCCATTTGTGTCCATTTTGTGTCCATTTGGAGGTCATAGGAGTGTCCTTTGTGTTGTGGGTGTGTCCTAGTGGAAAAATTCCTATTGGACTCTTGTTTTTAATATATATATTGCGTGATTAATTATTAGACATTTAAATTCCAGATTTTATATTGTTTAGGGAAGGTATTTTCAATGTATCATATTGTACCATATTAGTTATATACATGTATATGTATATATATATATATATATATATATATATATATATATATATATATTTATATATATATATATATATATATATATATATATATATATATATATATATATATATGTGTGTGTGTGTGTGTGTGTGTGTGTTACTCTATATATACATATATATGTATGTATATATATTGGGGCTTGTATATATATGGATATATATTATGATATGTGGTGTGTCATGTGTATACATTTTGTGTTTGGATGGGAGCACTTGTAGGTTCGGCCAAGTGGGGAGTTAGTGTGTGTGTATGTTTAGTTTATGGAGGGATTTGAGTGTGTGTGGGTGTGGCGTATGAGAGTATGTTAGAGAGGGATGAGTGTAGAGTATAGAGAAGGGAATGTGGAATAGTGAGTGAGTGTTAGGGGGGGACACCCATTCTGGATGCTGAAAACAGCAGCTATAAGCTGTCCTTTTCACCCACAAATCAGTCCATGTATTGCCCAACCTTCAGCCATTTGCAAGCCTTCAATGGCTGTCCAGTTTGGCCACTTAATGGCTGTCAAAAAGCCCAACAAAACCTGTCATTTAACCCCCATATCAGCTCCAATAGTTCAGCCAACATAGCCGCACAAATCAGCCGTGAAACACCCCTACTAGCTGTCCAAAACCATCCTATTTTAGCCCCTTAGAAAGCCTATATTGGCTGTCCCTTTTGACCTTGTTTTAGCCTATACACATACCACAAAATAGCCTCATTTGCTGTCCAAGAACAGCCCATAAACAGTCCAAATTTTCCCTTGAGTGGCTGTCCTAAAACAGTCCACTAAAACCCCATTTCAGTCACCAAGTGGCTGTCCTATTTGCCCATATATCAGCCCATATGTAAGCCCCAATGTGTTGTACCTATACCACTCTAAATCAGTCAAGTTTTACCCTATATGGCTGTCCTATTTTGACTTCAAAATAGTCCTATTAGTCCCCTCAAATCAGTCCACAAATTGAGCCTTGAGTGTGTGTGTATTAGGAGTTTGTGTGTGTGTGTGTGAGAGCCTAAGTAAGTGTATCTAGTAGCCTATAGGTTAGCCTATGTGCAAACTAGTAGGAAAGCCTATAGGAGAGCCTATTAGAGTGTGATATTTATGAGAATGTTGTGTGTGAGTTTTGTGGGTGGGTGCTAGAGTGTGTGTGAGGATATATGATATTGTAGGGGTAAAGAGGTAAGGTAGATAACTAGTACATATCCTAACATAGGCTAGACACCTAGGATACCCATGTTTCTTGGTACATAAACCTTAGATAGGATAGTATCTAGCTACCCTAAGGAGCCTAGGCTAGTATCTTAGGTATTAGCGGAGTTTCCTTGGTATTGGGCAAGGTATCGGGATTTACCTTGGTAAGGTAATGCTAGTTTTGTCTAGAAATAGGGTATTTGAGTTTGGAGTCTAAAATATGGTTAGAACTTGATTCCCTTGGTTGGTAATGATCAAATATGGTGCTCATAGACTAGTTTTGACGTCGGTTGACTTTTTGACCAAAAGTCAACAAAAGTCAACCGAGAGTCAAACTTAGCCTTTAAGCGACCCGATTTGACCGAAACCAAACCAGAGTTGACCAGTTGACTGAAAATCAACTGTTAGTCAACATTTGACTTGTTTGACCTAGGGTTGACTCAGTGTTGACCAGAGTTGACCAGAGTTGACTTTTTGACCAAAAGTCAACTGTAAGTCAACCCTTGAACCAGATTGACCTAGTTTGACTTGGATTGACTCCCAGTGACCTAGTATGAGCCAGTACTCAGTCTGACCTAGATTGGCCTAGTTTTGACTTAGACTTGCATTCATGATTTGAATTAGCTTCCTTTTTCAGTATTTAGCCCTGTTTGACTCATAGTATCCTATTTTAGGTCTGTGATCACTCTGAACGTCTGTTCATCTTACCAGCTCAGGACCACAGGCGAGTACATTCACTGATAGTTTTCATTGTCTTGATATCTACTATATCTGATTCAGTTGTAGTGTCTTACATGATTCCCGACACGACGGTTCACGGACTAGTATACGTTGGATCCTGTCATGAGATGTTATTCCCGGATTTTCCTTGGTATGTTGGTATGTGATATCCATATTCATGTACTTATATAGACATCGATTTGGGAGTGGGCTGATCACCTGCTTTCGAATTCGTGTCATGATGTGCCATGTCCGGATCCATGATACTATTCGGGGATGGGGGAATTATTAGGGGTTATGTGATCAAAGCCTCCCTGTCACTATTTTGCTAGCGCCACCCTCACCTCACGTAGGGTGTAGCAGATACCCCATGCCAGGTTATCCAGGTTGGCCGGTATGACTCTCCGTTGACGTTATCACGGATTGCCGGGCCAAGTGGATAACCCCACCATGACTCCCTAGCCGATCACATATCGCTCTAATAATTCAAATCACATTTTACATTTATTATCGTATCTTATATTCCAGTTCAGCTTTACTTTCTGTACTTCTCACCATGCTATGACTCCATTACTCACATACTCTACCTGCTTTTATACAGTACCATGATTTTAGACTAAGTACTATTTGAAAGAAGGGTTACAATCCCGGTCCTTATTTGGTTCAAGGGTTGTAACTCGGCTTTCAAATGGTTCCCAAGTTGTCTATATCTTTGTCTTGTATTTTATTATACTGTCTCTTATAGTATTTGTCAATTAATATGGAACTGCTGTTGGTGTTTGTAGTTGCTCATTTTCCTTACAGGATACCGTTGACAAATTTTACAGATGACTCTGAGACTGATTGCCCGACCTACTATGGGGTTGAGTCTGACGGAGTAGACTTAGACCGTGGCTTGTTGGTAGAGCCACTAGACTTTGCTCACCCTGAGTAGCTTAGTTTAGTTAGGTTTGCCTGGCCTACGAGCCAGCTAGTACATTTCAGTTTATAGTATCTATTATATATTTTCTGAGACTCTGGATGTTTGTGTATAGCTCTGACGATCTTGGACTCATTTCCTGTTTTATCTATCATATTTCCTTTCTATGTTATCTACCTTAGTGTGATATATGTGATTGAGACTGTATTGCTATGTCACCTCCATTCGGAGTGTATATACTGTACAGGTACATTTATCTGTTTTAGTCATAGTATTTACAGACCCTATATACAGTGTTCTACTGCCGATACTACGGCGTAGGCTGGACGTAACCACGTGCTCGTGTCCCTCTTCAGGGTGCGGGTCGTGACACACATGACCACACATGGGTTCATATTGTTTGTATTCAGTTTTCAGTGAGATAGCTTGTGAACACTGTCATTATTTTCCTGTACACACATGTTTTCACTGTCACTACACAAACACACTATGAACCCTGTACACAGGTCACTCTCACACCTCTCACACACACACACATAAACATGTTCACACAAATACTCACACATTGCCTTTATTTTCATAGCCCTATCTATGTGTATGTGAGATTACCTATAAGTATGTGTGAATATATATGTGTAAAGTAAGCTATAGGGTGATATACATATTGCTATATGTGTATGTAGATATATATATATATACATATATGTGAATATAGTAATATATATATATATGGTGTTTGGCCTATAGTGATGTGGTTTGTATTAAGCTCATGACCCATATTGTGGTTGAGATTCTATATAGGTATAGGCTATGTAGATAATGTGTATATAGGTATATGGCCTAATGTATAGCTAATTGCCTATGGGTCAGGGCCTATGACCTATGACCTAGATGGCATAGCCTAGGGTTGACCAACCTAGACTAGTTTGACCTAGTTTAAACCTGTTTGACCTTGGTTAACCTAACTGACTAGAGTTGATCTAGTTTGACTGCTAGGGTTGACTAGAGTTGTAACGCTCCAGTCCCAAAATACGTAGGACTAGGAACGTAGACATGCCAGCTGTATTCATACGAAGTACACTCCAATATATGGAATCCTCGTACGAATACATAAGCTGTAAAATATAGTAGAACCATAACTAATCTCATCCACACAAAATAAATGAATAAAATATATCATATAAAGATAATGAATTGTCTTGATACAATATGTTGGGCGGAGACAAATCCACTACTAACAAGTAAAGAAAAATACATAAGAAAGAAATAATTTTTGGCGAGCAAAGCGAAGACGATCCAAGCGCAATCATCTTCGAAGAAATAGAGATAGTCACGGCTAGAGCTAGAGCACCTGCGAAAGACAATAGCACACACCTTGGGAGATAACCAGGTCCTCAGAGGGATATAACAAGACACATAATATCATGCCATATAAACTGAATAAATATTGCTCAAATAAATAAGTCAATCGAATTATAACATGGTCCAATACGCACCTACTGAACGAGCGTACCATCCCCCCAACCAAACAAGGACAGGAGATGGTAAACTAATTCACAGTGACATATCTTTCCATGCTATGAATCCAATATGGTATCCGGACCCCGACAAGGTTCAATACCTTCTCATCGAAGTAGTAAGTCACACCTACAACCAAACAAGGACAAGATGTGACGAACTAATCCGCGACAAGTTATTGTTCCAAGCCACGGTCAGATACAAGTACCCAAACCAAAGTACTCGTACCTAACGGATAAAGGTGCCTATCCGTTCTAAGTGAAATATAGTTAAGAACAATCCTTCTTACGCATGGGCCCTGGCTAAATAGGATCGGCATAGTCCCCCCTTGGGCACCAGAGGCCCCATCAGTAAGAGCATGACGTTCTGCAGAATCGTCAGTGGCCGTCAGTAATCATGGGTCATTAATCCCGTATCTCCCGCGGAGAGTCTGGGTCACAAGGGAAAGTGCATCAAAGCCCATACGCTAAGGAATTGTCCTTCCCGCCCAATGCCTACTCTGTTGTATCTACAACAGTAAACCTCTATAACCGCTAAGTCAAACTAAGCATGCAACCTCTATTAGCGGTTATTCCTATCGTACGGCTTGTACGTACTGGTGGCCAGCCAATCACGCACTTCCGTGTCCTACATGCGACACACAACTTCGTGTTACAACGTGTCAAGGCCAATGAATGCAACACACAAGGTGGTCCCTTAAATCTAGGTTTAATGTAAGAAAAATAATACATAGCAGGAAATATAAATGAACAGTAAGTTCTAACAGGTTATGCCATGTATCACAGTTTATTTTGCATAAAGAAAAAAATAATGCATGAAATATGAGCTAAAATAAATAAACAGCAAATGGCAAGGTGGCTTGCCTGGTAGGATGCCTGGTGTACTGCAATGATCAATGTGGCACGGACTACAACTTCGGTGCAACAACTATACAAGGTGACCTTTGATGGTGGCACGGACAGTTCCTTTAGGTCCAGAAGGGTCAATTTAGTTAGGGTGGACATAAGGTAAGCTAGAATTGGTGAGGAATAGGACATTTGGGATTGGTCATGGATATGAGATTGATCGATAGAAATTGGATATATATGATTTTAAGAAAATTTATAATAAATAAGAACTTATATTTTTTCAAGTTAAAAATAGTGTTTAGATAAATACTAAAATATAAAAGAAACTGTGTTCCCAGAAAACTCTTAAGTTTGTAGAAATATAATTTAGGAAAAAAACTATATTTTACTGGTCAAAAATAATTTAGATAATTATTTGAAAATCTGAAAGCTCAATTTTTGTCAAACAATAATTTCTAGGATAGTCTATTAAAATAGATAAAATATTTAATAATAATATATATGGAACTTCTGAACGGCCCAAGCAAAATAATATATTTATAAATTAACTTTAGAAATATTTTATACTACATAATAATAACAAAATACTAATAGTATAATTCATAAATGCCAATATTAATATCAACAATTCTTAATCTAACCAAATATATATTATATATAAAAGAGACATAGATATTAATAATAATAATAATAAAGATAATAATAATAAACAGAATAATAATAATAATAATAATGATAATAATAATAATAACCAAAAATACAAAACAAACAAAAAGTTATCAATAGGAGATAAATCCCTACTCTCCCGAGGAGAGTCAACGCCAGTAAGTGAAGAAAGGAAAAAAAATAATGCAAAGAATAAAATAAAACAAACAAACCAAAAAAAAGAAATAAAAAAAAATAAATTAGCACAGCTCACTGTGCTCCTAAAAAGAAAAGAACAGAGAGGGAGAGAGAGAAAAGATATCGAGAGGAAAGAGAGGGGGAGAGCGAGAGGAGTGGAAAGAGAGGAGAGGCGGAGGGACGGAGATCGGAGCGGCCGGAGAGGGGTCGGCCCGGCGGCGGAGTGCGGCCGGAGATGGGGCTTCCGGCCCTGGACTTGTCGGCGGGAGGAGACGTGGCGGCTCCGGTCGCGGAGATGCGGTGTGGCTGGACTGGAGTGGAGGCCGACGGGCGGCTGAGTTGCGGTCGGAAGAGCGGGAGTACGGCGGTGGCGAAAAAAAGGACAGAGACGAGCGGGATCGGCTGATCTACGACGGAGCTTACGGCGGCGCAGCTCTGACAAGGTCAGTCTAGGGTTAGGATTTAATTTTTGGGGTTTTGGGGGAAAACGGCCGACCTCCGGCTGGTGGCCGCGGTGGGGGTGATAATGATGGTGGTTTTGCTGGTGACGGAGATGGCCGTGGTGGCGGTTGGCTGAGGCAGTGGTGGTTGTGTGATGGGTTATGGGTGGCAATGGCTGGTTGGAAGGTTGCTGGTCGGAACGGCTGTGGATGGCCGGGAGACGGGTCGGTCGAGAGGCGGTGGTTTGGGGTTGGCTGCCGGCCGACTTGGCCGGGGTCAGGTGATGGTGATGATGTTGCGGATATGGTGGTGGCAGGTTCGGGTGGAGGCTGGTGGTCGCTGTTTGGCCGGGATGGGTGGCTCGGTTGGTGTTGGGTGTCGGGTTGGCCGAGGACGGGTGGCGGGGGATGGGGCTATCAACAGAAGGCTAGAGTTAGGGTTTAGAATAGGATTGGATTTGCTGTGTCGGGTTATCGACACAGAGGAGAGGGAAGAATCTGTATATGTAAAAAAGAATACTTATTGGAAAGACACCGGGGTCAGACCCGAGGCCGTTACGGCTGACACGGAAGAGATGGACACCGACACGATGCACGTACACTTTGTGGAAATTTTATGGAGGAATTTATGGAGGATAAAAGTTATGGAGGAGTACCTGCCTATTTATAGGATGTGAGAATTCCCATTAAGATAAAGGTTAGGATTAGTTTGAACCCGTAATTTAATTTAAATTAATTCAGTAAATCCAAATCCAAATCAAAATCCAATTTAAATTATATTCCTTTAGTTTAAAATCAAATTAAATAAATCAAATTTCAATTATAGATATTAATTTAATCTATCCAAAAATCAAATCAAGATTCAAATGGCCACAATAACTTCCAAATATATTTTTCAAAATACCAATAATAATAATTTCGAAAATAATAAATATTTTTAAATATCTTTTTGAATAATAAAATATTAATATTAATAAATCTCGAAAATTATATTTTTATTTAAAATTGACTAGTAAAATATTTAGGAATTATATACGTATGCACAAGAATATTATCAATAAATGTTATAAACGAAAGGCTTTGTACCAATAAAATAAATAAAATAATGAGCTTAAAAGTTTGGTACGATAGCTAAAATAACTATTATATAAATTATTTTGAAACTATATAATTAGGAAAAAATTATTTTTCTAAAATATGTACGCTCGCACATATTCGCACTCGTCGAGCAAATTCAAAAAATAAAATTTTGTGCACGACGTACAATACGACTATGCGACGTACAATACGAAATTTTTAAATCAGTACCAAATTTAATAAATAAAAAAATAAATAGTAGAAATTTAGGGGTTTTACAAGAGTTGACCAAAAGTTGACTTTAGCCTAGATTGACCCCAAACATCATGTAGATGCATTGTAGCAGTTTATTTCATTATTTAGACAAGTAGTGACTTGTACTATTCTGATTAGGAACCAGACACCACTCCTCAGGCAGTAGTTTCTTCCAGACATTCAGGATATCAGGTGAGTACATTCTCTGACCATTTTATACTTGCTAGGAGTATTTTCTTGCTCTAGATTATTTACTTGATGCTGACACGATGGAAATACGGATTAGTACTATATGGATCTTTTCATGCGATGTTATCCCCCTCGGTAGCATCAGATACATCATGTCATGTGCGTTTTACTTTCATCATGTACTCTTGTGCTTTCACCTTACATGTGCACTCTCGTGATTTATGTACTCTCATGATCACAGAGCACCCATGTTTATATTCATGTGCACCCATTTATGGGTCCCATGTGAATATCATGTACAATAACATAACTTGAACGGATCCTTGTGTATTGATTGGGGTACGGGAGAGTATAAATAGTCATGTGGACAATTTCTAAAGTAGTGTAGCCATGTACGACCACTCATGTTTATTATCAAGCCGTTCACATGTCTAGCTTGTACTCTAAATTACTAGTTCACTATAGCTTTTTACTTATAGTAGATATTTCATTACAGTCTTCTTTTTACTCATGTATACTCTTCAGCGTTTCATGTATTTTACTCTATTGCCTGTATTTTATTCCTGTCATTATATGAACTGCATGAGATGTACTGTGCTCGCTCCTGTCTTGACTGGATCTGTTGAAATATTACTGAGGATGAGGACGAGGTTGGCTGCCCTACCTATTATGTGGCTACCCTAGATGACAGCTGTGACTTGGACCAGCAGCCGGATCCTATAGCAGTGGACGACACTCCTCTAGACTAGGATTTTCTTATGTTTATTTCTGGATGACTGTATTATGATATCTGGGATTTTGTGGTTTTATGATATCTTTAGACACTTAGACTCTCTGGTTGTAGTTATGTGGATCTTTTTATTTCAGCTTTATTCTATCTATCTTTCTATCTTATCTTTCTGCCTTAGATGTGATTGAGACTGTATATTGCTATGTCACCTCCATTCGGAGTCTATATACTGTACAGGTACCCTTATATTGTTAGATGATTGACCTAGGATAGCGTTCTACCGCCGACACTACGGCGTAGGCTGGACGTACCCACGTCTTGTGCCTTTACTCTAGGGTGCGGGTCGTGACAATAACCTTATTCTCTTGACACATGGTTCATACGTCTAGTACTAAACTCGCATAGATAATAGTTTCTGATTTTTAGTACATGATATATACTATTTTCTTGTTCTTATATTCAATTACAGTCTTGATATGCCTTACCATGATTCATGTACTCATTATTTTACCTTGTATATTCTCTCTATTTACTGCTACATTTTCAATATCGTCTAACTAGAACTGTTATTTAAGATTTGTGCTCGTTCCATCCTGACTGGATATGTTGACAAAATTTTACAGATTATGGAGAGGACAAATATCCTACCTACTACGGTCCTCATGACGTAGTTGGCCTAGACTTGGAGATCCTAGTTCAGCAAGGGTTAGCTCCAGCCGATGGGGCTTTAGAGTAGCTTAGCTGGTTTAGTTTGGTACTGGACTTTGTCTCCACATTACATTTTGGCTTATTATTATTTTAATATTTGTATTAGAGATTGTTGACTCTAGACTTGTATTATTTCTGTGTTGGATCTTCTGGATGATATTTCATATCTTGTTGTCTTTATCTTTCGGTATCATCTATCTTTCTTAGAGTTTGTGATTGAGTATATTATATTGTCATTGCTTGTCCTCCATTCGGAGTTGACCGTTCTCGACAGATTTTGATATTATAATTGTTGTTAGATAGTAGACCTAGACAGCGTTCTACGTCGTTTCTGCAGCGTAGGCTGGAACGCTGTCACGCACTCGTGCCCTTATTCCGGGTGCGGGTCGTGAAAAAACTACTGCTCCGTATTCTCCTCAATCGAACGGAGTAGAGGAGAGGAGAGGAAGAACAGAACGTTGACAGGAATGATGAACTCAATACTGCTAACTGAGTGTCTTCCTAAATGCTACTGGGGAGAAACTGCATTGATGGCCACTTTTATTCTGAATAGAGTGCCGTATGCAACTTCGGACGTAACTCCTCATGAACTCTGGTTCAAAGTCAGACCTAACTTGAATGTCATTCGAGTGTAGGAGTGTCTGGCTTATGTGAAGCTCTCATATCTGAAGATTCAGAAGCTGGGGACATGGACTACGAAGACAATCTTCTTGGGGTATGTCGAGGAGAGTGATGCTCAGAGATTTCTTGATATTAAGTCAAATCATATCATCGAATATCGCGAAGACAAATTTACAAGGCACGAGAATATTGTTCTTGCGGATATACCAGAGAACAATAAGGGTGCACAAGAAACTAAAGTTTTTAATAAAGAAGTAGTCCAAGAAGATGTTGTTGTTGAAACAACGGTTGAACCAGAACTCGTTGAGCCGTTGTTGAAGCGAGCGAGGAGGCCGAAGAACTTCAGAGATGACTTCATCACCTATCATGTGAAAGCAGATCCGCTTACCTATGATGAGGCGATGAAGACCAGAGATACTATTTTCTGGAAGGAGACGATAGACAATGAAATTGAATCAATCACCTTCAATAATACTTGGGTGTTGGTTGATCTACCTGAAGGAGCAAAACCTATCGGATGCAAGTGGATCTTCAAGAAAAAGATGAAAGCTGATGGAACCATTGACAAGTTCAAGGCCAGGCTAATGGCTAGGGGGTTTTCTCAGAAGCAGGGGATCGACTACTTTGACATATATGCTCCAGTAGCCCAGATGACCTCCATCAGAATGTTGATTGCTCTCGCAGCGATACATAAGATGGTGATACATCAGATGGATGTAAAAATGGCATTCCTGAATGGCGAGCTGACCGAAGAGATCTACATGCAACAGCCAGAAGGGTTTATCGTCAAAGGTCTTGAAGACAAAGTCTGCAAGTTGGTAAAATCTTTGTACGGTTTAATGCAGGCTCCCAAGATGTGGCATGAGAAATTTGACAAGGTTATAAGGTCAAATGGCTACATGGTTAGCGAGATGGACAAGTGTGTTTACATGAAGTTCGTTGATGGAAGTGGTGTGATCGTTTGTCTATACGTGGACGACATGCTAATCCTAGGTACGGATATAAGCTGTGTCATGGAGACAAAGAAGTTCCTCTCGATGAAGTTCAGTATGAAGGACTTGGGGGATGTTGATGTTATCTTGGGACTCAAGATCATCCGGACAGACACTGGACTAACGCTGTCACAGTCTCATTATGTTGAGAAGATGATCACTCATTACGGGTATCTGGATCTTCTAGGGATTGATACGCCGTACAGGTGTGATCTGAAGCTGAAGCCTAATTCAGGGGAAAGCGTCAGGCAGCTGGAGTATGCAAGCGTAATCGGGAGTTTGATGTATGCTACTACTGCCACAAGGCCTGACATAGCTTTCGTCGTGGGAATGCTGAGTCATTTCACGAGCAACCCAGGCATTGAGCACTGGAAAGCTGTGAAACGGGTTATAAGATATCTCAAGAAGACTCAGACATATGTACTGCACTACAGCGAAGATCCTTCGATAGTGGAAGGCTTCAGTGATGCCAGCTGGTGCTCAGAAATGGAGAGCGAGAGGTCAACAGGTAGATACATTTTCACAATGGGTGGAGCTGCTATATCATAGAAATCGAAGAAGCAGATTATGCTCTCGCGGTCATCCTTGAAATCTGAGTTCTTTGTACTTGATACCGCAGCGAAGGAAGCAGAATGGCTTCGGGAGCTCATGTATGATCTTCCAGTAGTTGGGGCACAAATATCGGGGATACCGATATACTGCAATAACCAGGCGACTGTGGTGGTGGCATCAAATGACCTCTTCGACGGAATGAAGAGGACTGTACGGTTGAAGCACAGGGCTGTACACGATCTCATCAAGAGGGGTGTTATTACATTCCTAACATAAAGTTTTATGCTATTAGTTCAAAGAGAAATCTACTAGGCATCTAGCTTTTGGTTCAAGGGAGGACTATTAACTGGAAGAATATCAAGAACGGTGGGTACTTGTCCTCTGTGGCATGGAGAGGTTACGGACCTACAACCACTGTTGTCCACTGTTATTTTCTACAGAAAACGGATCCTGTGGGAAGGTTGGCTTAAATGCCTTAATGAGTTCTCAGGCAGAGTGAATACTTGGAGTGCTTTACAGGAAGCATGGTAGCGCAGTACTACAAGAAGTGTAACTCCATGATATAGTGGGGTGACTCCACACTACCAGAATAAGTCATATTAGCGACGCCCAAAAACGTCGCTAAAAAGGTTGAAAACGTCGCTAAGTTCATTTTTTGGCGTATTTAGCGACGTTTTATTGTTGTCGCGGAAAACCAAGTCGCTAACAGGTAAAATGTCGCTAATCGTCGCTCTTTCCGACACTTACCGACGCAAAAGTACGTCGGTAATCCTGGAACAATTACCGACGTTCACCGGCGCACCGTCGGTAATATTACGACGTTTATTACGTCGGCACACGTCGGTAAATCCTGGAACTGTTAGCGACGTATTTAGAATACTTACCGACGTTTACCGATTCCGTTAACGAGGGAAAATCCTGGAATAATTAACAACGTTTATCGATGTTTATCGACGCTTACCGGCACATAATTATGTCGGTAAGCGTCGGTATACCTGCTGACTTACCGACGTTTTCCTGCGTCGCTAAACGTTGGTAAATTGCAAAAAATAAAAAAATTACAGAATGTCCACAGAATCACATTTTCTTCCTGCAGTTTAATAAATAACAATAAATACACATAAGCACATTTTCTCCCTGGGTTCGCCGACCCCTTCGGGGGAACACTCAACACTGATAAGTCACAACAGTATAACAATCAACACAAATATTACTAAAAGTCTACAACCAATATCCAAAGTGCACAACCAACACAAAGTGTATAACAAATACTAAAATATCCAAAGTCTACAACCAATATCTAAAGTCTACAACCAATATCCAATATTATAACGTCCCAGTCCCAAAATACTTGGGACTAGATACGTATCATGCCAGCTTTATACATACGAGTAACTGAAAGGCTCGTATGTATACATAAGCTGTAAAATGTAGAAAGCCAAGACACTAAATCTCATCTACGAAGATAAATAATGATATAAAAGCAGCTTTGAGTTTGTCATGTATACAATCGTTGGGCGAAGATAAATCCACTACCAACTAATTTAAATATGGGAAAATATACAAAGAAAGAATTGGTCGAGCAAGCAAGTGACGAGTCCAAGAGCAATCATCACGACGGAATAGAGCGCAAGTCATGGCCTTAGCTAGAACACCTACAGAAAGTCACAAAATACACCTGGAAAAATCACCAGGTCCTCAGAGGGACGTAGCAAGATACAGGAAGAACATGCCATGTATAACTGCAAATGTAAATACTATAAAACTACAACACACTGGGTTTCTAACCGTCTAAGTGATATGCACTTTGAGGACAATGTTCTACGCAGGGGCTGTAGGATCAGTAGAGTAAATAAAGAGTGGCAGTAGGTAGCGCTCATCCGAGTCACTATCGGCCATGGGTAGTAAGTAGCACTCATCTGAGTCGCTATCGGCCCAGGGGCAGAAGGTACTGCTCATAAGAGTCACTATCGTCCCACAAATGTGTGTAAAAAGTAAATGTAGCCCCTATGCTAGTAGCTGTCCTCTCCCCCAATGATAATATACATGCATCGTAACCACGATACACCAACATGTGTCACTTCCACAACACTGTTTTATACCTAATAACTGTCAAATTTTCTAACATGCATATATTGACAGTTATTCCTACGCATGCGCACGGAGGATCAGCCAACACGTAAGTGACCTCTACATGTTACTCACAACTCAAACACAACTCGTGATACAATCGTGACAAGTTTAATGAGATACACTAAGTTGACGGTAGTCCCTTAACTCTAAGTCCATATGCAAGAAGAAAATAATAAACGAGAAATATAGATACAATAACTGAAATAAAATGCAACTAAATATAAGCAGTAAAGATGACAAGGTATCTTGCCTGAAGGTGCCTGATGTGGTGCGACGATCATGATAATGTCCAGATAGCTTGACTAACCGGGTCGATATGAAGAAGTCCAGTTCCGACAATATAGGAAATGATTTAGTTAGTCATAATCACGAACGGCCAAGCGGAGAGAGTATTTGGTTTAGGAAAAGTTATTTCTTTACTAAAAAATATACCTTCGAAATTATTAAAAAATATTTATATTATTTGAAACTAGATTTTGTTTGTAAATACTTGAAAACAATCTATATATAATAGTTTGGAAACTACCTTTTATTCAACAAAATACTTTTAGGTAAAAATTTGGAATATATATAATATAATTTAAAACTAACTCTAGTTTTTGCTCACACTATAAACACTATTTAGAAAACTTTTGTTTTTAGGAAAACCACTTTAAAATTTATACTAGTAAAATATTTATTGCATAAAATTCTTTTACTAAAAATAGAAATTTACTATAGCTAATGATACTAGTAACCATAAAAATAATAATGATAATAATAATAACAGTAATAATAATACTAACAATAATGATAATAATAATAATAATAATAATAATAATACTAATACTAATACTAATAATAATAATAATAATAATAATAATAATAAATAAACTGTACTGCACTCTTCTCCCAACCGAAACTAATAATAATAATAATAATAATAACTTTTTATTAATTATATAACTCTTTCCCCGAATGATATCGAGAAAGAGAGAGAGAGAGAGGAAAGAAGAGGGAGTAGTGGAAGAGAAGAGGGGGTTACCGGGGGCGGTCGCCGACGCTCGTCGGAGGGGACGAGGCGGCCGGAGGACGCGGTGCTCAGGTGCCGGCAGCGCGCCTGGGGAGGTGGCGGCGGCTCACTGCTCCGAGGAGGCACGGGCGCTGGGCGCCGGAGGTAGCGGCCAGCGGAGGGAGCAACGTCGGCGGACGTCCCGGCGGAGTGCACGCGCGGGTGGCGCTCGGGGTCGTCGGGGAACGGCAACGCGGCGCTCAGGTTGGGTTTCACTTCTTCTTCTTCTCCTGGTGATGGGGTGAAGTTCGTGGTGGTTCCGGCGATGATGGTGACGGGGTTTGGATGAGGATGGTAACGGTTTTGGGGGTTGATGATGGTGGCTGTGTGTTTGTACGGTGGTGGAGATGCTGTTGATGTTGGTCTGATTGGTCGAAGACTGTGTCGGGATGGACCGGGGTTGGCGCGTGGTTGCGGCTAGCTTGTCGAATATTTGGGCACAGGTGGGGGTGGTGTCAGAGGAGCGGAAGGCTGGGTTGCCAGGCTGTTGGTCGATGGGAGTGGGGATGATGGCGTTAAGGTTTTGAGCGGAGAAGCCGCGGTGGTAGGGAAGGTCGAGTATGGACAGGAAGGAAGCGATATGGTGATGACGGTGGTGGTTACGGGGGAGTTGTCAGGAAGAGCGGGGATTGATGTAATTGTAAAAGTGGAATAAGAATTTGGATGGACACCGACACGATGCACATCTGTGAATGGTAGAATTATGGAGGAGTACCTCTCATATATATAGGAGGAGGGAATTCCCAGTTGGATAGGGAGTTGGGGGATTTAAATTCTCCTATAGATATTATCATTGTTAGTTCAAATTAAATAAAAATAATTGGATCAAATCCAATCCAATATAGCTACATACTATTTCTAAAATTTATTTAAAATGAAGTCAATAAAATCCTTTCAAATATAATTTATCATAATTAATTAAATTTAAACCCAAACACTATTTTAAAATGCTTTTTCGAATAATAAAATATTAATATTAAATAAATTTTGAAAATAAAATTATATATAAAATCTAAATTTATGTACCGCGTATGCAATGAATATTTGCATAAAACCTCATTTTCAAAATTACTATTTATATAACCTTTCATGATGTAAAATAAAGAATTGAAAATTCTAATATGATGCATTTTACAACTTTACAAAATTAAAAATATTTAATATTTATTATTTGAAAAACCATGCTTCTAAATAAAATATTTTTACAAAAATATGTACCTCGCACATATTCGTACTCGACGAGCCATACAAAAATACGAGCTCATATGCGACGTTCCGTACGACAAATTCGTACGCGACGTACAATACGACTTATATGACGTACAAAATGCAAAGTAGGAAATTTATACCAAATTTATAAAAAAATTATAGTAGAAATTTAGGAAATTTACATCCTACCCAACTTACAAGAATTTCGTTCTCAAAATTTAGGAATAGGTACGGTTGAGTGCACGATTACGAGAATGATTCACTCCTAACTTGAGTGGTGATAATAAATATAGGCCGAGGAAAGGGCGAGGAGTTTAAGACGAAGATGTAGTCACATTGGATGATAAGGGTCATAAGTGATAGATAGGCTAGAGAGAATTCTAGTATAAGTGCCTTCGTCCTTCCAAAATAGGTGAAGGCGAAAGCAATAAAGAGTTCAGAGACGATATTACGAATACGTGGTTCAAAGATGACCGAATAATCTCAAAAGAATTGTCAAGGCAGTCATGGATGGGATTCTAGAGGCCATGTTTTAATTATGTTCCATCTACGTAGAACAATAAGTAAAATTGAACCAAAGTGCACTTGGTTGATCAGACCATCATGCACCGGTTCTGATTAGACAACATGTTAGTGAGCGCGCTCAATAACATATGTCATGAACAAGCTCGATAAACCAATGAGCTTGTAAAACTAGATTATAACGGCACTATTAGTTAAGATGGTAAAATCATAGGCACGAGAGTTTATCGATAAGAAGTTTAAGCGACAATTCGAAAACGGAATTCAGCAAGCAATTTGAACAACAATAATCTAGATAAAAAAATGGGTATAGTTTAGGAGATATCTCATGGCATCCCAATCAATGTCTAAATTAAAATGACTATCATTTATCCAAGACGTGCAAGCTCACAAAATACAACAATTTTCCAACCTCAAAAATTTACTAGCTCGATACTCTTGATTCAAAATTTCATCGTCATATCTCGAATCGTCTTATCAATATTAACTTTATACAATCTCTTCAAATTTCATAATCCACAAAAATCTTTTTTTTCTTCATAAAAACATATTTTCAATCCTTTATAACTATCCTCAAAATAAATCTCATAAACTATTAGAAATTCTTTGAGGCATACTTACGTATATATCCGACCTTCAAACCGTTATTTATTCCCAAAAATCCAATTCACAAAAATTTGATTCCTTAGAGATATGTTTAAATCCTATATCTCACAATAGAAATTTTGATAAGTTAAAACTTTCGATTCGATATTCTCTAGTCTTCTTTTAACATATCTATTTATATACCTCTTTTTCCTTAAGCTAAATTTTGTCTTTCGTAATCCTCTTGAATTTGAAATTCAATAAACCCTCAATGAACTTAGTCTAAGTAAAAATCAAACTCTTCACATACTCATTTAACAACGTAAAAATTTATCTTTAAGGTACTATCGTAGAAATCCATCTTCAATATTCTTGATAACTCTTGAACTTGTTTGTCACTCACAAGTATACCATCTACTTAAACATAATATCACCTTTTCTCAATTCCATCTAATTTTTTTTAACTTATGTCAAATCTTATATACCTTGTAATCGCCTACTCATCTTAACCAACTATACCATTAGTCTCCTCTATAGAATTTTCTAATCTAGTCCCGTGTGACTGAAAGGGGGTAGTGATCCAGTCTCCATCTCTGCACAAAATCATATAAGAACCAAGGCATCATGAATCATGAAGGAGTTTAATGAAATCCTCGAGAGGAAGCTGGCCAAAAGGAAAGGAAAGAAAAAATATATGGTTAGGTTCAAGGGTCGTGGTGAAGGTTATGAAGATGTTATGGGTCTAAGTAAACCAAGATAATAAAAGGATAAGCAATCAAGAATAAACACAAAGTTAAGCATTTATGGAATTAAGTAGATCACAATCATTCCTTGGGTCGAAAAGATTTGAGTCAAGATTTGATTTCTAACCGAAGTCAGAAAGGACCATAGTATCATGGTATGGTTTATAGCTAGCCATTTCGACTCAAGGGTCGCATCATAAAAATAAAGTATAAGGGGACGTGTTTTAGTGGGACATGATATACCTACATGAAGGTGGACTCGTCTAGGTCTTGCATATGAAATTTGTTGGATGAAAAAGTCTAGTGTTGCACTCCAAATACCCAAGTCACGGTAAAGGACACAAAAGAATTTAAAATAGAAAGTGGGAGTTCATGAGATAATGATTAACGCACAAAATAATTGACCAAGTTAAAAGCATAAAATAAAGCTAATTTAGATTCTAGTAGATCAGGGTAAAATAAGTTAGGAATACAGTTTCTAGAGATGGGATAGCCACTTGATGGGGTATGGTCAAGGAACAACCCAATTATTTTTCAAGTTTTAAATGGTTAGAAGTCACGATAAAATCTAATTTTGAGGAAATATCGAGTGAGTCAAGATTGAACTATAACCACATGATCTTGGGGATGACTAACAACACTTGTGTATACACTACTATCATGGTCATGGAGGATACGGCAACTAAAGTGGAATCCTTCTAACTCATTAGGTTTATCTTGGTGGCCTACCATTTAAATCTAAAACTCAAGTTTCCTTCAAAAAGTTTCTAATTACTTTTTCCAAAATGAACAACCATATTTGTATTCACTCTAAGCCGTTTAATTTAATCATGATTAAAAGTCTAATCCCTTCCATAAATCTCCAAGTGAACTTTCATCATGTTACTACTAATTTTTTAAAATTTAACATTTTTACTCCAACTTTCAAACTCAAGAGTTCATAAATCATGAATCTATGAAATTTTAATATTACTTCATAACTTTAAACTCCAAAATTTTCTCAAATAATCCTCAAGATAAATCCTTAGCATATCACGAGCAATCAAAAATTTACCGCTCAATGTTTTAACGCACTCATCTAAGTCATCCAAACATAATCACAACTTTTAAATAAAAATTCCTTTAATCAATCAAAATAACTTTTCATCATATCATTAGTAACTTTTCCCAAAGATTGTAATATTAGCAATCTAACTTTAAACTCAATATTCAAATGATCTTACCAGTCATCAAATCAAAAAAAAAAATTCTGAAATTTTCCAATCAATCTCGAATAAACCTTTATTGTGTCACAAATCAAATCTATAATTCTTAAACTCAAAAGTTAAATAGGAGTTTAGCAAATCGTAATTCATACAAGAGTTTTAAGTAGATCTAGCTTTATCAACCGCCTTCATAATTCTTACAGCAGCAAAAATTTCCTTTCAACTAACTTTATAACTCTTGAATGATGTATAGCTATAGTCAAATGAATCATAAATATTTTTCAAAGACCTTCAAAATCAAAACTCAAAAATCAATTCAATTTTCCTTCTCAATTGTATATAGATTCTACTATCATTTTGTAGATAAAATTCTAACAATCCTTCAAAGTTATTAATGTTGCTACTACCCAACTTGGAATTAACTAATCCTTAAGTTCATACTTCTAGAAAAATATGGTTCCTCTTATCCTCATATCTTTATAACTCGAATAGGATCTCAATGCATACTAGCTGCCAATATAATCCTACTAGCCATGGGATTGACCTATGAGCATATACTAGTGTAGTCATCTTCCTATCGAGTATGGAAATAAGGATTTACAGTAGGAAGAGCTCAAGCAAGATGTAGATCAGTGGAGTTGAATAAGTGATTCAAAAAATTTAGTCAAGGAAGAGGGTCAAGCAGGTGGATGAGATCCTAGATTCTAATCCTATATTGCAGGCCCGTTCGGTACAGTCATGTAACCGAAACGACAACTGACCTGCATGGGCCACCACAAAAACATGTAACGCCTCAGCCCCAAAATACTTGGGACTAGATACGTATCATGCCAGCTGTATACATACAAGTAACTGAAAGGCTCGTATGTATACATAAGCTATAAAATGTAGAAAGCCAAGACACTAAATCTCATCCACGAAGATAAATAATGATATAAAAGCAGCTTTGAGTTTGTCATGTATACAATCGTTGGGTGAAGACAAGTCTACTACCAACTAATTTAAATATGGGAAAATATACAAAGAAAGAATTGGTCGAGCGAGCAAGTGACGAGTCCAAGAGAAATCATCACGACGGAATAGAGCGCAAGTCATGGCCTTAGCTAGAGCACCTGCAGAAAGTCAAAAAATATACCTGGAGAAATTACCAGGTCCTCAGAGGGACGTAGCAAGATACAGGAAGAACATGCCATGTATAACTGCAAATATAACACTATAAAACTACAACACACTGGGTTCCTAACCGTCTAAGTGATATGCACTTTGAGGACAACGTTCTACGCAGGGGCTGTAGGATCAGCAGAGTAAATAAAGAGTGGCAGTAGGTAGCGCTCATCCGAGTCACTATCGGCCATGGGCAGTAAGTAGCCCTCATCTGAGTCGCTATCGGCCCCAGGGCAGAATGTAGCGCTCATAAGAGTCACTATCGGCCCACAAATGTGTGTAAAAAGTAAATGTAGCCCCTACTCTAGTATTTGTCCTCTCCTCCCAATGATACTATACATGCATCGTAACCACGACACACCAACATGTGTCACTTCCACAATACTGTTTTATACCTAATAACTGTCAAGTCTTCTAACATGCATCTATTGACAGTTATTCCTACGCATGCGCACGGAGGGTCAGCCAACACGCAAGTGACCTCTACATGTTACTCACAACTCAAACACAACTCGTGATATAATCGTGACAAGTTTAATGAGATACACTAAGTTGACAGTAGTCCCTTAACTCTAAGTCCACATGCAAGAAAAAAATAATAAACAAGAAATATAGATACAATAACTGAAATAAAATACAACTAAATATATGCAGTAAAGATGGCAAGGTATCTTGCCTGAGGGTGCCTGATGTGGTGCGACGATCATGATAATGTCCAGATAGCTTGACTAACCGGGTCGATATGAAGAAGTCCAGTTCCGACAATGTATGAAATGATTTAGTTAGTCATAATCACGAACAACCAAGCGGAGAGAGTATTTGGTTTAGGAAAAATTATTTCTTTAGTCAAAAATATACCTTCAAAATTATTAAAAAATATTTATATTATTTGAAATTAGATTTTGTTTGTAAATACTTGAAAACAATCTATATTTATAATAGTTTGGAAACTACCTTTTATTCAACAAAATACTTTTAGATAAAAATTTGGAATATATATAATATAATTTAAAACTAACTCTAGTTTTTGCTCAAACTGTAAACACTATTTAGAAAACTTTTGTTTTTAGGAAAACCACTTTAAAATTTATACTAGTAAAATATTTATTGCATAAAATTCTTTTACTAAAAATAGAAATTTACTATACCTAATGATACTAGTAACCATAAAAATAATAATGATAATAATAATAACAGTAATAATAATACTAATAATAATCATAATCATAATAATAATACTAATAATAATAATAATAAATAAACTACACTGCACTCGTCTCCCAACTGAAACTAATAATAATAATAACTTTTAATTAATTATATAACTCTTCCCCCAAATGATACAGAGAAAGAGAGAGAGAGGAAAGAAGAGGGAGTAGTGGGAGAGAAGAGGGGGTTACCGGGGGCGGTCACCGACACTCGGCGGAGGGGACGAGGCGGCCGGAGGGCGCGGTGCTCAGGCGCTGACAGCACGCCTGGGGAGGTGGCGGCGGCTCACGGCTCCGGGGAGGCACGGGCGCTGGGCGCCGGAGGTAGCGGCCAGCGGAGGGAGCGACATCGACGGACGTCCCGGCGGAGTGTACGTGCGGGTGGCCCTCGGGGTCGCCGGGGAACGGCAAGGCGGCACTCAGGTTAGGTTTCACTTATTCTTCTTCTTCTCATGGTGATGGGGTAAAGTTCATGGTGGTGCCGGCGATGATGATGACGGGGTTAGGATGAGGATGGTAACGGTTTTGGGGGTTGATGGTGGTGGCTGTGTGTTTGTACGGTGGTGGGGATGCTGCTGATGTTGGTCTGATTGGTCGGAGACTGTGTCGGGATGGACCGAGGTTGGCGCATGGTTACGGCTAGCTTGTCGAATATTTGGGCACTGGTGGGGGTAGTGTCAGAGGAGCGGAAGGCTGGGTTGTCGGGCTGTTGGTCGAAGGGAGTGGGGATGATGGCGTTGAGGTTTTGAGCAGAGAAGCCGCGATGGTAGGGAAAGTCGAGTATGGACAGGGAGGAAGCGATATGGTGATGACGGTGGTGGTTGCGGGGGAGTTGTCAGGAAGTACGGGGATTGATGTAATTGTAAAAGTGGAATAAGAATTTGGATGGACACTGACATGATGCACATCTGTGAATGGTAGAATTATGGAGGAGTAGCTCTCCTATATATAGGAGATGGGAATTCCCAGTTGGATAGGGAGTTGGGGGATTTAAATTCTCCTATAAATATTATCATTATTAGTTCAAATTAAATAAAAATAATTGGATCAAATCCAATCCAATATAGCTACATACTATTTCTAAAATTTATTTAAACATGAAGTCAATAAAATCCTTTCAAATATAATTTATCATAATTAATTAAATTTAAACCAAAATACTATTTTAAAATACTTTTTTGAATAATAAAATATTAATATTAAATAAATTTTGAAAATAGAATTATATATAAAATCTAAATTTATGTACCTCGTATGCAATGAATATTTACATAAAACCTCATTTTCAAAATTACTATTTATATAACCTTTCATGATGTAAAATAAAGAATTAAAAATTCCAATATGACGCATTTTACAATATTACGAAATTAAAAATATTTATTATTTATTATTTAAAAAACCATGCTTCTAAATAAAATGTTTTTACAAAAATATGTACCTCGCACATATTCGTACTCGACGAACCATACGAAAATACGAGCTCATACGCGACGTTCTGTACGACAAATTCGTACGCGACGTACAATACGACTTATGTGACGTACGAAATGCAAAGTAAGAAATTTATACCTAATTTATAAAAAAATCATAGTAGAAATTTAGGGGGTTTACAAAAGTGTATAACAATCAACCCCAGTCTACAACCAACCAACCAACATCCAAAGTTTATACAACCAATACTAAAAGTCTACACACAAACAAACAATCAACATAAAAAATACTAAAATATTATCACATCAAAGGATAGAAACATCTCGTACTCCTTCCGTGAAATCGTCACCGATAAAGAAGGTAGTAACGTCGGTAGAGTCGGTGTCGATAAAGAAGGCGGAGTCGACGACGATGAAGGCGCACCCGGAGGACAATAACACTCCAATGCTGCTAGTCGCTGGTGGTATGAATTCATTGTAGATAACAGCCTCGTACTGCTATCAACCATCGAATCCTGCATCAACGTCAGCCTCTCGCCTATGGACAGCTGTGATGCTTGCAGATTCGTCACGCTGCGCTCTATCGACGCTCTAAGATCAGTGACGCTCCGCTATGTCCTCTCAGTCATATCCCTGAGCTCCATAATGCTGCGGTCGAGCGTATCCAATCGTGCTAGGAGCGCAGCATCGTCCGTATGGTGCTGCTCCTAGATCCGTCGTAGCAGCTCGTCACGGACAGACACGACCATCTGCTGGACTCGGGCAGACTCCTGGGACGGCTGTAGGCCATGCATACTTGCAGGGGAGGTTCTAGAGGACTGTGTCGCAACTAGGGTGCCATAGGATCCCGTACCGTAGTACGTACCCCTGTAGAGACCACCAGCGGCGGTCACCCACAGTTCGTCCTCCGACGGAGTTGGAGCGGGCTGCGAAGAAGTATCGGCCTCTCCCGTAGCAGGTGCACTAGCAGCCGCCCGCTCCTTAAGCCGTTGAAACTCGGTCTAGAAAGCATGGATACTCTATAACTTCTAATGTCTAATGTACTTATTATTACTAACTACATGAATATTTATTTGCATGCATATTTACTAAGTTATATCAAAACTAACACGAAGTATTAAAATTAATAAATAGAATTGTAATAATTACATAGGCCTTCTCGGCCCTCTCGTCAATAAGCTTTTCGTCCTTCCGATGTGTTGCCAGAAAGACGGTTACCATATTGTCGTCATCACCCCTATTTACCTGTAATTTAATATATCACCTTTTACTAATTTATCGAACTTCCATAAAAATAATATTGCTAAAATAAAAAACATACCAAACGATGGAAATATTTCGTCATCGGAATCGACCCACCGTACCACTTTGATCCCTGCTTCCTAGCCGCCTTGGCCTTCTCAGACTTTTTCTTGTACCTTGGCTCGTCGAATCGAGCCTTCATCGCAATCCACTGATCCGGGCTGATCCAACCTTGGATCGACTTTCCGGCACGATCACGAGTCTTTTTATCATTAATAGTATCGCGGATCAACTTAGCAGCGACGACAGAAAACATCTCCTCGATCAGCTCAGCCCGGTACGGTGGATAGAAAAACATAGCCTAGAAGAGTACAAACCAAATATTTATCAGTTATATATAATATGCATAAATTATATGATTCATGTCAAAAGCAAATATATTTTAAGCTTGAATAAGTGGCCTAAACGTCTCTGTACCGATTATTTGCCATTAAAATCTTTTGATTGCAATTTCAACTACAAATAGAATAGTGTTACAATGTAGGACTTAGATGGAATCCTAGGTATACACTTTTGTTTATCTGGGTCCTGTGTCGATGGAACGAGTGGTAATGCATTGACTCCGTTCACGATCTGACGACGGTTTTCGGTTCTCTGAAGGCTGAGTTGCTCTGGGTGCTGGAGCTTGCAGAGAGGAAGAAGACGTTGAGTGTCTCTTCCAATCTCTGTGAGTGAACTCTGATGCTCTGGTTGCGGCTATCTTTGCTCTATATGTCTGTCCCTCTGTGTGTGTAGAAGAAGGAGATGATCCCTCTATTTATAAGCAGCAGGTTGGGCTGCTCATGCACACATATGTAGGATGCGCCTGTACATGAGAACACCACATGGTTGAAGCTACGGGAGGCGCATGGATGATGCACCATCATTTGTGGGTTGAATCCTTCATGCTGTTTTTGTGGACTGGCACGTAGCAGGGGAGAGAATCTTTTAATTGCTGAGATCTTGGGTGATTAGCACCCCTTCATAGGCTGAATTGAGTCAAAGGACACATGGCACATGTCCGTAGCTCAAAGATCTCAGATTTAGTGGAAGATAATCTGATAGGATGCGCCTGGGATTGGGCACATGAGAAGACTTTTGCTTGCAACCTTCAGGAGTTACGAACCAGTCTGGACACACGGCTTGTGAGGCGCATGCGAATCTTCAGGCGCATGGCTGCTGAGGCGCATGCGAGTGGTTGGCGGGTCACGTGGGTTGTAACCGTCGGAGGAAAGTAATGATGACGCTGATGTCAGCGATGCTTCGTTTTCAAAAGCTGCCAACTGTTCAGTCCTCAGGGGACGTGCTACCAACTCTGTCACTTTGGCATTAATTGCTTGATGGAGTGACGCATCGATTTATACCCCACTGGGCGCACAGGTCCATGTTGATTAGGATGCATGGGTCTGTGCTTGGGCGCATCCATACAGGGCACTTGGTACTGACGGGCGCGTCTGTACGATGTGCTGTATCTGACCGGCGCATCCGTTTGCATGACGCATCTTTATTGGTCCGACTGTTGAGTTCTTCAAGTACTTTAAATAGCCGTTTTGACTTGGCTAAAATCAAGGAGTCAGGTTCATCACCATAAATGCAAATTTATTGCACGGGATTCGGAGAGCCCGCCACTTGGCGCATGGGTTTGATTTGCCCGGCCTATAAATAGCAGCAAGGAGAGAGTTTGCTTTTCGTTTTCTCACGTCTTCCCGAATGAACTTATTTGTTCGAGCACATTCTGTTGACAAGATGCTCCCGAGGTTGAAGATGCGACGAGTCGCCTTGGTTCATGCACTTAAAGGTGACTGTTATATCCAAAAGTCGGAATCGCGGGGTTCTGAGGTAGGCCGAAGGTTCCTGTTGCATCCAAAGATTGGGATGCTCGAGCCCCGTCTCCGTTATGCCGGAAGAGCCGTAGATCGGAATTGCGGTGCTCTCCTCTTCCCTGGGCTTTGGAGAGCTCTTCCTTCAGCTAGAGTGGGGTTGATCGCCCGCTCTTGTTATGCTCAAAGTTGCTTCTTTAGCCGAAGCAAGTGATCGGGTCAAAGTGGAGCACATAGGCTGAGATGATGCGCCTAACTGAGACGCTGAAATAGATACGTCTGACTGAGATGCTGAAGACACGCGCCTAACTGAGACGTTGAAGAGACGTGCCTGACGGAGGATGCGCCTGGCAGGGGGCGCATGGCCCTTGTTGCGCCTGGCTGTAGCCTTAGGATCTTTCTTTTTGTAGAAGTTCTCCTTTGTAAAGCCTTTCTTTTAGACATGTAATAGACTTTTATATGAAATAAAAATCTTCTTTTGATGTCTATACTCTTGCTATCTTTTGCTGTTCCAAGTACTTCATCTGAGCTTCCTAGCGCATATAATGTTAGGCGCATAGGAATTCTAGCCTATGGATGCGCCTGAAATTCCTTGCTTCTACAAGACCCCCTTCAAAGTTTTCAAAACTTTTCGTCAAGTTTTGGAATACTTTGAATAGGAAGCATGGTGGTGTCTTCACTGGGGTACATGATTACTCCGACTGATGAGGCGCATGCTCCTCTCAGTTTTAAATGCCAAATGATAACGCCTTGGAATAAATGGAAAGATTAATGATAATCTTTTGTTTTATCCGTATTTATCACTTCACAGAACCCTAAGCGGCGGCTGACGTCACCCAAGCCTATAAATAGGCATATGGTAGAGAGAGAGTCTTCTACTTTCTGCCAAAGCTTTCTTCTTCTAAGTGTTCTTTTCTCCTTCTTCTTTGAGAACCTTTAGTCCTTTTCGAGGAATGGCTCCCAAAACTCCCCGCGGTGATGCTGGCTGAGGGCGAAGCAAAGGAAAAGAGCCTACGGAGGCTTCTGTTGATGCTGTCCCCAGGACTCCTGTCGACTTTCGGCCGGCGGTAATTGGTGGGTTTTTGTCATTCTTTATCGTTGCTTTCTGAACTTGAGAAACACAAAATCTTCTTTTAGAACTCGCACATGCTGACGCGCATGGATCTCGAGTCCTGATGATGTGCTGAATATTTTTGCTGACGCGCATGGACTTCGAGTCCTGATGATGCGCTGAAGCTTCTTGCTGACGCTCATGGACTTCGGGTCCTGATGATGCGCTGAAGCTTCTCGCTGACGCACATGGACTTCGGGTCCTGATGATGTGCTGAAGCTTCTCACTGACGTGCATGGACTTCGAGTCCTGATGATGCGCTGAAGCTTCTTGCCGACGCGCATGGACTTCGAGTCCTGATGATGCGCTGAAGCTTCTCGCTGACGCGTATGGACTTCGAGTCCTGATGATGCGCTGAAGCTTCTTGCCGATGCGCATGGACTTCGAGCCCTGATGATGCGCTGAAGCTTCTTGCCGACGCACATGGACTTCGAGTCCTGATGATGCGCTGAAGCTTCTTGCCGATGTGCATGGACTTCGAGCCCTGATGATGCACTGAAGCTTCTTGCCGACGCACATGGACTTCGAGTCCTGATGGTGCGCTGAAGCTTCCTTTCAGATGCGCCTGAGCTTGGGTTCAGTGTGTGCGCTTCTGATGAGAATTCGGCTCAGATATATATATTTCTTACATATCTGAGTTTTTATCATCTTTTCCTGACCGCCAGTTTCGATGACCGTCCCACTTTTGAACGAAGTGCTTCTGGACGTTGCTCTCTGTCAGATGGGAGTTGATTATAACAAGGAGGTAACAAATCCTGCCCAAGCTGCCATCATGCTGGATCAGTCTTCCGAGAGAATGACCCAAATCAAGGATCAACAGTATGCGTTTCTCCAGCGGATGATGGAGCATGGCAGTTTGTAATCTGCCGTTCCTGGTACTGAGACTTTCCTGAAGCTTGAGTTCCTGTTCGGGGATCGCCTCACTTCTACTGAAGCGAAGGTGCTGAGGATCAAGGAAGATTGGTTCTTCTCAGCCAAAGGGGTGCACATGTTCATAAAGTAGCTCGAGCGTCATTGGCCTTTGACGGCTTTATGCCGTCTTGCTTCCAAAAGGAGGATGTCATGGGAGTTAACGCCGTCTCAGGAGGGAGCGGTGGCGGGCACCATCAGGATCGATGCTACCGCGAACCAGAGGGATATTTTGGTCGCCACGCGGGCTGGGCCTTCTTTCACCTGGCGAACTCTGTGTCCTAGGAGTATTTATAGCGACGTCCCTGCCGACACTTTTACCTTTGGTTCTTCGACTTTCATTAATCGTATGCTGTCATCGAAGCGGTCATACCCGAAGGATGATTTTTGGATAGAGGGCTGGTGTCATTATGTATCCAAGTGGGATAAGCTAACACTCTGGTTCCTGACGAAGTTTCGAACTGAACTCAGAGAGATTGGGCTGACTGCCGCTATCCGTGCCACCCAGGTGGGCGTCGACATCAACATGCATATGTTCCTTACGCTTCTGGAGATGTTTAACACCCCGACCGGGACCTTTTTCACTCCGGTGGGGGAACTAGGACTTGCACTTCTTGAAATGTATGAGGTGTCGAGGCTTCCTTGGGGATCAGAACCCTATGAGGAGTATTTTCTGACTAACGAGGAGTTCCAAGTCCTGGAGGACAAAGTAGAGGAGATGATGGCTGTCTTCAAAGAAGTGGCAAGTCACCATTATTATATGCAGAAGAAGGATAAGGGCAGGGCGTAGCCCCACGTGACTGCTTGGAGGGATTACGTCTTTGAACAAGACAAGGAGGATCCCTCTCAGTTCACGACTCTGCCAGCTCTTTCCAGTACTAAAGTGCTCTCTGAAATGAGCAGACTAAATGAGAAGAGTCCCCAGAAAAATGCAGACCGGGAATCGGACGAGCGCTCGTATAGCTGTTTCTGGCACCTCACTCATCAGATGTCGTCCAAAGCAGTGTTGGCTGTTTATCTGATGATCTGGCTCCGGGATTACGTCTCTTTAGGCGGGTCAGGCTCTGTGGAGAAGATGACCCAGAACCTGATCCTGCCAGCTGTGAAGTTTGTTTTTGGCCATCCCTTGGCTCTACTCCCCGCGATGGTATGCAACCTGCTGCGAGGTATACGAGAATTCGCAGGTGACGTTGTTACGAACGAGGTAAGAACGACAACTTTCTTCGTGTCGAACTGCCGTTTCACTATCTGATGGGGTGGAACGTGATGAGTTCGGGCCAGGAAGAAGACTACGTAGTCGGAGACGCATTCCTTCGCCGCTTTTACCAGAGAAAATGGCTGCATACGGGCGTTCATGTATGTTGGAAGGTTTTGTCCTACCTTCAAGGATGGAAGATCACTAAAGTTGGTCCCATTTTTAGCGGCTTCGAAGCAAATAAAGATTTAGCTGATTTGGGTGAAGATACAACAACTCTGTCTCCGTGGGGATTCCGTTGGTTGCAAAGCATCCGGCCATCCTATTTGGTATACAGGAATAAAAACCATTGTTACTTGGAACCGTACTTGCCGAGCCATTTCGCACGTCAATTCGGCTATGCCCAGTTGATGTTGGGGAACCCCAGTACCAGCCTAGGGTATATTGGGAGTCTGCTGGACGGGGTACGAGCTTGGCATTACTACAATGCCGGATGTACTAGAGCTCGTTTTACCATGCCAGTTTTGAATTCGCAGCCGTCGATTCTTTTCTTAGCCGCCAAATTTTATTGTGCGACGAACACCGTATCCCCTGGATATGATAGGGAGACCATTTTCATTGTCGGCACCCAATTGGAGGCAACTGGGAATATATTGGCGAAGGCTCGATCGTACCGCCCGCCAGAGGTTGGTTATCGAGATACCCCTGCCGTATCCTCGGAGGGTACTCAGGCAGAGCCCTCGACAGATCGCCCGAAGAGACGTGCTGGCACAGAGGCTAGTCCTTCTGCACGGAAGAGGCAGAGGAAAGCAATATCACCCGAGGTGTCAACAGAATCAGCTCCTATGGAGGTAAGGACGTCCCACATAGTCTGGTTAGTTCTACTATATTTGTGACATATACTTTTTTTGTAGGAGCCGCTAAAAAGGAGACCCCGAACTCCAAAATCGGGTGCTAGCAGACCAAAGTGGGTGGCAGGCTCATCTGATGAGCGCATTTCGTCGATTGTATTATCTCCCATGGAGGAGAACCCGGATGATGTGACTTCTGTGGAGATACGAGCTGCCGTGAGGGCTTCTGGTATCGAGGTCCCAGCCGAAGTTGTTCTTCCAAATGAGGAAGAGGAATGGAGTTCGTCTTCTTCGGATGACGTTCCTCCAGAGGTCCCTGAGCCTGTAGTAGGAGCAACAGGCATGGTTGTAACAGAGGAGAGGGCTGATTCCCCTCTCGTCATGATGAAGAGAGGTCGGCCACAACATTGCCGAGCCCTACCCTAGACCCAGTAGCGAACGCCGAGCTGGCTGCCGATCGGGAGGTACCGACAGATTCTATTCCCGTAGAGGGATTCGATGAGGAAGACGGGACTCGTCTGCCGAGCCTGACTCCAGGGGAGCCAAGTCAGGAAACAGGTACTGATCTTGCTGTTTCGTCGGAGGAGGAAGGTCCTGTGCGGCTTGTTGATAGTGTTTTAGAGACGGAGAAGACAACCCCAGACGTCGGTGGTCCCTCCGAAATTAAAAAAGGTAAGGGTTTGCTGGTTGAACCCTCTGTTTCTCCTTCCACTTGGGGGGCGATATCGACACCCCACTCGACTCCTTTCGCTCTCTTGGCTCCGCTGGCGAGCGACGAAGTTCAAGTCCCCGTCGAGGGAGAGTCCGCTGATGTCGAGGTTTCAACCTCGCAGATTGAAGTCGGTGGATCTTCTTCAGGTCCGCCGTACATTACCGTAGCTCCTACAACTCCTGCTATGACGCCTCAGGTGTTGGCAAACGCGGATGAGTATGTACAGTTTGTTGTTGAAACAGTGTACAAGATGTTGCAGAAGGGCGTATCAACGGTGCTGAATGCGAACGGGAGTTTTGCGATGGCAAAAGCCATGGCGCTCCCTTCCATTGGTCTGATACGTTCGTACTGTGGCCATGATCATATGGCCGAGATTCTGGAGGCGTCGGTGGCCGAGCTCGACCAGCTTCTTTCCGAGCTTCAGAGTATCCGGCAAAATAACTTTTCTGCTCTGATAGAAGCAGAAAAGAAGAAATTGATGGCTGAAGTCGAGTCGTCGTATCAGGCCACGGTGGCTTTCTGGGACCGTAAGGTGGCCGAAGCTGAGGCTGCGGTGGAGAGGCTATCTCAATCCACGCAGAAAAAGGTGGAGTTGCAGACCTCGTTGGAAGCTAGCATAGCGGAGGTCACTGCCAAGATCCGCCTCCTTGAAAACCAGCGAGCCCAACTCTTGTTAGATTCTGAGCGAGTCCAGGCTGAGCATGTAGCATCTAAGGAGGAGAAAGTAGCTTTTACCCGCCAGATTCTTTCCCTGACCCACCAGCAGCAACAACTAGACGAGAAGTATGAGAATTATACTGCCCCTGAAGCTGTAGAGGTGATGCGTCAAGAAGCCGAATGCCGGGTCTTGGCGACCGCAGAGACTCGAGCGGAAGACTTGAAACATCAGATTGAAGAGCTTTCTGCCAATCCCAGTGATGCTTAGGGATTGTAGTCTTTTTTTATTATTTTATAGTTTGCAACTTCTGCTGGGGATATAATCCTTTACTTTTAAATAAAAAATAAAGAATTTTGTAGTGTATTCATTTCTGCTATCATGAACTAGTGATTTGTGTGGACCTATTATCTTTTGCGCACCTTGGTTTTTAGGTACAGATAATAAGCTGAAAGAACTGACATGTTTGCTCAGAGGTAATATGGACGTGGCAAATATGGGGTTCAAATGATGAAGTCTTCCTACTCAGAGGTGTTATGGACGTGGTAGGAGTGACTCTAGGGGGATACGCGGAACTACTCAGAGGTAATATGGACATTGAAGTTCTGCGATCGATGTACGGCAACACGGGGGTTGTTTGTATGGGATGTTTACTCAGAGGTAATGTGGACGTGGTAAACATGATAAGTAGCACAATCTTTTATAGTGTAAGATTTTGCTTTGCATGGCGTAGAGGAGCAACACAGAGGTAATATGGACGTGGTTGTTCTTCTACTGAGGATAGAATACCACGGAACAATTGGGTTCCGAAAGCATAGGATTTTATGAAGGAAAGAAGTACGTGAGCTCTGATGATCAGGTCCACTGACTCCCTTGTTGGGTAGAGATGGAAGTACATGTCTGAAAGATATCATGAGTAGTACTTCTTAAGGAACTTGCCGTTGATGGGCATCATGAACAAGTCCCCGTTCGGTCGAGCGAGGCGGTAAGCTCCGTTTTAGTATACCGTCTCTATGATGAAAGGTCCCTCCCACTTGGGCTCGAACTTTCCTGGTGTTTTATGAGTCAACACCATCGGCCTCCTGACTGCTAGGACCAGGTCGCCTACTTGGAAAGTCCTTTGCTTGACCTTTTTGTTGAAAGCCTGTGATATACGGGCTTGATAGAGTTCAATGCGCTGCTGAGCTAGGAGACATTTTTCGTCAAGTGCCTCCAGTTCTTACAGACGGTGGCGTTGATTGTCGTCTTCTGTGAATTAATTTGTGATCGCTAAGCAGAGTGAGAGTATCTGAATCTCGAGAGGCAGTACCGCTTCGCTCCCGTAGACTAAAGAGAACGGGGTGTTAGCCGTCGGAGTCCGTAACGTTGTACGGTAGGCCCAAAGATATTCGTCGAGCTTTTCGTTCCAGTCGTATTTGTTGGATGACACAACCTTTTTGAGTAGCTTAACGATAGTCTTGTTAAAAGCCTTGGCCAATCCGTTTGCTGCCGGATTATAGGCGGTTGATGCCACGTTCTGAATGGGGTTCTTGTCACAGAATCTGCTAAAAATATGGTTGACGAACTGAGGATCATTGTCATGGATAATCCTACGGGGTACCCCGAAACAGTAGATGACATGATGCTTGATGAAGCTGATCACCCTAGAACTTTTCACTTCCGTCAGTGGAACTGTTTCTGCCCATTTGGAGAAGTAGTTGGTGATGGCTAGGATGAAGCGGTGTCCCCTCGATAAAGGAGGGATGATAGGTCCTACAATGTCCATGCCCCAAGCTTCAAAGGGCCAGGAGGCGACCGTAGGATGTAGTGGTTCCGATGGTGTATGGATAAAGTCAGCGTGAAGTTGGCAAGCATGGCACTTTTTAGCATAGTCGACAGCGTCGGCTGCCATGGTTAGCCAGTAGTAACCCATATGTCGCAGTCGATCCTGCAACTTAGGTCCAGGTTGATGAGCCCCGCAATTCCCATCATGAGCTTCCCGAAGGGCTTCGGCTGCTTCTTCGTTGGATAGACATCGAAGGAGAAGTCCATCGAAGGAACGTCGGTACAGCATTTTAGTAGCTGTATCATAATAAAACCAAAGGGAACGCCTTCTGACCGAGACGGCTTCTTTCGGATCTTCTGGGAGAATTCCATAGACAGCGAAGTCGATGAATGGGAACCTCCAGTCTCGGACATTAACACCGGCACTTGTCGTTATGGCATGGGCCATTTGTGTGCATAGATTATTTTTGGGACAGACCAGGTCTCGTCCAACTACCGTGACGTAGTGTTGAGTCCCGAGGGGGGCTGCCAATGAAGCTGCGAGGTCGGCCAGAGCGTCAGCCTCCAGGTTTTGTAACCGAGGTATGTGTTCTATGAAGAACTTGGTGAAGGTTGAAATAATATTCAATGCAGCTTCATGGTAAGGAACCAAATCTTCATGGTGAACTTCGTACTGCCCTCGGATTTGATTAACGACGAGTTTTGAGTCGCCGTAAGCTTCCAGATGATCCACCTCCAGCTGTTGTGCCAGCTGAAGTCCCATGATGAGAGCGTTGTACTCAGTAATATTGTTGCAGCACGGCTTCGAAAGGGAGTAAGCACGCTGGATGAACAGCTGATCGGAGGAGACTAAGACCACCCCTACTTCGGTGATGATTTGGCCTTTAGGGCCTACTCTTGAAGCGCCATCGAAAAACACCCACCAGACGGAGTTTTCTTCGGTGACGTTTGATTCTTGGACCTCATTCGGGATGTCCTCATAGAGCCTGGAGGACTCTGGGATGGGGTGCACGGCTAAAAAGTTGGCTAGAGCTTGACCCTTAACGTCTTTTTGTGGAACGAACACCATGTTGTACGGCATCAACAGGATTACCCATGTAGCTAGTTGGGAGTTTAAAGATCCCGGCTTCGTCATGAGAACCCTGAGTGGACTGACTCGGGAGATGACATGAATTGTCTGGCCTGAAACATAATGGCGAGTCTTCGGGATGGCGAATACCAAAGCCAAACACTCCTTTTCAACGGGGTTGTACTGGTGTTCGGCCCCGATCATCGTTCTACTAAGGTAGTAGATAGCTTGCTCGTAGCCTGCATCGTTGTTCTGAGCCAACAAAGCACCGAAGGAATGATCCATGGCACGGATGTAGAGCAGAAATGGTTTGCCGGCGACGGGTGCCACCTGGACTGGCAGGCTCGTCAGGTAAGCTTTGATATCATCGAAAGCTTTCTGGCATTCTTCTATCCAGACGTAGGAGACTCCCTTCTTCATGAGCTGGGTGAAGGGTTGGTATTTTTCGAAAAGGTTTACTATAAACCTTCAGATGTATGTCAGACGCCCCTACAGGCCTCGAAGTTCTCGGAGGTTCTTCAGAGGGTCTATGTCAAGGATGGCTTTGGTTTTTTCGGGATCGACATGAATGCCTTTCGTCGTGAAAATGAAGCCCAAGAATTTTCTGCTAGAAACCCCAAGGAAGGATTTAGCGGGGTTCATCTTGAGTTGATGCGCTCGCATGAGATCGAAGACTGTCTTTAGGTCTTGTAGGTGATCACCTTTGAGACGGCTCTTGACAGCGATATCAACAACATAGCACTCAACTATTTTGTGTAGATGTTGACGGAAGATGGTACTCATAGCTCATTGGTATGTAGCACCAGTGTTCTTCAAGCCAAAGGGCATCACTATGTAGCAGAGCACCCCTTTCGGAGTCCTGAATGATGTGTATTTTGCGTCATCGGGAAACATTTTGATCTGGTTCTAGCCCGAGTATCCATCCATAAAAGACATACGTTCGAAGCCACATGTATTATCGATCATCACATCAGTGATTGGAAGTGGGAATTCGTCCTTCGGGCAAACAGTATTGAGATCTCTGAAGTCGATGCAGACTCGTATCTTCCCATTCTTCTTGGTGATAGGGACGACATTGGCCACCCAATCCGAATGTTGCTCTTCACGAATGAACCCGCTGCTCAAGAGTTTGTCCATCTCTTGATCGATAGCGTTCATAATATCAGGACGAAAACGTCGTTGTTGCTGCTTTATAGGCTTGGCATCAGGTAAGATGTTAAGTCTATGCATCGCGATCTGGGGATCAAGTCCCGACTTATCTTCATAGCTCCAGGCGAAGACGTCGATGTATTCTTTGGCCAATTGGACTAAAGACTCCCGGTCTCTTCCCTTTAGGCTCTTGCTGATAAAGATAGGTTTGGAAGAAGACTCGTCCCCAAGGTTGATTTGCTCGACTTCGTCTTCGGTAGGGGGTTCGCGTAATTCAAAATGAGACTCCCACTGCGCTCCTAGATGTTGAGCCCAAGGTTCTTCCATAAAAAATTCTGGCGTTTGGTCATCGCCTTCACCCTCTCGAGATTGTACAGATGCCATGTTGACTGATAGCACCTTCCTGAAGATTGTGCCGATACTGGTATCGGAATCCCAAGTTGATGCTTCAGATGATTAAGAGTGCTCCACTTCTTCCGCTTTCGAACTCTCTGGAGTTGCCGACGGCGTGACATAGTCCACCCCCCGTCGAGTACGATAATAGTAGTCCTGCGGCTTTCCCTCAGGTATTGGGAGTCGGAGGGGAAGACGTCGACCTTTGCCGTAGTTCAGGCCCTTATTGCTTTTCAGATCGTAGCCCATCTTTTGGATGAGGTACTTTGCCTTGTCCGTGTACCGATAGACTTGTATTCTGCCGGTATCCGGTTCGGGCTCGATTGGCGGAAGGTCTTGATGACGCTCGACTTTGCTGAAGATGATAGGTTCTTCGTCCTGATTTTGTGATGGGACTATAAAACAGACTCCTTGGGACGGGACTACTCGATTTACATGATTGACAGTCGTTATTTATGTTTGTAACGACCGCAGAACATTATCTAATATATACATGGCTTTCCAATGTGGAAGACTAGAATAATTGAAAGACATTCTATTATTGATAAAACATGAGATTTTGTCTCGTGGGATTACATTGTCAAGAGAAGGTGAATCTATGTCAGCAGATATGTATTCTCCTAACTCTTCATCTGTGAGCACTGGAGCTGGTTCGGGAGAACTCATCACAGGCTTGACCTTGGACTCTGAGAGGGCTATGTTGGCCTTCTCTTACAGCTTGAGCGAGGCTGAAGCTTGCGGAGGCTTGCCTCTAAGACGCACTTTCAGGGGTGCCTCAACTGCGCCTTCGGTGATCGGTGCCTTCTCCTGTAGTTTTGCCACAAGGGGAGCCGACATTTGAGGAGGTTTTCCATTGATCCGTATCTTCAAGGAAGCTTCGGTGGATGTTCTACCTAGAGAAGTCGGTGCTTTTCCAAGTAACTTGATTGTCATGGGAGGCAGTGTTTGAGGCGGTCTTCCTTTGAGTCAAATTTTCAGAGGAGCGTGGGGAATCATCTCTATCTCCATGTTCGTCTCCGCCGCCGTTTCTGCTTCGTCATCAGTATCATTGGCTTCTCCTTCATCGAACGACTTATATAAGCTAGCATCGGTGAAGTAGGCTTCGACCCCTTTGAAGGGGTCAATGTCGGCGAACTCTATTCGGATGATGTTGTTAGTGGACACGTACTTCATACATTGGTGGAGTGTAGACGACACCACCATGTATTCGTGCATCCACGACCGACCTAGCAGGAGGTTAAAGTTGACATCGGCGTCTACGACATAGCAAGTCACTTCGGTTCGGAGATTACCGATATGACATTTCAGTCAGATTTTCCCCAGCGGTTCACTTTTACTGGCATTGAAACCGCTGATTGTAGTGTTGGAAGGCGCCAGACGGTGCATCAGGATTCCCATTGTTGAAAGTAGAGTTCTCGGGATGATACTGAAGGAAGACCCTGGATCAATCTGAATTCGCTTCACCTTGATGGAACCCATATACCCTGTGTAATACAGCGGCCTATTGTGCCGGTTGTGTTTGAGCAGCATGTCTTGTTAGGTGAAGGTTATATTGGGGATGACCTCCACCGTACAATGGTAGTGCGCACATGTTGTTGAGAGATCCTCAGGCTGCTTAACCTGGTTGATGAAGGACTCAGCATCCTTCAAGGCTTCACAGAGAGCTTCGCAGGTATCTTTGGAAAGACGAAGAAGCTCGAACAGAGATAAACGAGCAGGAGTACCGGCAAGTTACGCCAATATGTCAAAGTTGTGGGGCTTGGCTAGCCCCGAAGCATTTTCTCTTCACAAAGGCTTGTCGAAGCGGGCCTCTACGTGCTTCTGTTTACTGGCTGCTGGAGGCCTGGATGTACCCCCTTCCTGGGCAGCAGGGATGGTGCAGGAAGGCACCACCTCGACGGCAGCTTCGTCAGGTTGGGCGTTCTGCTGCGAACGCATTTGTACAGGAAGTGCCTCTTCCGTGGAGGAAGAGACCATACGGCAAGACTTGGTCTTCTTGCCCTTGGTTTTGGGAGCAGAGCGTACTTCCGGTTGAGTAACTTCAGAGATGAGGTCTGGATGAACCCATATGATCTCTTCCCGAGATGTGGTGAGTGGGATGAGTCCACTCATGTTGTCACGGGTAGGAGGTAGGTTGACCACCTCCATTGTCGCCTTTGGAATGGGGACGATGCCATTTTATGCAGTGGTTGGCTGTAAGGTGCCCAATTAGAGCGACACTAGGTTGGTCGAGACTGTCTTCTCCTCGTAATCGACGGAGATGACATTCGCATTGATCATGCACTGGACGTAATTCTTGAGAACGTAGCAGTCCTGAGTTGGATGTTCGACAAACCGATGGTAGTGATAGTACCTTGGGTTGTCCACTCTCCCAACCTCGTCAGGACGCTTCGGGTTCGATAATTTAATTTTATCACCCTGCTTCAACATCTCAAAAAGTTGCAAGGTGTCTTCGTCATTGAAGGAGTAGACCTCCTTTGGCTTCGGTACAATTGGAGGCTTTTGAGTAGGTGCTTGTGCGTTTTAAGAAGCATTGACAGTCAATGCCTGCTTTCCCTTCGCCTCACGTCCAGGGTTGCTGTCACCCTCATTTCCCGTATTTCCCGTATTTCGTATTTATACTCGTATCTGAATTTTGGCATGTATTTTTATTTTTCTCAACTTGTGAAATTTTGGTATTTCTCGTATTTTGGGTTTTGACATGGCTCGGTTTTAATTGGATTGGGTTGGTTTGGTTTGGTTTAATATGTATTGGAACACCTTAGCCTATGCTCCACCCTCAACATACCACATCCCACCCTCATTAAAACTCCACCAACTTTTTCTCTCTCCTCATAAACCTCCATTAATTTCTTCTTCTCCTTCCTCTACACAACACTCTTCTCCTTCCTCTACACAACACCCACCCATAGGCAAGTGCACCTTGCCACCACATGAGAACCCTATTTTATTTGTCCATTTGCTAGATTAAGACATGGTGATCAACATTAGAACTTGGCATTTTGTGATTTGGAGTCTCCATTGTTCTAGATCTAAGTTTTCTCTATTTTTGGATTTTCATGGTTTTGATCTATTTAAGTTGGATTTTTATGGGTTTTGATGTTTCTATGTGGAAGAGAATTCAATTTCACCCAAGTTAGAACTTCGAAAATCCGGATTTGGAGTTCGGATGGCCAAGTTAAGAACTTTGAAGCCTTGGGTTCAACCATGGAGTTCTTGCTGGTTTGGAGAAGACAGTGAGCAGTGTGCAGAGCTTCTTAGCTTACGCCACTGAGCTGCGCGCGCTCTTTAGCGTAGCGTACGCAGACTTGAGTACGCTTACTGTTGGAAGCGTGTCTCTTGCGTACGCAGACTTGAGTACGCTTCCTGTTGGAAGCGTGTCTCTTGCGTACGCAGACTTGGGTACGCTTCCTATTGGAAGCGTGTCTCTTGGTACGCAGACTTGAGCGTGCCTTTGTACGCAGACTTGAGCGTGCCTTGGTACGCAGACTTGAGCGTCTTTTGGTACGCAGACTTGAGCGTGCCTTGGTACACAGACTTGAGCGTGCCTTGGTACGCAAACTTATGCATGACCTGAGCGTACATTTTCCCCTGCGTGCGTGCTTTTGTGCGTACGTTGCTCTCCTGCGTGCGTGCTTTGTGCGTACGCTGCTTCCCCCTGACCTCATTGCTTATCCCATTGGCTCTTGGAGTATTGGTTTATTTCTCGACTTGGTTTCTCTTTTGTGGATTGGGTTTTCCTGAAATCTGTTCAACACAGCACGACTATCTCAACCCGACACGACCTAACACGATTTGCAAGTAATTGTTTATGACTAGTACAATTTTCGGGATTTTCTGTGAATTATGATCCTGGTATTCTCTGATCTCCTTGCTAATGACCCAGTGGGGTGTACACCTAACTTGTAATTAATCCTTGTGACTTGATAACTTGATAGTGGCCCGTGGCGGCGCACTCCTGACTTGTAGCATGACTTGATAACTTAATGTTGTTGCGACGGCTGACTTAACTTGACCTGCCTTAACACCGTGGGTGGTTCTTCCTCGCTTGCTTGTTAAATCCACTTGTCCTGTCTTGCATCATGTCTAGGATGGACTCCTGAGTACCATGATCAAGGGTACCAACCAAAATGGATTAAGGTTAATAACTAGAATAACACAGTAGTCATGAAGAGATGACACAGCTACAGGCAATCCCGTTACTTGGGCACTCTTGGGATCTGTAGCCTGCCGTCGAGTAGGACACATTTCCAGCACACCGTCGCGTGTTGCACCCTCTAAGTTACCTAAGGATACATTTGTCTCCCGGGCGATGTACCCACCAAAATTCAACCCCTAATTTTCGACCTGGGTAACTTGGATGGTCTGCAGGGCTTATGGCTGTGGAATAATCTCACTGCATCTTGTTAGTAATTAGGTTTGTGATAGCCCTAGTTAGTTAAAGTACTAAGCCGTAGTATTTGCTTGGCCGTGATTGATTGAATGAAGTATAACTAGTCTAGTCATGTCTTGATCCAGTACAAGATTGCTTCCTGTCTTGATTTCTTACATTATTATCTTGCCGATAAATGGTGGGGAACCAAGTTCTGTTCAGATGAAGGGTTACAACCTCGGTCCTTGTTTGGTTTACGGGTTGTAACCTGGCTATCGGAATAGTTCTATGGTTATCTCGTCGTATATCATCCTGACATGTTTTCATAAATTCTAGTGTTAATATTAGATTTTTTGTACTATTTGCTGGCTTTTGTTCTTATTTCGTGGCGCCCTTGTGGCACTTGCTCTTTCTGGGGTTGACCCAGCTGGTTTTGTGTGGCCAGATTTCGGAGCAGCTCTCGAGGATCTACCAAGCTTCCAGTCCAATGGTGACAACTAGACGGAACCCGGGCCAAGAGTGGGTTTTCTTTTTTGTCTTGCCCACTTTATTATAAAATTATTCTTTTGAGGCGTTTAGCCGACGAGCACCTGTTAGCTCGATGCACTTTTTACTTACTGTCTACTTACGGGCTGTATACATGATTAACAAATCCTAGGGTTGATCATGTACGACTAAACTCTTGCTAGTCCTAACATTTTGTAACGACTAGCTTCATGATCAGCTGAATATGTAATATTTGGGACGCCTTTTTATTGTATATTTAATGATCATATATCTTGCGACCTTACTTACTTGCTTGTGATTGAGACATTAGGCTTGTTCATGACCATAAGAGACTGTTGGCTTGTAGTAAACCCTCATATATCTAGACAGCCGTGATCGTATATCGAGGTGGTTTCCATTTCAATATACGTAGCTGGCTATGTCTACCCCCGCTCTCCAGTATTCTGGTTCTGGGGCGTGACATAGTTTAAGTGGTGGCCCATGTAGGTCTTGTAAATCAAGATATGTGAGGGTTTACCAGATAGATGTCTCAATCAGTACTCGTCCTTGATCTCTGTTCGTATCCTCTGAATCGCTGGATTCTTGCCCTGATTCTGTGTTTATATCATTGATCTGTCCTGGTCCTTTCCTTATTGTTCCCTGTGTCGTCTTCTTTAGCGGCACTGTACCTGGTCCTACCGATCAACGAGGTGGAGCACATCCCGTGGGTCAGCAGCAACCCGGAGATCAAGCCCAGCATTCCGGGATAGCCTCCAGAGTTGTGCCTACTGGAGGAGAGTCATCCGTTCGGCCCGTCCAGCCTGCAGAGCCAGATGATGGTACCTTAGTTGGCCTCATCAGAACCTTGATAGCTTCCCAGGATCGTCGAAGCGACGCCCTGCACCAGACAGTTCAAGATGCTTTGACCCGAGGCGGACATTCAGGGAACCAGGCGGCAAACAGCTTCAAGCGATTGAACCCTCCTTTCTTCGACGGCAGCGAGGATGCGATTGCCGCGGATGCATGGCTTCAGGATACCGAGATGATTCTGGAAGCAGCTAGGACACCCGAGAATGAGAAGGTGGCGGTGGTATGCCTGCAGTTGTTGGACTTGGCTCGCAGTTGGTGGACGGCGCAAGCCATGGGATTAGTGGCACCCATTGCTTGGGCAGTGTTTAGAGAGAGATTCCAGACGAAGTATTTCGATGCTGTGGCTCGGTACGACCTGCAGACCAGATTTACCAACTTGAAGCAAGGAGGCAGAACAGTCGATAGTTATACATCGGAGTTTTCTAGACTCAGTAGGTTTTTCCCCACCTTGGTGGTGACCGAGTTTGATAGGGCCCAGCGGTTCCAGCAGGGACTGCATTTGAACATCTTGTTGGCGGTTGAGAAGTTCAAGCACCAGACGTTCGATGCAGTCTTGAGAGCAGCTAGGAGGCATGAGTATATCTCCCAGAGGATCGTGGATAGGACCGGAGGTAGGAAGCGGTCCCACAGTCAGATGTACCAATCATCAGCTCCAGCCCCGGTAGCTAGGGGATTGACCATTGGAACTCCGAGGCGGGCGGCCTCAGTAACGTCGGTTCAGCATTCGACCCCGACGTACCCGCAGCAGCAGAAGCAGAAGCAGACTTCCGCGATGGGATATTCTCATTGCAGGAAGCCAGGGCATATGGTGGCAGACTGTCGCAGGACGCAGGGATTGTGCCTGGCTTGTGGAGCAGCAGATCAAAGGATAGGGGCTTACCCGAATAGGGGTGGTTCATCAGCATCCAACCCTTCTAGCTCTTCGGTGAGAGGACCGGCCCCAGCACCAGTTCAGCAGTAGCAGTATCAGTCTTCGAGGCCCTTGCCGCCTCAGTCTCAGGCATTCCAGCAACAACACCCCCAGCAGTATGCACAAGCCCAGGCTCAGATCCAGAAACGGCAGAGGGGTTTCCAGCATAGGGGACCAGCAGCCAGAGGACAAGGTCAGGCCATGATGATGGCTATAGAAGAAGAAGTTGCACCAGGTGAGGTTGTGGCAGGTACTATTCTCGTCAACTCCTCTCCAGCGTCTGTATTATTTGATTCTGGTGCATCGCATTCATTTATGTCTGCACGATTCGTGACACGGATAGGATTGGAGCCCGAGTCATTATCAGTGAGGCTCAATATACTTACTGGTAATGGCCTTATGGGAGTAGATCGAGGGTTTTCCTCGTGTCGGATCGTAGTTAGTAGCAGGGAGTTCCCCGCTAGATTCATAGAGTTTCCTATGGCAGACTATGATGTAGTCCTAGGCATGGATTGGTTGAGGAACCAGTATGCTAGGATAGACTGCCATATTGGCAGAGTTGTCTTTAGTATCCCCGGCGAGCCAGAGTTTTCGTTTTCCAGAGGCGCAGTAGAGCCGTCTTCCCCAGCATTGCGGATGGCAGTAGCAGCAGTACAGTTACCCCGGATGGTTGAAGAGTTTCCAGATGTCTTTCCAGAGGAGCTTCCAGGGATGTCGCCAGAACGGGAGATTGAGTTCACTATAGACTTGATTCCCGGAACAGCACCAGTATCAGAGCGAGTCTACAGGATGGCGCCTTCAGAGTTGGAAATTTTATACAAGATGATTAAAGAACTGAGGACCAAGGGATTCATCCGTGCAAGTGGATCGCCTTGGGAAGCCCCGATGCTTCTTGTAAAAAAGAAGGATGGTACGTCCAGGATATGTATTGATTATCGTACCTTGAATTCGGTGACAATCAAGAACAGATACCCTCTTCCGAGGATAGATGACTTGTTTGATCAGCTCAGAGGGGCTTCAGTGTTCTCGAAGATCGACTTACGGTCGGGATACCACCAGATCAGAGTCAGAGAGCAGGACATCACGAAGACAGCATTCAGATCGAGGTATGGACATTGGGAGTTCCTTGTTATGCCCTTTGGAGCGACCAATGCGTCGGCCGTATTCATGGACCTCATGAATCGCATTTTCATGCTTACTTGGATCGATTTGTGATCGTGTTCATAGATAACATCCTGGTCTACAGCAATAGTGAAGCAGAGCATGAGCAGCATCTCAGAGTCGTCCTCCAGACGCTTAGGGAGCATCAGTTGTACGCCAACTTCAGTAAATACGAGTTCTGGCTCGATCGTATATCATACTTGGGTCACATCATTACCCGAGGAGGAGTGGAAGTGGATCCCCAGAAGATTGTGGCTATCGAGTCATGGTCGGTACCCAGCTCAGTGGCAGAGGTTTGCAGCTTCCTTGGATTGGCCGGCTACTACCGGCGGTTCGTTTCAGATTTCACAAGGATTTCAGCGCCGATGACCCAGTTGACCCGCAAGGATGTGCCGTTTGTTTGGACAGCAGAGTGTCAGGAATCATTTGAGAAGTTGAAGCAAGGTTTGATAACGGCTCCCATTCTCACCCTTCCAGATGGGACCGGAGGATTCACGGTTTATTGCGACGCTTCAGGCAGAGGATTGGGGTGTGTCTTGATGCAGCATGGAAAGGTAATATCTTATACGTCATGTCAACTACGTGATCATGAGAAGAATTATCCGACCCACGACTTAGAATTGGCGGCGGTAGTATTTGCTTTAAAATTGTGGAGACACTACTTGTACGTAGATAGAGTGGAGATCTTTACTGATCATAAGAGCCTGAAGTATGTTTTCACCCAGAAGGACCTTAATATGCGGCAGAGAAGATGGCTCGAGCTACTGGTGGACTATGATGTGGATTTGCAATATCATCCCGGGAAGGCCAACGTTGTAGCAGATGCATTGAGCAGGAGAGCCGGAGTTTATCTCCTGACGGCACAACCAGAATTATTGGCAGATCTTCAGAAGATGGGAATTGAAGTGGTTCTTCCAACCAGCATGGCATTGATGGCCAGCCTACAGATTCAGTCCAGCATAGTTGAGAGAATCCGGGTGGCGCTGTCAACAGATTCCAAGATCTAGCGACTCAGGGCAAAGTGTGAAGTAGGAAGAAGGCCAGAGTTATGTATCCATAAAGACGGTACACTTCGGCATGGCACTCGTCTTTGTGTACCCAGTAGAGATATCAGACAGGAAGTCATGGCAGAAGCCCACAGTTCACAATATTCTATTCATCCGGGTGGTACAAAGATGTACCGTGATATTCGTCAGCATTTCTGGTGGAATGGCATGAAGTGGGAGATAGCCCGGTTTGTCTCTCGGTGTTTGGTTTGCCAACAGGTTAAAGCTGAACATCAGAGGCCCGCTGGACTTCTTCAACCTTTACCGATCCCAGAATGGAAGTGGGAACATATAACCATGGATTTCGTGACCGGATTGCCCAGATCTCCAGCCGGCAGAGATACGATTTGGGTAATTGTGGACAGGCTTACCAAGGTAGCACACTTTCTCCCATTCAGAGTTGGACAGTCGACGGCGTAGCTAGCAGAGATGTATCTCAGGCAGATCGTCAGGCTTCACGGTGTGCCAGTCAGCATCACCTCGGACAGGGATTCAAGATTCACATCACATTTTTGGCGCAGCTTGCAGAAGAGTTTGGGGACTCGCCTTCAGTTCAGCTCAGCTTATCACTCGCAGACGGATGGTCAGTCAGAGCGTACAATCTAGACTCTTGAAGATATGTTGAGATCTTGTACCCTTGACTTCAGTGGTTCATGGGAAAATCATCTACACCTGGTGGAATTCTCGTACAACAACAGTTATCAGGCCAGTATCCAGATGGCATCCTTCGAGGCTCTTTATGGCAGAAAGTGCAGATCCCCGCTAGCATGGGACGATGTCGGGGAGAGGCAGATGCTCGGACCCGAATTGATTTTCCAGACGGTTGAAGTGGTCAGGAAAGTCAGAGAACACCTCCGAGTTGCCCAGGACCGCCAGCGCCATTGGGCCGATGCTCATCGGCGTCCCTTAAAATTTACTGTCGGCGACCATGTATTCCTTAGGATCTCGCCTAACCGCGGCGTCATTCGCTTTGGCGTGCGGAGAAAGCTTAGTCCTAGGTATATAGGGCCGTTCGATATTCTAGAGCGAGTAGGAGATGTATCCTATCGTCTCGCTCTTCTGCCGTCGCTAAGTGAGGTACATGATGTATTCCATGTGTCCCAATTACGACGGTATATTCCGGACCCGAGCCACATCCTAGACCATTCGGAATTGGTTGTTGGTACCAACCTTTCGTATGAGGAGAGGCCCGTGTCTATATTGGACCGGAGGGAGAAGATACTCAAGAACAAAACTATTAAATTAGTCTGTGTTGCTTGGGGACATCACTCTCTAGGTGAGTCAACGTGGGAGCGTGAGGACGACATCCGATCGCGATATCCCTACCTGTTTGACTCGTGAGGTATAATGTCTTTCTTATGCCTTACGTTTTCCCTTCCTTGCTTGCATTGTATGATTGTATGATTGAACTGCTTAGTGTAGCTTGCCTGTGCTTAGTGTAACTTGTCGTGACAATCTCTAGCTCCTTGATTAAATTCCGAGGACGGAATTCTTTTAAGGTGGGTAGAGTTGTCACCCTCATTTCCCGTATTTCCTGTATTTCGTATTTATACTCGTATCTGGATTTTGGCATGTATTTTTATTTTTCTCAACTTGTGGAATTTTGGTATTTCTCGTATTTTAGGTTTTGACATGGCTCGGTTTTAATTGGATTGGGTTGGTTTGGTTTGGTTTAATATGTATTGGAACACCTTAGCCTATGCTCCACCCTCAACACACCACATCCCACCCTCTTTAAAACTCTACCAACTTTTTCTCTCTCCTCATAAACCTCCATTAATTTCTTCTTCTCCTTCCTCTACACAACACTCTTCTCCTTCCTCTACACAACACCCACCCATAGGCAAGTGCACCTTGCCACCACATGATAACCCTATTTTATTTGTCCATTTGCTAGATTAAGACATGGTGATCAACATTAGAATTTAGTATTTTATGATTTGGAGTCTCCATTGTTCTAGATCTAAGTTTTCTCTATTTTCAGATTTGTATGGTTTTGATCCATTTAAGTTGGATTTTTATGGGTTTTGATGTTTCTATGTGGAAGAGAATTCAATTTCACCCAAGTTAGAACTTCGGAAATCCGGATTTAGAGTTCGGATGGCCAAGTTATGAACTTTGAAGCCTTGGGTTCAACCATGGAGTTCTTACTGGTTTGGAGAAGACAGTGAGCAGTGTGCAGAGCTTCTTAGCTTATGCCACTGAGCTGCGCGCGCTCTTTAGCGTAGCGTACGCAGACTTGAGTACGCTTTCAGTTGGAAGCGTGTCTCTTGCGCACGCAGACTTGAGTACGCTTCCTGTTGGAAGCGTGTCTCTTGCGTACGCAGACTTGAGTACGCTTCCTATTGGAAGCGTGTCTCTTGGTACGCAGACTTGAGCGTACCTTGGTACGCAGACTTGAGCGTGCCTTGGTACGCAGACTTGAGCGTGCCTTGGTACGCAGACTTGAGCGTGCCCTGGTACGCAGACTTGAGCGTACGTATGACCTGAGCGTACGTTTTCTACTGCGTGCGTGCTTTTGTGCGTACGCTGCTCTCCTGCGTGCGTGCTTTGTGCGTACGCTGCTTCCCCCTGACCCCCTTGCTTATCCCATTGGCTCTTGGAGTATTGGTTTATTTCTCGACTTGGTTTCTCTTTTGTGGATTGGGTTTTCCTGAGATCTGTTCAACACAGTACGACTATCTCAACCCGACAAGACCTAACATGATTTGCAAGTAATTGTTTATGACTAGTACGGTTTTCGGATTTTCTGTGAATTATGATCCTGGTATTCTCTGATCTCCTTGCTAATGACCTAGTGGGGTGCATACCTAACTTGTAACTTATAATTAATCCTTGTGACTTGATAACTTAATAGTGGCCCGTGGTGGCGTACTCCTGACTTGTAGCATGACTTGATAACTTAATGCTGTTGCGACGGCTGACTTAACTTGACCTGTCTTGACACCGTGGGTGGTTCTTCCTTGCTTGCTTGTTAAATCCACTTGTTCTGTCTTGCATCATGTCTAGGAATGGACTCCTGAGTACCACGGTCAGGGGTACCTACCAAAATGGATTAAGGTTAATAACTAGAATAACACAGTAGTCATGAAGAGATGACACAGCTACAGGCAATCCCGTAACCTGGGCGCTCTTGGGATCTGTAGCCTGTCGTCGAGTAGGGCACATTTCCAGTACATCGTCGCGTGTTGCACCCTCTAAGTCACCTAAGGGTACATTTGTCTCCCGGGCGATGTACCCACCAGAATTCAACCCTAATTTTCGACCTGGGTAACTTGGATGGTCTGCAAGGCTTGTGGCTGTGGAATAATCTCACTGCATCTTGTTAGTAATTAGGTTTGTGATAACCCTAGTTAGTTAAAGTAGTAAGCCATAGTATTTGCTTGGCCGTGATTGATTGAATGAAGTATAACTAGTCTAGTCATGTCTTGATCCAGTACAAGATTGCTTCCTGTCTTGATTTCTTACATTATTATCTTGCCGATAAATGGTGGGGAACCAAGTTCTGTTCAGATGAAGGGTTACAACCCCGGTCCTTGTTTGGTTTACGGGTTGTAACCTGGCTATCGGAATAGTTCCATGGTTATCTCGTCGTATATCATCCTGACATGTTTTCATAAATTCTAGTGTTAATATTAGATTTCTTGTACTATTTGCTGGCTTTTGTTCTTATTTTGTGGCCTCCTTGTGGCACTTGCTCTTTCTGGGGTTGACCCAGCTAGTTTTGTGTGGCCCGATTTCGGAGCAGCTCCCGAGGATCTACCAAGCTTCTAGCCTAATGGTGACAACTAGACGGAACCCGAGCCAAGAGTGGGTTTTCTTTTTTGTCTTGCCCACTTTATTGTAAAATTATTCTTTTGAGGCGTTTAGCCGACGAGCACCTGTTAGCTCGATGCACTTTTTACTTACTGTCTGCCTACGGGCTGTATACATGATTAACAAATCCTAGGGTTGATCATGTACGACTAAACTCTTGCTAGTCCTAATATTTTGTAACGACTAGCTTCATGATCAGCTGAACATGTAATATTTAGGATGCCTTTTTATTGTATATTTAATGATCATACATCTTGCGACCTTACTTACTTGCTTGTGATTGAGACATTGGGCTTGTTCATGACCATAAGAGACTGTTGGCTTGTAGTAAACCCTCATATATCTAGAAAGCCGTGACCGTATATCGAGGTGGTTTCCATTTCAATATACGTAGCTGGCTATGTCTGCCCCCGCTCTCCAGTATTCTGGTTCTGGGGCGTGACAGTTGCTGGTAGCAGGTCGTTTTCCCTTATCTTCAAAGGTAAGGATACTGACTTCTAGAAGACGAGCATTGTATGCCTTCTTTTCAGCTGCTTCGGCCTCAATAATCAATGAGCTCCAGTCTGGAGGAGGAGTGGAGTTGAGCCAGAGCTTAACCGCAGGAAGCATGTTCATGCTGCAGGAGGAGAGGAGTGCATGTTCTGGCATACCCGGGGGCAGTCTGAAGCAGGCTTGTCGAAAACGTTCGATGAATGTTCGAACCGTCTCTCTCTCCTTCTGACGTACCTCTATCAGGGATGCCATTGTCATGTCTTTGCCTCCGTCGTAGAAACGATCGAGAAAGAGACGTGTCAAGTCGTCGAAGGAAGATATGGAGTTGTCAGGGAGACTGCAGTACCAGTCGTAAGCCACTCCTTTCAGTGCCCCGACAAACAGGCTGGTGAGTAGCGCATCTTCCTTCGGGAGATGTCCCGTTTGAGACTGAAAGTACGTCAGATAACGGCGTGGAGAGTCCTTCCCGTCGTATGGCATCAATGTTTGTGGTTTATACTTGGGAGGATAAACCACTTTGTTCCATTCGAGGGGGTATGGTTACGGGATCCCATCTTCTGGCACTCCTCCTGTCTATTCTTTGACTCGAAGCATTCACACAAGTCCCTGATCATCTCAACCACGTCCTCCATGGAACTGGGAGTCGGAGAAGGTAGAATAGCCTGGAGCTGTACATTCGAAGGTTTCGACACACGCGGTGCTTCGCGACAATCGGTATTCAAGGATGCCCGTTGAAGTGGCACACTTGATTCCCCGTTGACTCCTGGGTTAGGATTAGTGGAAGGTGCTCTGGCCAAAGCTGACCGTATCTCGAACACTACTGGAGTTAGTGTCTGTATGGAGGCAGAGAGGGTTTTGAGTCCTCCCTCCAAGGTATCCATGCACGAAACGAGATCTGCTGGTGGCGCATCTGACTCCGTATCACCACCTCTCTTCATGTATACTGTCATGACGTGACTGGAAGTGGATGGATCGGTTGAAGCTTCGCTTTCAACCCCGCTCTCTTGTAGAAGAGGAACTTCCCCCAGATCTTCGTCTTGGCAACCCCCAGCTATGTTCTGGAGGATGTTTTCGTCTTCGGGTTGGAGATCCACAGGGGCTTGACTACCCCTATCTATGTTCGGGAGGCTAACTTCGTCTTCAGGATGAAGATCCACAGGGGCTTGACTATCTCCAGCTTCCTCTGAGATCTTCTTTCTCCTCCGGGTGCCCTCAAACACTCCTGAGAACGGGATTGTCTTCTTGGTCTTCCTCAGCTGGCTCTTAGATGAGGACGAGGTCGAGGAGTTGCCAGTCACCTTTCGAATTGATGGGGAGTTAGAGATTACGTTGCAAGAAGCAACCTTTAGTTCTGGCTCCTCTTCAGTTGACACCTTCTTCCTGAGGCGATGTTGGAGGGGCATTGATGATTGCAGCCGCTGGAACACGGACTGTCTTGGTGGGGCTGCTGTCTTGCAACAATAATTGATGGTGACTACAGCACAGGTGTGCCCTGTGGGGGGCGCATTGTGCTTGTCAGTCGACTCTTCTGATCGGCGTTTGTGAGTGATCACGTTATGCAAATCGTTGGAGGAGAGTGCCACCTTCACACCCCCATCAGGCGCATGGCAAGAACAAGCACCGGGGTGGTCAAGTGAATGCTGCACCCCCTGATCTGACGCAAAAGATGCGCCCAGATCCATAGTAGAGGAACAACATTTAAAGTGACATGAACCAGCCTCGGATGCACAACCAATATAGGCGCGGGGGTTCAAGACCACAGAGTTTGTGTCACTACCACTTTTCTAGCTTGAGGGTATTTTGGTCATTTTTAAAAATTTTGGAATTTATTTGGAATTATTAGTATTAATTATATTTATTAGAATTAATGTGATTTTTAGTGATTTTTAGTATAATTGATTTTGGTATTTTAGTTGACTTTGACTAGTGTTGACTTTGGAGACTAACCTAGGTCATGACCACTTGGTTAGGTTAAGTAACCTTAGCTTGACCTAAGTTAGTGAGGATTAACCCATTAGAATTTATTGGAAGAAACTAGGATTTGAATTGTTTAAGGAATGGCTTGTGATTTCACAAGTCACGACTTGTGACTTAAGGCTTAATAGCCCATAGGCCCACACCATCAACCAACCCTAACCCTAATCAGCCCATGGCAGCCACCATTGATCCTTTCCCCCTATTTAATCCCCTCCTAGAAATTAGGGCAAGCCTCCTTAGGAATTATTTGCTATTTTGGAAAGAGGTGAGTCCCCATCTTCCCTAATCCCTAGAAAATCCATTTTAATTCATTTTTCCTCCTAACCAATTGCATTAGGACCTAATATTAGTCTACTTGTTGTTGGCATTGAATATTTTCAGGAAGGAATCAATTTGGGAAAGTTTTGGTGGATTGAGGAAACATTCCATTTGGGGTTTTTGTGAGCTTTGCACATCAATAGGTATAATCTATTCTAATCCATGAATTTACTATTTTATTTCATTACTAGGATGCCCTAGCCCTAACCTAACAGTAGGATAGGCTAACCCTAGATTTTGAGCCTATTACGTGTCTGTATCGGACACGTATCAACGTGTATAGGAACGTGTTCGACGAAATGCCTCAAAGGGCATCTCGACCTAATTTCGGGATTATGTTTGAATAGGAAAATAGATCTTGACCTCGCTTATGCATTTCTTGTGTTCTGAACACGTTTTCGTGTTGTGTCGTGTCGGATTTTGAACACGCACACGCTGTGCCCACACGCGCGCGCGCGCAGGCTTCCTTGTCCTGCTACTCGGGCGGAACTGCTCTGTGCACACGGTATTTGGGCCCACGAGATTCGACACACGCATTGTTTCCATGACTGACACGAGGTTCCTCGAGTTTCACGAGTCCTCGTGTCGTATCGGACACGTATTTGCGTGTGCACGTGTTATAAACTGTGCGGTTCAGTGTGTCAGTTTGTGTTTCTGTTTTATTTCGATTTGAATGCTCTTAATTGTGTTTTTAATTGATTAGTTAGATCCTAAATATGTTGTTTAATCTCTGTTACATTAGGTTACACATTAAATTAGGTTTTAATGGTGATTATTGGATTCGAATGGGTTAAAGTCCTAAATAACTGATACTTACTGATACATGGGTTTTCTCAGTTAAATTCCTAACAATTTAATCCCTGTTTTAGTAATTGTTGTTTTGGTTCAATGCAATATTGCATTCGAGATTGGGTTTTTATGGTGTGATATGGAATTTGGCATGTGTGGTAGTTGATTCAAATTGTTAACTGATATTGAGATGGGTTTCAGTCCTTCATGGACTAATTTTCGAATATGAAACCTGAGAGTGAATTTGGTTCACTAAATTGGCTAGGTAAATTGCATTTGAATTTGGCTTTTGAATTGAGACTAGGATTTGGATAATGCATTGTTTTCGAAATACTGAACTATAATGTGCTCACTGTTTTCGCATGTTTTACATCCATGAAACCTGAGATAATGAATTGATTTCCCATCCTATTAAACTGAAATGTGATTTCCTGATTTCCTATTTACAAATGTATTTCCCTATTCCATATTGAGATGAGTTATTCTTGAATACTGAGTTACCTATTAAACCTGAGATTCCAGATTTTCCCCATTTGTTACTGTAAACTGAACTGTCAATGCCTGGGTTTTGTTTTGAACTGGAAATGAATGTTTGGTCTGAACTGAGGTTGTGTTTCAAAAACCTGAGATTATGTTCCCAGTTATTCCCATTACCTGAGAAAATTGATTGACTGATTTGCCTTCCCTTTTCAAATGGTGTGGGATGTTCCTATCTAAAAACTGAGATGGGGTTTACTGTAAAACTGATTTCGGGTTCAATTTGAACTGAGATTTGGGGATGTTCAATCTGAGTTTGATTTGGTTTTAAACTGAGTTTGTATGGACTGATTTTTGGGTTCTTCTATGTAAATTTTGAGTATGTATACACTGTTTCCTATTCCTATTGAACTGTAAACTATTTTTCTATTTTTTTTCCTCATTTACCACACTTTTTCTCTTATGAACTTCACTGTTTTATTCAATACACTGATTCCTTGTACTACTACCTGTTTTCAGCATTGGCACACACACCCTCTACTCCACAGTTTCATTGTCACACACAAGTCCACACTATTTTACACTCACTGTTTTCTATATACACTGTTTCACACCCTATTGCCTCTCATATGACACTCACCCATCCTCATGACTGAACCCTATTGACACCCTCTAGCCTAACACACACACACACATGAGCACTAGTGTCATATATACATGTATAGGTATTGAGATGAATAGATACATATATATATATATATATATATATATATATATATATATATATATATATATATATATATATATATATATATATATATATATATATATATATTTTTTTAATATATATATATATATATATATATATATATATATATATATATATATATATATATATATATATATGTATATATATATTATATGTGTTGTACTTTTATGGATATTAGATATATATATATATGTATGTGATATGTTATAGGTAGCCTACATGATAGGTATAATCCTATATTAGATTGTATGATATATTAATGTGTGTATTATAGTTAGACTTATGATTTGACATGTAGATATGAGTTATGGGTTGGCTATGGCATGGTATGCCTAGTATGGAGTCTAGAATAGACTGTTAGCCTTGATAGAACCAAGAATAGCTTGTTTGACCTAGTGAGGATTTGTTAGACCTAGTTGACCATAGTTTGACTTAGGTTTGACTTTAGGGTTGACCAGAGTTGACCAAGAGTTGACTTTGGTCTAGATTGACCTAGATTCATGTAGAATGCATGAATTTGCATCTTATTATCATTGTAGACTCATAGTGACTTGTACTGTTCTATAGGAGATAGACACCACTCCTCGGACAGTATATATTCTCCAGATTCATCGGATACAGGCGAGTACATTCTCTGATCATTTCATATCCTGCATTAGGAGTATATTTCCTGCTTTAGATTACTTTACATGATGCTGACACGTTGGAAACACGGATTAGTACTATATGGATCTTGTTGTGCGATGTTATCCCCTTAGCGGATACATCGGGTATTCGTGTTCATGTACTTTATTGTGAACATCGTATACTCCTTGTATTTGTTACATTCATGTACGAAACGTATGAAATCGTGTATAATCATGTATTCACATGACCTTCGTGTACAATAACATAACTTAACTAGATCCTTGTGTATTGATTGGGCGGGAGAGTAGAAGTGGTTATGTATTCAATCCAGTAGATTACTCGTGTACAACCTCTGTAGATTACTCGTGTACAACATCGTGCCGTCTACATAACCATCTTGTGCTCTGAATCACTAGCACTGTTAGTTCTCTATATATTGTAGCTATTTATTTACAGTCTCTCTCTTTTTTTATCATGTATTTCTTTCAGTTTCTTGTATCTTACTCTCTAGCATGGTTATATATCCTGACCTGCTATGATTTGATGAGATGTATTGTGCTCGCTCCTGTCCTGACTGGACCTGTTGAAAATTTTACAGAGGACGAGGCTGAGGCGTTCTGCCCTACCTACTATGGTGCTACATTAGATGAGTGCCTGGACTTGGACCAGCAGCATGATCCACTAGCAGTAGATGACACTCCCTTAGATTAGGATTGTCTTTACTTTACTTGGATTACTGTATTTAGATTCTGGGATATTTCTGAGATATGTATTTATTCTAGACACTTAGAATTCTGGATTTGTATCTCTGTGATGTTTCTCTCCTGGATATTATCTATCTTTTATATCATTCTATTTTATCCTGTTCTATCTTAGTTGTGATTGAGATATATTCTGTTATGTCACCCCCATTCGGGGAGTATAACTGTTATTACCTTCAACTGTTAGATGTTGTGACCTAGGACAGCGTTCTACCGCCGACACTGCGGCGTAGGCTGGACGTACCCACGTCTCTTGCCCTTACTCTAAGGTGCGGGTCGTGACAGTTTGCCTCACATGGCTTGGTTAAAGACGTAGCAGATGCCCCCAAACGGCACGAGGTCTTTGAAGGTTGGCCCGTTCGCGGTGCTGAAGCACCCGAGTCAACCTTGTACAGTTTACCATTGGCAGCGCGCATGATTGTGAGCGGATGACTCTGGCTTACTGCTGGCATAGTATGTTCGAGGCACATGGCCCGTGCTGTCTTGGATTTCTTCGTACCAGCCCGCTGGGGCGCATAGTATTCAGAGTCCAAATTATCCTTGCCACGACAGCGAGTGAGTCTGTCAAAGACAAATGCCTTCTGTAGCACATCAGAGTTAATACGCAGGGCGTTAGCTGCGCCCCTGCTCCGTCGACGCATCTTTCTTGTCTGAAAAGAAGAAGGTTGGAGAATGTGGTCGGCCCCATGCTTCCCCGAAGGATGTGCTGCACCGCATGCGCATCTTGGCTGCTGAGGACGTCAGCGGGAAGGGTAGGCTGCATCAGTGCATCCCCTTCCGTGGTGGTGTCAGGGGCCTCGACCTTGCGCACCCAGACTTGGCGAGTCTTCTTCGGCTTCGGCAGTCGCTTCGAAGGACTTGCACTGCCTTCAGAGATGAACTCCTCATACGCCTGTTGATTGAGGCGTACGACCAGCATCTTGTGGGAGGAGTCCACCTTCACATCGTCAGATTACGACACAGCTTTTTCAGCGGAGGAGAAAGACGTCTCCAGCAGAGTCGCCAGCTTGTTTGCCATTAAATTTTTTTGATTGTAATTTCAACTACAAATAGAATAGTATTACAATGTACGACTTAGACGTAGTCCTAGGAGTACACTTTTGTTTATCTGGGTCCTGTATCGATGGAGCGAGTGGTAATGCGTTGACTCCGTTGACGATCTGACGACGGTTTTCGGTTCTCTGAAGGTCTGAGTTGCTCTAGGTGCTGGAGCTTGCGGAGAGGAAGAAGACGTTGAGTGTCTCTTCCAATCTCTGTGAGTGAATTCTGATGCTCTGGTTGCGGCTGTCTTTGCTGTATATGTGTGTCCCTCTGTGTGTGTGGAAGAAGGAGATGATCTCTCTATTTATAAGTAGCAGGTTGGGCTGCTCATGCGTACATATGTGGGATGCGTCTGTACGTGGGGACGCCACATGGTTGAAGCTGCGGGAGGCGCTTGAATGTTGCACCATCATTTGTGGGTTGAATCCTTCATGCTGCTTTTGTGGACTGGCACGTAGCAGGGGAGATGATCTTTCAGTTGCTGAGATCTTGGGTGATTAGCACCCCTTCATAGGCTGAATTGAGTCAGAGGACACGTGGCGCATGTCCGTAGCTCAAAGATCTCAGATTTGGTGGAAGGTAATCTGATAGGATGCGCCTGGGATTGGGCACATGAGAATACTTTGGCTCGTAACCTTCAGGAGTTACAAACTAGTCTGGCCGCATGACTTTTGAGGCGCATACGAATCTTCAGGCGCATGGCTGCTGAGGTGCATGCGAGTGGTTAGCCGGTCACGTGGGTTGTAACCGTCGGAGGAAAGTAATGATGATGCTGACGTCAGCGGTGCTTCGTTTTCAAAAGCTACCAACTGTTCAGTCCTCGGGGGACGAGCTGCCAACTCTGTCACTTTGGCATTAATTGCTTGATGGGGTGACACATCGATTTGTACCCCACTGGACACACGGGTCCATGTTGATTAGGACGCATGGGTCTATGCTTGGGCGCATCCATACAGGGCACTTGGTACTGACGGGCGCGTCTGTACGATGCGCGGTATCTGACCGGCGCATCCGTTTGCATGACGCGTCTTTATTGGTCCGACTGTTGAGTTCTTCAAGTGCTTTTAATACCCGTTTTGACTTGGCTGAATTCAAGGAGTCAGGTTCATCACCATAAATGCAAATTCGTTGCACGGGATTCGGAGTGCCCACCACTTGGCGCATGGGTTTGATTTGCCCGGCCTATAAATAGCAGCAAGGAGAGAGTTTGCTTTTCGTTCTCTCATGTCTTCCCGAATGAACTTATTTGCTCGATCACATTCTATTGACAAGATGCTCCCGAGGGTGAAGATGCGACAAGTTGTCTTGGTTCATGCACTTGAAGGTGACTGTTACATCCAAAAGTCGAAATCGCGGGGTTCTGAGGCAGGCCGAAGGTGCCTGTTGCATCCAAAGATCGGGATGCTCGAGCCCCGTCTCCGTTATGCCGGAAGAGCCGCAGATCGGAATTGTGGTGCTCTCCTCTTCCTTGGGCATTGGAGAGCTCTTCCTCCAGCTAGAGTGGGGTTGATCGTCCGCTCTTGTTATGCTCAAAGCTGCTCCTTTAGCCGAAGGAAGTGATCGGGTCAAAGTGGAGCGCATAGGCTGAGATGATGCGCCTAACTGAGACGCTGAAATAGATACGTCTGACTGAGATGCTGAAGAGACTCGCCTAACTGAGACGCTGAAGAGACGCGCCTGACGGAGGATGCGCCTGGCAGGGGGCGCATGGCCCTTGCTGCGCCTGGCTGTAGTCTTAGGATCTTTCTTTTTGTAGAAGTTCTCCTTTGTAAAACCTTTCTTTTAAACATGTAATAGACTTTTATATGAAATAAAAATCCTCTTTTGATGTCTATACTCTTACTGTCTTTTGCTGTGCCAAGTACTTCATCTGAGCTCCCTGACGCATGTAATGTTAGGCGCATAGGAATTCTGGCCTATAGATGCGCCTAAAATTCTATGCTTCTACACCGATGGGAGACAATATCTATACAGATATATTATATTCATAAGAAAAGTTAATTTATGATAAATACAGAAAAAATAATAAACCGAAACACTTACTTTGTACCGTCGGCCCAGATCTCTGTCATCGTCTCCTTCGGAGGTACGCACGCATCATCTGCCTGATACTGGTCGGCCGTCGTCTCAGCCTCCTCCATCTGCTCATCTGTCTCCATCATCGTGTCATCAGGAGGAACGTTAGACTCGAGAGCAGTCTCAGGCCTGGAACTACTCGTCCTAGGAGATAAGCCATGTAGCATCGTGGCAGGCGGAGGTACTGTCCGATACAAAGGAGTACTCGGCGACGAGGATTCAGAGCCGGTACCAGTAGGAGGTACCGAAGGAGAACCCCGTCCTCTGCCAGTACCAGTAGGAGGTACCGAAGGAGAACCTCGTCCTCCCCCACATCGGGACATGCGGAACGATCCGCGACGACCTGTCATACCAGATAACAACATATGATAATACAACAAATAATAGAGACTAGAAATATAAAAGTACAACAAAGACAAAATAATAATCAAGACAACATATGATGATACAAAATAATAAACAAGACAACATCTAAGTCCAGACAGTATATTCTACAAGAAACATCTAAGTCCAGATACTAACCAAGACTAGATAATAACCAACTCTACATAATAAGAAAATGAAAGTAAATCTCTCTCAATCATCTTCAGAATATTCATCTTGTTCTTCTTTCTCGACCTCATCTTCTTCTTCTTCCTTATCTTCACTTTCATCTTCGCCTTCGTCGGCTTCGCCTTCCTCTTCGGATAATTCTACATCTTCTACATTAGTTGTTTAATGCGTAACTTACGTGGAGTCCATATCAATAATACTGGTTACCAGAGGTAGCTCGTCCTCCTAATAAGCTTTTTCGTCAACATCAAAAGTATCTCTAGCTTTAGTCTTGCATACTGCCCACCAGTCAGACTTCGTTGCTCACCGTCTCGGATAAGCTGTGAAGTACACGACCTGAGCCTGAGTTGATAGGACAAATGGTTCGTAGCCTTGATATCTATGCTTGTTGTTTATATCCCCAACACCATGCTTGTTAATTTTCCAACCTTGATTTTCAATCGGATCGAACCATTCATATTTGAACAACACGATCTTTGCAGGTTCTCTGCCATAATTATATGTCAACTCCACAATCTCTCGCAAGATGCCAAAGAAATCATTTCCTGGATCGACATCTTTATAGTTCGAAGATTTGATACACAAACAACTATTTTTCGTGGAATCAAGATCCAGAAATATGTCTCTGATCGGAGCATTTGTCGACTTGAACCTAAAGCCATTCACACAGTAACTTGGCCATATTTTAACGACAATAATTGGTCCCTTGTCAAGATTTCTAATTAATTCAATCTCTAGTAAAATTAGACGATCGACCTGAATACCAAAGAAGAGATAGTAAGTTATTTATTGCGCAGTTGCATTATGAGAGACCAGTAACTACCGAGCTGCTTACATATTCGCTCAACCAAGAAGAAAAATGACGTCTCATTTCTTGTTCTAATACTTCGTCTGTTAGGTAGGGTCTAACCGACCTCAACTCATCATTATATGTGCTAAAAAACAACGAAGTAACCGCCGATTAGTACAATAATATTAGCTTATACTATTACATTGAGATGACGTAAACTCGTCATTAATTACTTACCCCTCTAGCTTCTCCACTTCATCCTCGTCGTAATTGAAAAATATATACAACTGAGCAGTCCTTAGCTCTTCGTCATTCAAATATCTCTTCTTCATTTTTCCCGAAGGCTTTTCGGACGCATTAAATACTTTCAGTATTCCATCATTAGATTCTTGATATTCGTCGTCATTTTTAAGAGCCCTCGTTCTATTTGTAGCAACATGAGATTTGAAATACGTCGAGCAGAAGTTTGTAATATCCTCGAGAATATAGGCTTCACAAATAAAACCCTCGACCCGAGCCTTGTTTTCCACCTTCCTCTTTAGGTGGTTCATATGTCGCTCAAACGGGTACATCTACCAATAACCGACGGGCCTACCAACACGTGCCTCGTAGGAAAGATGATTGGGCAAATGCTCCATGGAGTCAAAGAATCTAGGAGAAAATACCTTCTCGAGCTTGCACAGTGTTACCGCAATATCGTTCTCCTGCTTTTCTATACGATCGACGAGCAATTTAGTAGATCAAAGATCTCTGAAGAATATGCTAAGCTTGGTCAATGGATCCCAAACAACCTGGGGTCAGAATTCCTGAAATGCAATCGGAATTAACCTTTCCATGAATACGTGACAATCATGGCTCTTCATACCTGTCAGTTTATTCTCCTTGAGGTCGACGCATCTTCTCAAGTTCGAAACATACCCGTCTGAAAATTTCAGACCTTGAATCCACCTACAAAGTCTCACTTTATCCTCCTTCTCCAGTGAGAAAATTGCCTTAGGCTGCTTCAACTTCTCATTCCCCTCCTCTATCAAATGCAATGCAGGACGTTTATATATTTCTTCCAAGTCCAATCTAGCCTTTGGATTGTCCTTCGTCTTCCCCTTTACGTCCATTACAGTATTAATTATGTTGGCAAACACATTCTTCTCGATATGCATGACATCAAGGTTATGTCTAATAAGATTGGTGCTCCAATATGGCAGATCCCAGAATATACTCCTATTCGTCCAGTTATAAGTGCGACCAAATCCATCACACTTGTAGCCGCATCTCGGTAAATCTTTTACCTCTTTCCATATCGTGTATCCGGGCCACCTTGGGGGTGGATTAGCCTTCTCCACAACGCCAGCACGAAAAGCATTCATGTTCCTCCGGTACGGATGATCCTTCGGCAGGAATTATCGATGACAATCGAAGAAGCACGGTTTACCTCCGTGTTTCAAACGAAAAGCCTTAGTACGGTCCATGCAATACGGACATGAAAGATGACCATGCGTGCTCCATCCAGACAACATTCCATAGGCCAAAAAGTCGTTGATGGTCCACATAAGTGTTGCCCGCATCTGAAAATTTTATTTTCTAGAAAATCGTACGTGTTGGAACCTACTTCCCACAGCTGATTCAACTCATCAATCAATGGCTGTAAATACACATCGATATTCCTTTTCAGATTGTTCAGACCTGGGATAATAACAGCGAGGAACATATACGGAGTTTTCATGCACATCCAAGGCGATAGGTTGTACGGAGTGACGATCACAGGCCAACACAAATACTGGGATCTCGAAAGTCCGAATGGGGTAAAACCGTCGGAGCAGAGACCCAATCTGACATTACGCGGATCAGAAGCAAAATCTGGATACTCTCGATCAAAGTGCTTTCATGCTTCTCCATCAGATGGGTGATCCAACACTCCTTCGGTCTGTTCCCGCTTATGCCAACTCATGTTTTCTGCAGTTTCCTTCACCATAAACAACCGCTGCAACCGCGGCGTCAATGACAAGTAGTGCATCGAATCGGTAGGCTTCCTTGTACTGACAGACTTTCCCCTACCACTGCCCTTGTAGTAATCAGCACCACAAAATCTGTAGGCGTCTTCATCCTTGTCAAATTTGTTGTACAACATGCACCCGTTACGACATGCATCAATTTTCTTGTATCTCATCCAGAGCGATCTCACCATCCTCTTAGACCGGTAAATGTCTTTAGGCAACTTAGCACCCTCAGGCAATATTTTTATAATCAAATCCATAAGTCGGTTGTAGCAATCTTGCGACATGTTAAAATCGGACTTGATGCTCAACAATCTTGTAACCACCTCCAACGGTGAATGATCCTCACAACCAAGATATAATGGAGTCCTTGTATTCTCTAGCAATAAACTTTACAGCATCGACGTTCGGTGCCTCCTCAGGTGCATCAGAATTGTCCGAATCGAAACTAGGCCCCGCCGTATCAAAAACCATGTTCACCAACCCATCGTCGTAAGCAGCGTGGTTGTGGACATCCACATAAGGCTCATACTCCAATGCTAAAGACAAAAGTTCTCCGTGCCCGCTCTACTGATAGTAATTCGACGTAAAATCCTTCGAGTATAAATGATTGTGACTTCCACTTCTGGATGATATTTCAAGTTCCAATATCTCACACACGGACACTTCATTTTGGTACCGTCTATGTACTGAGGGAACGCCTTGGCAAACTGCATAAACTTCTATACACCCTCTATGAATTCATCTCACACACCGCATATGTCATCAGGATGACGGTTGTACATCAACAAACGATTCCGCAGATAGTAATTCATATCCATTTGACGATAATTCTACAAAGATAGATACATGCACATCGTTCAAAGGCTTGCAAAAGTAATAGCACGAAGACATGATTTCAAACTTAGAAGACATGTGGACAACTTCGGATTCAAACTCCATTAATATGGGAGACAATATACACTCTAGGCCACTTACTCTTGACACGACCAAGTAGGATCGGACACGGCCATATATTTTATATTTTTACCACTGCATCAAAACTCTACAGTACGTCATCGGATTGACCAAGAAGCACACGAATGCTTAAAGAAGCAACTACGACTACGGCCATATATTCTCCACATCAAGGCATACAGAGGATTTACGCTCGTAACTACGACTACGTCTTCAGTGAGTATTTCAGATGTCAGAGAATTAGAGGAGTGTATCAGTGGTCAGTGACTTGGCACATGTCAGTCCCTACAGCAGGGAGTATGGCCAGTACAGGCCACATGGCCATTGCCTGTACTGAGTACAAACTATAGCAGAAGCATTGTCATGGCTTTCGGATGCAGTATCCAGGTAGGACAGAGTATGCAGGCCCTGTATTGGGGTCTGTCATACCTATTTGAGTAGCAGCAGACACTCCTTTTGGCTCTTAGCCATGTTGGTCAGTGCCACATTGGCCATAAGCCTGTGATCCAGTGCCCCATTTCCTGTGGTAGTGACTAGAAGTAAGGATTTGGTATGTTTCAGAGAGTATCAGTTAGTTTCATGTAGAGTATCAATTAGTTTCCTATTTTAGAGTCTCAGTTAGCTTCCTGTCTAAGAGTTAGTTAGAGTTTTCAGTTAGTATCAGTGTTTGATAAGTGAGGGCTTCAGGCTAGTACAGATATTTGGGGCAGGGCATGATCTTGGTTACTTGGCCATTACCTGCACTATTGAGCAGTACATAGTAGCAGCATGGCTCAGCCTAGTGCACAGGCCTGTTGGCCTTGGTGTTAGTAAGTTCAATTAGGTGTGTCCCTGTCTCCCGTGTCAGCATCTGTGTCCAAGTTTTTGTATTCGGTGTGTCCCGTGTCAGCATCTATGTTCAAGTTTCCGTGGTCGGTTGTGTCCCGTGTCAACATCTGTGTCCAAGTTTTCGTAGTCGGTTGTGTCCATGTGTCATGTGCTCGTTGTACGAGAAAGAGAGAGAAAGTGGGGGGTTACCAAGATGGGGGCTGGAGGCGGCATAGCCAAAGAATGGGGGTGGAGGTGGAGGAGGCGCTGGAGGCGTAGGCGAACAGAGGGGAGCTGTCGACCGGAGGACGCTGTCGACCGGAGGTGGCGGAGGGGCTGGAGGCGCACGGAGATGGCTGGAGGCACGCGGTAGTGGAGGGGAGTTGGAGGCAGAAGGGGACGTTTCGAAATTTTTTAGGGAACGAGTGGGAGAAAAGAAAAATATAGTCAGAACCCTATATTAGAAATATTACCGATGCTTAGAAAAGACGTCGCAAAACGTCGCATAATATATAGAATATTGTGACTCATAGATATGAAAGTCGCTAAACGTCGCTGATTGCAAAAATGTAGCGACATTCGGCGACTTCTCAGCGACGTCACTTTTAAATATGCTAACTGTAGTCACTAAATGTCGCTTAACGTCGCTATTATTCCCACACAGTGACGTCTAGCGACGTTTATACTATACGTCGCTAATATCCAAAATATTAGCGATGTTTTAACTATGCGTCGCTGATTACGTCACAGATTTGACTTATTTTGGTAGTGCCACCATGAGGTTCCCGGTTAGGGGTAATGCCTCGGCTTTGTGAGCCAAGTCACAGTGGAGTAGCACCGCAAATAAGTAGGTAGCCTAATGATGTATGATAATCATAATAAAGAGAGGTAGACAGCACTACAAAGCGGACGATGTCCTCATGTTACAGTGGTATGACACCACGAAGAGGTACCAGGTAGGGTAAAGCCTCGGCTTCGCAAGCCATGTCATAGCGGTGTAACACCGTACGGAAGCGCTAGGCTTCATGCTGGGTAGTTTGGTACTACAAAGAGGCTTGTGACCTCTTGCTACAGTAGTATGACACTACGATGAGGTATCCAGATGGGGTAAAGCCACGGCTTTAAGCCATGTCATAGCGGCGTAGCACCGTAAAGAAGCGCAATGCTTCATGCTATAACTCTTTATAAAGAACTCACCTATAGTGTATGGACAGAGATATCAAGCCGTCTCTTGAGGGTAAACTTGTAGACGCCCAAAAAATTATACACTGAAATCAGGCTGGCATAAGGCCTTTATTGTATAGCCAGAAGCACAGTTGATGTCATTATGTGAGTAGAAAGAATTGCAGTTATGGTGCAAAATTCAAGGCTTAGTCCATTCTTGTTTCATGCTATTGTTTAGCCTATGCGGAAAGATTCAAGTAGCGACATCTCTCTTAATGCATGATGGATAGTCACTGTGGGGAACGCTCAACCCATATATTGAGATATATGGGAGATTGTTGGTGTTTTTGCCTTTGGACTAGGAAAGATAGTCCCACATCGGCTACACCAAATGGTGAGTATCTCAATATAATGCATTGCTTGTGTTAAGGTGTGCACATGAGGTATGGTTGGGCACAAGTGTGTGTCATGTGGGAGCATTTTCCTAGAAGAAAAAAAAGATTAATTCCAACAAAGATGTAACTTGATTTTTGTTGTAAGGACTCGAACTCGGACACGAACTCCATGATGTCTCGTGCATGCACGGGAGTGTTCGGAGGGTAGGTGCAGACTGGCACACTTTTATGCTGATTGTGGAATGATTTAAAATATCAAACTCTATTTTTGAGTATTGGTATTTCCACATTGGATAGGAGAAGAGGTAAAGTCTCACTCTACTCTATAAATAGAGCCCCTTGGCCTCTTTTGAAAGATGTATCAAAGAAGAGAGTTAAGGGAGTCCGTAAAGTCCAGGAAGCCCGTTCAAGTCTCAAATATTGACTGACGAGCGTTCCAGAAGTTCTCTAGAACTTGTTGGTTCCTGAAAGCGGATCGTATGTAGGCGAATCTTGCTTTGAGCAACGGTGATCTTATCACCCCAGCAAAGCAGCCATTCTCTTTCTTCTTTCCTTCTCTTCTTCCTGCAGCTGTCTCGTACGCTGCCTTGCTCTCTCTTTTATCTTTGTAAGCTTCATGTCAAAAACATAATCAATACATATTCCTAAGTAAGGAACAATAGTCTAAAAGATATGGAGAGCACATAATGGTGACAGTTTCCAATAATAGAATCAACCTTGGCAACCATGAAATACTATTTTCATCCACAAAGCTTTTTGTGATAAAAAGATCCTCAAGTAAACAAACTCTAATAATTCAGTAGACAATAATAAATAAATTAATTATCACGATGCCATGCTTTTTGTGGAAAATCGGTTTTGCAATTTCCCACATGTAAACATAAATTTTTAACACTAAAAAAAAGTAGGAAATTTCCATTTGCCAACTAGAATTAAATTATAACAAGTTTATGCGTGTATAATAAACATATTTGCTGCTAGAATACGAACAAAGCATTTTCCTTTTAAAATGGGTAAAGATCCTCGGACTATGTTGCACGAATAAGGATACGGGCACGGACACAATACGGATGCAGCATACGAGCATTTTCAAAGAGGTAGTTAACTATGTTGTATGAATATGGATATGGATATAGATATGGACACGAACACAATACGGATACGGACATCATTTTGCCATGTCAACATAGTCCTCGGATAAGGAAAAAAAACTTTAGCTATTGCTAGACAACAGATATTTTGGTAGAAACATTGCATCACATTTTGGAATTACAATGAATAAAGTAATAAAGCACATGCTTGCATTAAAACTGTAACATATGAAATATGTGAAAAAATGAAACAAACTTCATGCCATCTTAAACCGTCATTTCTTTTATAAGTTGTTAGAACCGGGACACAATTTTTCAATCGAAAATGGAATAAAACAGTTGTAAGAACAACGTTCCAACTTAACGTTTCAAGGAAGATGCGTAACAGAGATCCTAGGAGGATTCTGGAATACGAAAATCTAAAAAGATTTCATAAACGTAGCAAACGATAACAGTGCTTCTAAACAGAAGGTACTAATCGAAATGCTAAAGGCAGCAGCGAAGATGACAGGCGATAGATGGAAGGTGGTGCCCTGCTGGGGTGTCAAAACACCAGTGCTCAAAGCTAGAACCGCATATACGGTCAGCTTCCAGGAACCAGCAAGTTCAAAATAAACTCTGGAACGCTTTGGTAATCTGTTCTACGACGGACTGCTCGAAAGAACAAGGACAGGACGAAGATCTGCGCGATGTGGTACTGTTGGTTGCGGAGGAACTCCAATGGCTCGAACAATACTCTCTTCTCTTTTCGTGATTTTCTGAAGTCTGTAAGTATCCCCCGAGAGAGAAGAGAGGCCCTGTTTAAATAGCCACTGGTGTAACTGATCAGATTCGTACTGTGTGCCACGTTTTAATGTCAGATCTACAATTCCAGGATCAGTTACAAATCAGTCAAAACGTGGACAGCCACGAACTGTGCAAGTTGTGCCATTGAATGAGTTGTGCGAGCGCTATCAGCGCACACTGCGCACACTGTGCGTACTGCGTACGCTGCACATGCGGCGCACGCTACGTAACCATCGCAACCAGCGCAAGTGGCACAACCCGCGCGCCCGCGCACCCGCGCAATCGAGCAACCGCGCAACCCAGCACACCTGTGCAACCCGCGCAACCCACGCACCCGCGCACGTGTGCACCCCGTGCAACCCAGCGCACCCGCGAACCCCGTGCAACCTAGCGCAACCGCACACCCTGCGCAACCCAGCGCAACCTAGGCACGCAACCTGGGCGCGCAACTGGGCCGTACAACGTGGCCGCGCAACACGGATGCGCAACGTGGCCGCACAACGTAGGCGCGCAACGTGGCCATGCAACGTGGGCGCCCAACGTGGCCACGCAACATGAGCGCGCAACGTGGGCGCACAACCTAGGCGCACAACGTGGCCGTGCAAGTGGCTCGCACAACGAGCGCAACTTAAGCGCACTATGCGCCTAGCGACGATGCTGACGTGCTAAGTGCAAAGTACGCCAACAAAATACCATATTACGCCTTATGAGCCCATGAGCCCGAGTCCGAGTCCGAGACGCTAAGCCCCTACGGGACTTAGCCCCAATGGAAATTAATTTTCCAAGAGCAAAAAGCATGAATACTTTTCTTGGAGCCTTATCCTTACCTCCTAGTAAAATCACCCACATTGTTCCCTCCTTAGGGTCAACATCCCATGTGCATATCCCAACAATACATACAAGTATATATGTTGAGATAACTCATGGTGATTTTCCAATATGGGACTAAACTTTGCTAGGCATGTTGAGAGCATGCTCTCTTCATGTCAAGGAACAAGAGCGCCAACAATCCCCCACATATCTCAACATATATATGTGTCTAGGGTTGAGCGTTTTCCACAGTAACTGTCCATTTTATATTAGGATAGATGTCACTGACGACTTGAATCTTCCCACATGGGTTAAATAACAATGTGATACAAGAATGGACTATGCCTTGAATTCCGTACCACAATTGTAATTCTTCCTACTCATAAAGTGTAGTTACATGTACTTCTGGCTGCACATTAAAGGCCTTGTGCCAGCCTGGTTTTAGTATTTAATTTTGGGCGTCTACAAGTTTATCCTCAAGAGACGGTCTGATATTTCTTTCCATACACTATAGATAAGTTCTTTATTTAAAGAGACATGACATGAAGCCATACGCTTCCTTGCGGTACTACGCCGCTATGACATGGCCTAAAGCCGAGACATTACCCCTACTCGGAAACCTCATCGTGGTGTCATACTACTGCAGCATGAGGTCACAGCCTCTTTGTAGTGCCATTCTACCTAGCATGAAGCCTAAGGCTTCCTTGCGGTATTACGCCGCAACGATATGGCTTGCAAGACCGAGGCTTTACCCCTACCCGGGTACCTCATCGTGGTATCGTGCCACTGTAACATGGGGTCACCCCCCCTTTGTAGTACTATCTACAACTCTTTAATTTTATCATACAGCATTAGGCTACCTGCCTATTTGCGGTGCTACGCCGCTGTGACTTGGCTTGCAAAGCCGAGGCATTACCCCTACCTTGGAACCTCATGGTGCAGTCATCCCACTGTAGCATAGAGTTTTACTCCTTGTAGTGCTGCGCTACCGTGCTTCCTGTAAAGCACACCAGACATTTACTCTGCCTGAGAACGTATTAAGGCATTTAAGCCAACCTTAACACAGGATCCATTTTTCGCAGAAAATACATAGTAGACAACAGTGGTTATGGGTTCATAACCCTTTCATGTTCTCAAGAACAAGTACCCACTGTTACCTGACAGTTTTCCAGTCAGTGGTCCTTCCTTGAACCGAAAGTTAGATGTCTAGTAGATTTCTCTTTGAACTAATAACATAAAACTTTATGGTAGGATTACAAAGACATACTATCAGAATTCCTTCAAGCCCATCTTCCCTGCTGTGTCTTCAACTAGCTGACGCTTGAGGCCCTTCGTGAACGGATCCGCCAGGTTCTCCTGACTCTGAACATCGATGACTGTAATGACACCTCTCTTGATAAGATCGTTCACTGCCTTGTGCTTTAACCGTACAGTTTTCTTCTTTCCATTGAAGAGATCATTTGATGCCACCGCCGCAGTTGCATGGTTGTCGCAGTATATCAGAATTGTCGGTATCTATGCTCCAACCACTGGAAGATCATATATGAGCTCCCGAAGCCACTCTGCTTTATTTGCTGCGGTATCAAGTGCAAAGAACTCAGATTCCATAGAAGACCATGAGAGCATAGTCTGCTTCTTCGACTTCTACGATATAGCAGCTCCATCCATTGTGAAAATGAATCTACCAGTGGACCTCTCGCTCTCCAACTCTGAGCACTAGCTGGCATCACTGAAGCATTCTACTACCGACGGCTCTTCGCTGAAGTACAGTGCATATGTCCGAGTCTTCTTGAGATATCTCATAACACGCTTTACAGCTTTCCAGTACTCAACGCCTGGATTGCATGTGAATCGACTCAGCATTTCTACCATGAAAGCTATGTCAGGCCTAGTGGCAGCAGTAGCGTACATCAAACTCCCGATGACGCTAACGTACTCCAATTGTATGACGCTTTTCCTCGAGTTTGGCTCCAGTTTCTGATCACTTCGGTACGGCATATCAATAATAGGAAGATCATGATACCCGTATCGAGTGAGCATCGTCTCAATGTAATGAGATTATGACAGTGTCAATCCAGTGTCTGTCCGGATGATCTTGAGTCCCAAGATAACATCAGCATCCCCCAAGTCCTTTATACTGAACTTTGTTGAGAGGAACTTTTTTGTCTCAGTGACACAGCTTATATCCGTACCTAGGATTAGCATGTCGTCCACGTACAGACAAACGATGACTCCTCTTCTGTCAGCAAATTTGGTATAGACACGCTTGTCTGTTTCGTTGACCCTGTAGCTGTTTGATCTGATAACTTTGTCAAACTTCTCATGCCACATTTTGGGAGCTTGCTTTAAGCCGTATAGAGATTTTACCAACTTGCAGACTTTGTCTTCTAGGTCTCTGACGACAAATCCTTCTGGCTGTTGCATATAAATCTCCTCGGTCAGCTCGCCATTCAGGAATGTTATTTTCACATCCATCTGATGTATCACCAGTTTGTGTATTGCCGCAAGGGCAATTACCAATCTGATGGTTGTCATCCGTGCTACTAGAGCATATGTGTCAAAGTAGTCGATCCCCTACTTTTGAGAAAATTCCTTGGCCACTAGCCTAGCCTTGAACTTGTCAATGGTTCCATCAGCTTTTATTTTCTTCTTGAAGATCCACTTGTATCCGATGGATTTTGCTTATTTGGGTAAATCAAATAACACCCATGTGTTATTGGAGGTAATTGAGTCAATTTTATTGTCTATTGCTGTCACCCCCATTTCCTGTATTTTCGTATTTATACTCGTATCTGGGTTTTGGCATGTATTTTAATTTTCTCGACTTACGGAATTGTGGGTTTTTCTCGTATTTCAGGTTTTGGTTCGGCTCAGTTTTAATTGGTTTGGTTTGATTAGGTTTGGGTTAACATGTATTGGTACACTTTAACCTACACTCTACCCTCAACACAACACAACCACCCTCATTATATCTCCACCAAACTTTCTCTCTCCTCTTTACTCTCCATTAATTTTCTTCTTCTTCCTTCTTCCACAACTCCCCAACCCATTAGGCAAGTGCACCTTGCCATCAAATAAGCACCGCTTTTTATTTGTTCATTAGCTAGATTAGGCCATGGAGAACAACTTTAGAACTTGATATTTTGTGATTTGGAGCTTTCATTTTTCTAGATCTAGGTTTTAACCATTTTCGAAAATCCTTGGTTTTGATCTATTAAACTTCGATTTTTGCATGTTTTGATGCTTCCATGTGGAAGAGAATTCAATTTTACTCAAGTTAGAACTTTGAAAATCTAGATTTGGTTTTGATTTGACAAAGTTATGAAGAATTGAAGTTTTGAAGTTCTTGGAGTTCTTCTCGGGTTGGAGAAGCAGCCCTCTCGGCCTGCGCTCTTTAGCGCAAGGCCGATTGTGCAGCTCACCCTTTGGTGAACTGTGCACCTTCCTTCTCGGCCAGCGCCTTCATTGCGCATAGCCGATTGCGCCCGGCCTCTCGGGCTGAACCGCGCATCTCCCTTGGCGCACTAACCCCTGCGCAGTTGGCCCCTGCGCAACCTGACTCCTGCACAGTCCACGTTCTGCACAATCTATCCATGCGCCATTCACCCCTGCGCAATCCTCCTGTGCGCAATCCATCTGCTGCGCCATCCCCTCCTGCGCAGTTGGTACCCTGCGCAGCTCACTCTTGCGCAGTTGGTACCCTGCGCAGCTCACCCTGCGCAGTTGGCCTCCTGGCGCACTAGACTCCTGCGCAATCCAACCCCCTGACCCCTTGCACAAACCATTGGCTCTTGGAGATTTGGTTTTATTTTCTTTAAGCCTGGCTCTTCTATAGCCATATATATATTGATATTGTATTAGATATTTTACGTCCATTTTATATCCTTACGCCTTTTGTCATGAACTTGATTTTACTTAATATACTTGGAATGACTATTGTACATGGCCTGGTATGACAAGGAACTAGCATAACACGACAGTGACCCGTAGTGGTGCACTCCTGACATGACCAACCTGACTTGATAGTGGCCCGTAGTGGCGCACTCCTGACAGTACCCTGACATGATTTATCTTGATAACTTGATAGTGGCCCGTGGCGGCGCACTCCTGACTTGACTTGACTTATAACTTGTGACTTAACTCGTATAATCAACTTGACACCGTGGGTGCTCCTGCTTGCTTGCTTGTACAATCCACTTGTCTTGTCTTGTATCATGTCTAGGACGTGACTTCCTGGGTACCACGGCCAGGGACTCGCGCTAAATTGGATTAGGCTAATGATTAGATCAAACTAGAACATGGAGAATTCTCAGTCACAGGCAATCTCGTTATCTGGGCGCTTTAATGGACTTGTAGCTTGCCGACGAGTAGAGCACATTTCCAGCACACTGTCATGTGTTGCACCCTCTAAGTCACCTAAGGGTACATTTGTCTCCCGGGCAATGTACCCACCTATAACTCTCAACCCGCGGAAGGATAACTGGATAGTCTGCAGGGCTTGGGACTGGAATTCTCACTTGCATCTTGTTAGTAATTAGGTTTGTGATAACCCTAGTTAGTTAAAGTAGTAAGCCGTAGTACTTGCTTGGCCGATTGTGAATGAATGGTGTCCAGCTCTGTCTAAGTCTTGTCTAGCCCCTGTACCTGGAACTCTTGATCATGATTGTTTTACTTATCTCTAACGATAAATGGATAGAGACAGTGAGCTATTCAGGCGAAGGGGTACAATCCCGGTCCTTGTTTGGTTTAAGGATTGTAACCTGGCTCCCGGAATGGTTCCACGTCCCTAGTCGTTTATCGTCCTGTGTAATTTACTGCTTGTACTTTCCTTTTATTCTTTATGTTCTGATATGTTGGCTTTTGTTCTTATTTGTGGCCTCCTTTGTGGCACTTGCTCTTTCTGGGGTTTGACCCAGCTGGTTTTGTGTGGCCAGATTTCGGAGCAGCTCTCGAGGATCTACCAAGCTTCCAGCCCAATGGTGACAACTAGACGGAACCCGGGCCAAGAGTGGATTTTCCTTTTTGTTTCACCCACTTATATGTAAATTTATTCTTTTGAGGCGTTTAGCCGACGAGCACCTGTTAGCTCGATGCATTTACTTACTGTCTGCCTACGGGCTGTAAACATGATTAACAAATCCTAGGGTTGATCATGTATGACTGAACTCTTGCTAGTCCTATCATTTTGTACGACTAGCTTCATGATCATCCAATATGTAATATTTAGGACGCCTTATATATATATATTTGATGCTCTAACATCTTGTAACTCTGTTAATTGCTTGAGATTGAGACAATAGGCTTGACCTTAAGAGACTGCTGGCTTGTAGTAAACCCTCATATCTAGACAGCCGTGACCGTATAGTTGAGATGTATTCTATTTCAATATACGTAGCTGGCTATGTCTGCCCCCGCTCTCCAGTATTCTGGTTCTGGGGCGTGACACGGTTTAAGTGGTGGCCCATGCAGGTCTTGGCATTCAAGAAATGTGAGGGTTTACCGAATAGATGTCTCAATCAATATTCGTCCTTGATCTCTGCTCGTATCTTCAAATCTCTGAGATTCTTGACCTGATCACATGCTTGTATCATTGATCTGTCCTGGTCCTTTCCTTACTGTTCCCTATGTCGTCTTCTTCAGCGGCATTACTTCCGGACCTGCCAACCAGTCAGAGGGAGCTCGACAAGCACCCCAGCGCCAGGAAGATCAAGCTCAGCACTCTGGAGTAGCCTCCCGAGTTATGCCTTCCGGAGGCTCAGTACCTCCAGTTCAGGCAGCTCCGCCCGTTCAACCAGCTAGACAGGATGAGGGACCTTTGGTAGGGCTTATCAGAGAACTGCTTGCATCCCAAGATCGTCGAGGCGACGCCTTGCACCAGGAAGTTCATGATGCACTAAACCGAGGAGGTCCCCAAGGGAATCAGGCGGCCAACAGTTTCAAGCGCTTGAACCCTCCCTTCTTTGACGGCAGTGAAGATGCGATTGCCGCGGACGCTTGGCTTCAGGATACCGAGGTGGTTCTAGAAGCAGCTAGGACACCTGAGAATGAGAAGGTGGCAGTGGTACGCCTACAGTTGTTAGACTTGGCTCGCGATTGGTGGGCAGCTCAGGCCATGGGGTTAGCAGCGCCAGTCACTTGGGCGACGTTCAGAGAGAGGTTCCAGACGAAGTACTTCGATGCGGTGGCACGGTACGACCTGCAGACCAGATTTACCAACTTGAAGCAAGGAGGCAGGACGGTCGATGGCTATGCGACCGAGTTTTCTAGGCTGAGTAGGTTCGTCCCCACCTTGGTGGCAACCGAGTTCGATAGGGCCCAGCGGTTCCAGCAGGGACTGCATTTAGAGATATTATTGGCTGTGGAGCAGTTCGAGCACCAGACGTTCGATGCAGTGTTGAAGGCAGCGAGGAGGCATGAGTATACCTCCCGGAGAATTATGGACAGGACCGGAGGCAGGAAGCGGTCCCACAACCAGATGTACCAATCTTCAGCTCCAGCCCCGGCAGCTAGGGGTATAACCATTGGGACTCCAAGGCGGGCGGCCTCAGTGACGTCGATTCAGCATTCGACCCCGACGTACCCGCAGCAGCAGAAGCAGAAGCAGTCTTCCGCGATGGAATGTTCTCATTGCGGGAAGCCGGGCCATGTAGTGGCAGAGTGTCGTAGGGCACAGGGATTGTGCCTGGCTTGTGGAGGAACAGACCACCAGATAGGGACCTGCCCGAATAGGGGAGGTCCATCATCATCCAACCTTTCTAGTTCTTCGGTGAGAGGACCAGCCCCAGTTCCAGTCCAGCAGCAGCAGCAGTACCCGAGGCCATTGTTGCCTCAGGCCCAGGCCTTTCAGCAGCAGAACCAGCAGCAGATCACCCAGGCTCCAGCACAGAACCGACAGAGGGGTTTCCAGCAGAAAGGACCCGCAGCTAGAGGTCAGGCTATGATGATGACCATGGAAGAAGAAGTTGCACCAGGTGAGGTAGTGGCAGGTACTATTCTCGTCAACACCTTTCCAGCATCTGTATTATTTGATTCTGGAGCATCGCATTCATTCATGTCTGCACGATTTGCGACACGGATAGGATTGGAGCCCGAGTCATTATCAGTAAGGCTCAATATACTTACTGGTAATGGTCTTGTGGGAGTAGATCGAGTGTTTTCCTCGTGTCGGATCGTAGTTAGCGGTAGAGAGTTCCCCGCTAGGCTCATAGAGTTTCCTATGGCAGACTATGATGTAGTCCTAGGCATGGATTGGTTGAGGAACCATTATGCTAGGATAGACTGCCATGTTGGCAGAGTTGTCTTTAGTATTCCCGGAGAGCCAGAGTTTTCATTTTCCAGAGGCACAGTAGAGCCATCTCCTCCAGTATTGCGGATGGCAGTAGCATCAGTGCAGTTGCTCCGGATAGTTGAAGAGTTTCCAGATGTCTTCCCAGAGGAACTTCCAGGAATGCCACCAGAGCAGAAGATCGAGTTTACCATTGACTTGATTCCCGGGACAGCACCAGTATCAGAGCGAGTCTACAGAATGGCGCCTTCAGAGTTGGAGATTTTGTACAAGATGATTGAAGAACTCAGGACCAAAGGATTCATTCGTGCAAGTGGATCGCCTTGGGGAGCCCCGATGCTTCTTGTGAAAAAGAAGGATGGTATGTCCAGGCTATGTGTTGATTATCGTACCTTGAACTCAGTGACAATCAAGAACAGATACCATCTCCCGAGGATAGATGACTTGTTTGGTCAACTCAAAGGGGCTTCAGTTTTCTCGAAGATAGACTTGCGGTCAGGATACCACCAGATCAGAGTCAGAGAGCAGGACATCCCGAAGACGGCGTTCAGATCTAGGTACGGGCATTAGGAGTTTCTAGTTATGCCCTTTGGAGCGACCAATGCGCCGGCAGTGTTCATGGACCTCATGAACCGTATTTTCATGCCTTACTTGGATCAGTTTGTGATAGTGTTCCTTGATGACATCCTGGTCTACAGCAAGAGTGAAGCAGAGCACGAGCAGCATCTCAGAGTTATCCTCCAGATTCTCAGAGAGCACCAGTTATACGCCAAGTTCAGTAAATGCGAGTTCTGGCTTGATCGCATTTCTTACTTGGGTCACATCATTACCAGAGGAGGAGTGGAAGTGGATCCCCAGAAGATTGTGGCTATCGAGGCATGGCCAGTACCCAGCTCAGTGGCAGAAGTTCGCAGCTTTCTTGGATTGGCCGGCTACTACCGGCGGTTCGTCTCTGATTTTGCAAGGATTTCAGCGCCGATGACCCAGTTGACCCGCAAGGATGTGCCGTTCGTTTGGACAGCAGAATGTCAGGAATCATTTGAGAAGTTGAAGCGAGGTTTGATAACGGCTCCCATTCTCACCCTTCCAGATGGGACCGGAGGATTCACAGTTTATTGCGACGCTTCAGGCAGAGGATTGGGATGTGCTTTGATGCAGCATGGGAAGGTAATTGCTTATGCGTCACGTCAACTCCGTGATCATAAGAAGAATTACCCGACCCACGACTTGGAGCTAGCAGCAGTAGTGTTTGCACTTAAGTTGTGGAGGCACTACTTGTACGGAGACAGAGTGGAGATATTTACTGATCATAAGAGCCTGAAGTATGTTTTCACCCAGAAGGATCTTAATATGCGGCAGAGAAGATGGCTCGAGCTACTGGTGGACTACGATGTGGATTTGCAGTATCATCCAGGGAAGGCCAACGTTGTAGCAGATGCGTTGAGCCGGAGAGCCGGAGTTTATTTTCTGACGGCGCAACCAGAGTTATTGTCGGATCTTCAAAAGATGGGAATTGAAGTGGTTCTTCCTTCCAATGTGGCCTTGATGGCCAGCCTACAGATTCAGTCCACCATAGTTGAGAGGATCCGGACAGTACAGTTAACCGATTCCAAGATTCAGCGGCTCAGAGCAGAGTGTGAAGCAGGAAGAAGGCCAGAGTTATGTATTCATGAGGATGGTACACTTCGACACGGCATGCGTCTTTGTGTACCCACTGGAGATATCAGACAGGAAGTCATGGCAGAGGCTCACAGTTCGTAGTATTCCATCCACCCAGGCAGCACGAAGATGTACCGAGATATTCGTCAGCACTTTTGGTGGAATGGTATAAAGAGAGAGATAGCCCGGTATGTCTCTCGATGTTTGGTTTGCCAACAAGTCAAGGCTGAACATCAGAGGCCAGCTGGACTTCTTCAACCTTTACCGATCCCAGAATGGAAATGGGAGCACATAACCATGGATTTCGTGACGGGGCTACCCAGATCTCCGGCAGGCAGAGATGCTAGGCTTACCAAGGTGGCACACTTTCTTCCATTTAGAGTTGGACAGTCGACGGCATAGCTAGCAGAGATGTATCTCAGGCAGATCGTCAGACTTCACGGAGTACCAGTCAGCATAGTATCAGACAGGGATACGAGATTCACATCGCACTTCTGGCGTAGTCTTCATCAAAGTTTGGGGACTCGTCTCAAGTTCAGCTCAGCGTATCATCCGCAGACAGATGGGCAGTCAGAGCGTACTATACAAACTCTCGAAGATATGTTGCGGTCGTGTACCCTTGACTTCGGTGGCTCATGGGAGGATCACCTGCACCTGGTGGAATTCTCGTATAACAATAGTTTCCAGGCCAGTATCCAGATGGCACCCTTCGATGCTCTGTATGGCAGGAAGTGCAGATCCCCGTTAGCATGGGACGATGTCGGAGAGAGGCAGATGCTCGGTCCAGAACTGATTTCTCAGACGGTTGAAGTAGTCAGGAAGGTCAGAGATCACCTCCGAGTTGCTCAGGATCGCCAGCGCCATTGGGCCGATGCTCATCGGCGTCCCTTAGAATTTGTCGTCGGCGACCATGTATTCCTTAGGATCTCGCCTACCCGCGGCGTCATTCGTTTTGGCATACGGGGAAAGCTTAGTCCTAGGTATATAGGGCCGTTCGATATTCTAGAGCGAGTAGGTGATGTGTCCTATCGTCTCGCTCTTCCGCCGTCGCTAAGTGAGGTACATGATGTATTCCATGTATCCCAATTAAGACGGTACATCCCGGACCCGAGCCATATCCTAGATCATTCGGAATTGGTTGTTGGTACCAACCTTTCGTATGAGGAGAGGCCCGTGTCTATATTGGACCGGAGAGAAAAGACGCTCAAGAACAAGACTATTAACTTAGTCCGTGTTGCTTGGGGTCATCACTCTCTAGGTGAGTCAACATGGGAGTGTGAGGACGACATCCGATCGCAATACCCCTACCTGTTTGACTCGTGAGGTATAATGTCTTTCTTATGCCTTACGCTTTTCCTTTCTTGCTTGCATTGTATGATTGTATGATTGAACTGCTTAGTGTAGCTTGCCTATGCTTAGTATAGCTTGTCGTGGCAATCTCTAGCTCCTTGATTAAATTTCGAGGACGGAATTCTTTGAAGGTGGGTAGAGTTGTCACCCCCATTTCCTGTATTTTCGTATTTATACTCGTATCTGGGTTTTGGCATGTATTTTAATTTTCTCGACTTGCGGAATTGTGGGTTTTTCTCGTATTTCGGGTTTTGGTTCGGCTCAGTTTTAATTGGTTTGGTTTGATTAGGTTTGGGTTAACATGTATTGGTACACTTTAACCTACACTCTACCCTCAACACAACACAACCACCCTCATTATATCTCTACCAAACTTTCTCTCTCCTCTTTACTCTCCATTAATTTTCTTCTTCTTCCTTCTTCCACAACTCCCCAACCCATTAGGCAAGTGCACCTTGCCATCAAATAAGCATCACTTTTTATTTGTTCATTAGCTAGATTAGGCCATGGAGAATAACTTTAGAACTTGACATTTTGTGATTTGGAGCTTTCCTTTTTCTAGATCTAGGTTTTAACCATTTTCGAAAATCCTTGGTTTTGATCGATTAAACTTTGATTTTTGCATGTTTTGATGCTTCCATGTGGAAGAGAATTCGATTTTACTCAAGTTAGAACTTTGAAAATCTAGATTTGGTTTTGATTTGACAAAGTTATGAAGAATTGAAGTTTTGAAGTTCTTGGAGTTCTTCTCGGGTTGGAGAAGCAGCCCTCTCGGCCTGCGCTCTTTAGCGCAAGGCCGATTGCGCAGCTCACCCTTTGGTGAACTGCGCACCTTCCTTCTCGGCCAGCGCCTTCATTGCGCATAGCCGATTGCGCCCGGCCTCTCGGACTGAACCGCGCATCTCCCTTGGCGCACTAACCCCTGCGCAGTTGGCCCCTGCGCAACCTGACTCCTGCGCAGTCCACCTTCTGCGCAATCTATCCATGCGCCATCCACCCCTGCGCAATCCTCCTGTGCGCAATCCATCTGCTGCGCCATTCCCTCCTGCGCAGTTGGTACCCTATGCAGCTCACTCTTGCGCAGTTGGTACCCTGCGCAGCTCACCCTGCGCAGTTGGCCTCCTGGCGCACTAGACTCCTGCGCAATCCAACCCCCCTGACCCCTTGTACAAACTATTGGCTCTTGGAGATTTGGTTTTATTTTCTTTAAGCCTGGCTCTTCTATAGCCATATATATATTGATATTGTATTAGATATTTTACGTCCATTTTATATCCTTACGCCTTTTGTCATGAACTTGATTTTACTTAATATACTTGGAATGACTATTGTACATGGCCTGGTATGACAAGGAACTAGCATAACACGACAGTGACCCGTAGTGGTGCACTCCTGACATGACCAACCTGACTTGATAGTGGCCCGTAGTGGCGCACTCATGACAGTACCCTGACATGATTTATCTTGATAACTTGATAGTGGCCCGTGGCGGCGCACTCTTGACTTGACTTGACTTGTAACTTGTGACTTAACTCGTATAATCAACTTGACACCGTGGGTGCTCCTGCTTGCTTGCTTGTACAATCCACTTGTCTTGTCTTACATCATGTCTAGGACGTGACTTCCTGGGTACCACGGCCAGGGACTCGCGCTAAATTGGATTAGGCTAATGATTAGATCAAACTAGAACATGGAGAATTCCCAGTCACAGGCAATCTCGTTATCTGGGCGCTTTAATGGACTTGTAGCTTGCCGACGAGTAGAGCACATTTCCAGCACACTGTCATGTGTTGCACCCTCTAAGTCACCTAAGGGTACATTTATCTCCCGGGCAATGTACCCACCTATAACTCTCAACCCGCGGAAGGATAACTGGATAGTCTGCAGGGCTTGGGACTGGAATTCTCACTTGCATCTTGTTAGTAATTAGGTTTGTGATAACCCTAGTTAGTTAAAGTAGTAAGCCGTAGTACTTGTTTGGCCGATTGTGAATGAATGGTGTCCAGCTCTGTCTAAGTCTTGTCTAGCCCCTGTACCTGGAACTCTTGATCATGATTGTTTTACTTATCTCTAACGATAAATGGATAGAGACAGTGAGCTATTCAGACGAAGGGGTACAATCCCGGTCCTTGTTTGGTTTAAGGATTGTAACCTGGCTCCCGGAATGGTTCCACGTCCCTAGTCGTTTATCGCCCTGTGTACTTTACTGCTTGTACTTTCCTTTTATTCTTTATGTTCTGATATGCTGGCTTTTGTTCTTATTTGTGGCCTCCTTTGTGGCACTTGCTCTTTCTGGGGTTTGACCCAGCTGGTTTTGTGTGGCCAGATTTCGGAGCAGCTCCCGAGGATAGTGACAACTAGACGGAACCTGGGCCAAGAGTGGGTTTTTCTTTTTGTTTCACCCACTTATATGTAAATTTATTCTTTTTAGGCGTTTAGCCGACGAGCACCTGTTAGCTCGATGCATTTACTTACTGTCTGCCTACGGGCTGTAAACATGATTAACAAATCCTAGGGTTGATCATGTATGACTGAACTCTTGCTAGTCCTATCATTTTGTACGACTAGCTTCATGATCATCCAATATGTAATATTTGGGACGCCTTATATATATATTTGATGCTCTAACATCTTGTAACTCTGTTAATTGCTTGAGATTGAGACAATAGGCTTGACCTTAAGAGACTGCTGGCTTGTAGTAAACCCTCATATCTAGACAGCCGTGACCGTATAGTTGAGATGTATTCTATTTCAATATACGTAGCTGGCTATGTCTGCCCCCGCTCTCCAGTATTCTGGTTCTGGGGCGTGACAATTGCCTCCTTCCAGAAGACAGTATCTCTGGTCTTGATCGCCTCATCATAGGTAAGCGGATCTGCTTCCATATGATAGGTGACAAAGTCATCTCCGAAGCTCTTCGGCCTCCTTGCTCGCTTCGTCGATGGCTCAGCGAGTTCTGGTTCAATTTTTGTTTCTTCAGCAACAACTTCATCTTGGACTACTGGCTCATATGAGATCCCAATCTCATTTGTACCTACATCATTCTCTGGAATGTCTGGGAGAATAATGTTTTTGTGTCTTGCAAACTTGTCTTCAAAATATTCAACATTGCGAGATTCGATGATATGATTTGACTCAATGTCAAGAAATCTCCGAGCATCACTCTTCTCGACATACCCCTAGAAGATCGCCTTCGTAGTCCTTGTCCCCAGCTTCTGAATCTTCAGATCTGGGAGCTTCACATAAGCCAGACACCCCCACACTCGAATGACATTCAAGTTATGTCTGACTTTGAACCAGAGTTCATGAGGAGTTATGTCAGAAATTGTATAAGGCACTCTATTCAGAATGAAAGTGGCCGTTAATGCAGCTTCTCTCCAGTAGCATTTTGGAAGACCTGCAGTTAGCAGCATTGAGTTCATTATTTCTATCAACGTTCGGTTCTTCCTCTCTGCTACTCCGTTAGATTGAGTAGAATACGGAGCATTAGTCTCGCAGATGATTCCATGTTCTTTGCAGAACGATGCGAATTCATGAGACCGATATTCTCCGCCTCGATCACTTCTCAACCTCTTGAGTTGTTGTCCAGTTTGTCATTCAGCTTCGGCCCTGAACTCCTTGAACTTCTCGAACGCTTCGTCTTTAGATTTGAGCAAGTAGACGAATGCATACTTAGAGAAGTCATCGATGAAGGTTATGAAATACTTCATCCCAGCTTTTGTAGAGAATTGTTTGAAGTCACAGATATCGGAGTGTACCAACTCCAGAAGATCTGTGCTTCGATTGACCCGATGAAAGGTTTTTCTAGTGATATTTGTCTGAGCACATACTTCACACTTCTCTACCTTATCCCCACATTTGGAGATAAGTCCTAGACTAGACATTTTGTTTATTCTTTTATAATGAACATATCCTAGCCTATTATGCCACAACTTAAGAGAAAAATCAAAAAGAGCGATTGCATTGATTTCATTAGACTGGTTTACAAGCTGAATTTTAAACATCCCTTCGGTTTGATAAGCCTTTCCGAAGTATGTTCCTTTCTTGGACATCACCATCTGACCAGCATTAATATCCATCCTCAAGCCTGCGTTGCTGAGCAGGCTCCCAGAGATCAGATTCTTGGCTATTACCGGAACATGCTTCACTCCTTGGAGCGTCAGATTATTCCCGAAAGTGAGTTTCAGTTCCGCAGTCCCGATCCCCTGAACTTCAGCTTGGGCCTGATTCGCCATGACAACTTTCTCAGATGTTGGCTGGTACGTGACGAACCATTCCTTGCCAGAACAGACATGGCATATCGCACCGATGTCTATCCACCAGTCAGAGTCAGCCCCCTTATTAGTGACCTGAGCGATCATAGCAACGAGATTAGAAACCAAAGAAACCTTACTAGGCTCACCTTTTTCTGATTGTTTGGGCTTGGATCTGCATTCACTCTTGTAGTGGCCTTTTTTGCCACAATTGAAGCAAGTCACGTGAGACTTGGACTTCTGTTGCTTGAATGAAGGACCCTTTACTTTCAGATTAGTGGAATCCTTCTTTTTGTGATGAGAAGCCACCTGCTTCCCCTTGGGCTCTCTCGTCTGCACCAGATTGGCCTTAGCCAACTGTTTGGACAGAGTGTCCATTTTCTGTTGAGAACGTATCTCGTCTTCAACATGGATCTCTTGATGGAGATCTTCCAAACTAATATCCAACTTCTTCCGGTGCATTCTTGCTTAGAATGTACTCCATCCAACGGAAAGTTTAGAGACAATCCCTCCAACAACAAACTTATCGACGAGGGGCATCTTCTCATCTTCTAGCTTCTGGCGCAGCTTCAAGAACTCTTTTACCTGAGGCAGCATAGCCTTCTCGTCTTTGAAGAGTCACTTATGGTACTTCTCGACGATGAAGATCTTCAATCTATTGTCGTCGTCTTCATACACCTTTCCTAAGGACTCGCAGATATCCCTGGCAGAAGTATTCTTGGAGTATGACTCTGCCAGGGAGTCCTCTATTGCATTCAGAATCAATAGGCTACAGAGACTATTATCCCTTCTCCATTTGGTCAGTTTGACTTATGCAGCAGTAATGGCGTCCGTTGTACCACCTTCTGGAGTCGTCGGTCCTTCTAGAATCGTTGGTTCAGCCTCGATCAACACATGATCGACGTCCACTAGTTGAAGATTGAGGGCAATTTTTCTCTTCCAGATTTGATAGTGTTCTCCGTCGAACTTTGCCAGTTCGTTAAAGCTGGTATCGAGGAGAGAGGCACGAGAGTTTTCTATTGTGCTGATCTAGCTTTGAGATTGTTAGAATCCGGGCACAATTTTTTAATAAAAAACGGAATGAAACAGTTGTAAGAACAACGTTCCAACTCAATGCTTCAAGGAAGGTGCGTAACAGAGATCCTAGGAGGATTCTGGAATACGAAAATCTAAGAAAATTTCGTAAATGTAGCAAACGATAGCAGTACTTCTAAATAGAATGTACTAATCGAAATGCTAAAGGCAGCAGCGAAGATGACATGCGATAGATGGAAGGTGGTGGCCTGCTGGGGTGTCAAAAATACCAGTGCTCAAAGCTAGATCCGCCTACACGGTCAGCTTTCAGGAACCAGCAAGTTTAAAAAGAACTCTGGAATGTTCTGGTAATCTGCTCTACAATGAACTGCTCGGAAGAACAAGGACAGGACGAAGATCTGCACGAGGTGGTACTGCTGGTTGAGGAGGAACTCTAATGGCTCGAACATCACTCTCTTCTATTTTTGTAATTTTCTAAAGTCTATATGTATCCCCCGAGAGAGAAGAGAGGCTCTGTTTAAAAAGCCACTGGTGTAACTGATCAGATCCGTACTATGCGCCAAGTTTTAATGTTAGATCCACAATTCCAGGATCAGTTACGAATCAGTCAGAACATGGACAGCCATGAACTATGCAAATTGCGCCAATGAATGAGTTACACGCACGTCATCAGCGCACACTACGCATACTGCGTGCACTGCGCGCACTGCACATGATGTACATACGGTGCACGCTGCGCAACCATCGCAAGCTGGCACAACTGGCGCAACCCGCGCGCCCGTACACCCGCACAACCGAGCAACCACGCAACTCAGCGCATCTGCGCAACCCGTGCAACCTACGTACCCACGCAGGCGCGCACCCCGTGCAACCCCGCACACTCGCGCACTCCGTGCAACCCAGCGCAACCGTGTACCCTGTGCAACCCAGCGCAACCTAGGCGTGCAACCTGGGCGGGCAACTAGGTCGCGCAACGCGGCCGCACAACGTGGGCACACAACATGGCCGCGCAACCTGGGCACGCAACGTGGTCGTGCAAGTGGCTCGCGCAACGAGCGCAACTTAAGCGCCCTAAGCACCTAGGGACGATGCTGACGTGCTAAGTACAAAGTGCGCCAACAAAATGCCACATTACGCCTCATGAGCCCATGAGCTAGAGTCCTAGTCCGAGCCCGAGTCCGAGTCCGTGTCCAAGTCCGAGTCGCTAAGCCCCTACGGGGCTTAGCCCCATTGGAAATTAATTTTCCAAGAGCAAAAAGCATGAATGCTTTTCTTGGAGCCTTATCATTACCTCCTAGTAAAATCACCCACATTGTTCCCTCCTTAGGGTCACCATCCCATGTGCATATCCCAACAACACATACAAGTATATATGTTGAGATAACTCATGGTACTTTTTCAATGTGGGACTAAACTTTGCTAGGCATGTTGAGAGCAAGCTCTTTTCATGTTAAGGAGCAAGAGCACCAACATAAGTATCGATCTTAAAGGAAACACTTCCAAGGAATTCTCTTTTACAAGTTTCAAGTATTATCTACCTTCCAAACCTAAGATCAGGTATCAAGTTTATATGAAAAAAGATTTCAGTTTGAAGCAAGAAATGCAGGCCTAAATGCACAAAAAATTAACGATAATGCTGCAAACCTGGACTTTACGGTCGTATCCAAAGAGGATTCTGAGTAAGATCCATCACTAGATGCTGGTACATGAGGCACTCAATGATTCTCAGGAGCCTCCAAAGTAGCAAGCAGAGTCAAGAAGACGGATATCATTGTTGGAGTACGTCTGGAATTGGTAACAGAATATTTATGGAGTCCAAATCTGATTAAATATTTGATTTAATTTGATTTGGATGTCCATAATTAGTGTTGGGCTATTTTAGATATAATAAGATTCTTATTTGAGGGTTTCCTATTCAAGAGATCCTATTATAATCTAAAATATGATGTTGATGAGCTATTTTAGGTGTAGTAGGATTCTTATTTGAGGGCTTCATATTTAAGAAATCCTATTATGACCTAAAATAGGTTTTTCTCATCCTATATATATGGGGTGAGGGTGGAGGCACAAAGCACAGCACAAAAGGTGGAGATTCGAGGTACTCGTCCACATGAAATCTAAGAGAAAGTTCTGCACTTTGCTCTTAGGACTTCGCCATCCAAGACAGAAGGAAGAAAAGATCTAATCGAGGGGTCGTCAACTTCGGTTAGGAAGATTGCTACGGGTTGGTGAGCGATTTTAATTGTAATCTTTCTTTTCTTCTTGAGTGTGGCGAGGGGGTTGCACCTATTAGGGCAAAGGGTTCAACATTAGTTTTTGTCAATCTTGTAATTTCATCTGAGTTATAGAGATTGGAATTTGCCCAGGTGATGTAGTCACCGTCATATACTTGTCTTTATCTGTACTTGGTGTCCGTTAGACGGGGGTTGGTTATTTCAGGTGGGTTGGCCTAAGTTTTCGTTGCGGCAACATCTCAGACACGGTATCGGAGTGCAAGACGACGTATCTGATTCCCAACATCTGGTATCAGAGCTTTGGAGGTTCTAGCAACCATGTCTACGGAGCAGATGAACACTCGTATGATCACCCTCACAGGAGGAAACTGGGCGATTTGGAAGCCAAGGATGAAGGATCGACTCTGGTACAAGGACTTGCATGGTCCGTTGGAGGCGACAACGCAAAGCCAATGGACAAAGCTGTTGAAGACTGAAAATGACTGTATCGGAAGGCTGTTGGATTCATCCGCTAATGGTTGGATGATTCGGTGTTTCACCACGTGTCAATGGAGAGTTCAGCAAAAGCATTGTGGGAGAAGCAGCATTCGCTGTACGAAAGGAAGACGGCTGACAACAAGACCTTTCTTATTCGTCAACTCGTCAACTCGAAGTATACGGAGGCTGCCCCAGTGGCACAACATCTGAACGAGGTTCAGGATATCATCAATCAGCTGTCTGCAATAAAGATGGTGATTGATGATGAGCATCAGGTTCTACTGCTCTTGTGTTCTCTGCGGAAAGCTGGAAGACGTTGGTGGTGTCAGTGAGTAACTCCGTGCTTGATGGAGTTGTCACGATGGAGGTAGTCAAAAGTAGCTTGTTGAATGACGAGGTCCGGCGCAACTAAGTGGAATCGTCGCAGGAGTCCGCTATGGTGGCTTCCCACGAGAAGGGAAGACCTAATTCACAGGCGAGAACAGGGGGAGTTCTCGGAATCTTGCGATTGTGGACCGCAAGGAGGGCTGTTATCACTGTGACAAAAGGGGTCATATCATGAGGAACTGTATGAAGCTCAAAGCTGAGAAGGCAAAAGGCAATAACGATCAGGATGATCTTACAGCAATGGAAGATATCATCATCATAGCAACCGAAGTAGAGGAACCTTGTGGCATGTGTCATGACGGCGGCTGGGTCATGGACACGGGGACGTCGTATCACGCCACTCCACATGAGAGGATCTTCATGTTATACCGCGACGGCAGGTTTGGACGTGTGAAGATGGGCGACAAGGGAACAGCTGCAGTTGTAGGCATCGGTAATATGCACTTGACAACGGAGCTCAGTGAAAAACTCGTTCTCAAGGGTGTGCGACATGTACCGAGTTTGCACTACAACTTGATTTCGGTAAGGAGGCTGAAAGATGATGGCTGTCGCAGTCTGTTTGGGGACAAAGATTGGATGCTTGCGAAGGGTTCCCAACAGCTGGCTCGGAGAGATTTGTGTTGTGGCACAAGCCGCTGAGCTGTACAGGTAGGCCACAGACACCGGATGGAGGCTCGAGGGGTGCTCGACAAGAGGTGGATCGCCGAGAACTTGCTGAGGAGGGGCTTCTAGGTGCTTTGAGGGATACGGAGGATTCGGTTCGTCGAGACAAAGCGACGGATGATGGTGAGTCAAAGATTGAGGGTCAGTCTGTCGGTCCCATGACAGCTGGTCGGTCTCCAAGTGGGGGTTGCTCGACGGATCCGATTTTGGCGATGGGTGGTTTGCCAAAGCTTCGGAGCGACATCGGTTTTAGCAGTTCGAAGCCAGGAAGGAGATCAAGGTTTGCAGCAAACTCAATCTGAGACGAATGCATCATCATTCACACAGTTCAGGGGGAGCTGTGGGTCATCGACGGCATGCACAGTGCGTGATATTCTGCTCGATGATGCATGTGTATGGGGGAGCTTCAAGTTCAGACACGAATGTGGGCAGGTTCAGAAGTTCGAATCTCAGGAGGACCGCACCGTCTGCTTGATTGGGCTAGCCAAGGATGAAGAAGCTCGTCGGAACGTTAACACTTGCCGGTGAAAGACAGAAGTCGGGGACAAACAGCCGAGACTTGCGGTGAGTCTGATCGTCAGGGAATTCGATCTTAATCGTGTTATTGATATCGACAGGATCCCAGTTGTGCAAGAGGTGCTACGCATGGCAGCTAGCGTCGACTTGACGGTTGAGGAGCTGGAGACGAAGGAAGATGCAAAGTCGCTCGGGGGATCGAAGATCAGTGGCATGGGAGAGCAGAAACTCTATCGCATGACGACAGACATGTAGCCCAGTTGAGGAGCCATGGGGTCAACATCCTCTCATCAGACTGAAGGGAGAGATTGTTGGGGTCCAGTCTGAATTTGGTAATAGAATATTTATGGAGTCAAATCTGATTAAATATTTAATTTAATTTGATTTGGATGTCCATAATTAGTGCTTGATTATTTTAGATATAATAAAATTTTTATTTGAGGGTTTCCTATTTAAGAGATCCTATTATAATCTAAAATAGAATGTTGATGGACTATTTTAGGTGTAGTAGGATTCTTATTTGAGGGCTTCCTAGTTAAGAAATTCTATTATGACCTAAAATAGGTTTTTCTCATCCTATATATATGGGGTGAGGGTGGAGGCACAAAGTAAAGCACAAAAGGTGGAGATTCGAGGTGCTCGTCCACAGGAAATCTAAGAGAAAGTTCCGCACTTTACTCTTAGGAGTTCGCCATCCAAGACAGAAGGAAGAAGAGATCTAATCGAGGAGTCGTAAACTTCGGTTAGGAAGATTGCTACGGATTGGTGAGCGATTTCAATTGTAATCTTTCTTTTCTTCTTGAGTGTGATGAGGGGGTTGCACCTATTAGGGCAAAGGGTTCAACATTAGTTTTTGTCAATCTTGTAATTTCATCTGAGTTATAGAGAATGTGATTTGTCCAGGTGACGTAGTCACTGTCATATACTTGTCTTTATCTGTGCTTGGTGTCCGTTAGACGGAGGTTGGTTATTTCAGGTGGTTTGGCATAAGTTTCTGCTGCTACAACATCTCAGACACGATATCGAAGCGCAAGAGGGCGTATTCGATTCTCAACAATCATGTACTCCCTTACCACTCACAGCAGTAATTGTTGAGGACTCACAGGAATTCATTTCGCATCATTGCAATGCCTGCTGGATCTTGATTTAGCATGACGATCAATTCCCTTGGCACCATGGACTCTTTTCTGACCCTGAGAATGAGCATCTTCATTGGTTCCAATAGGAGCTGATGGAGCATGGAGAACTTTCTCATTGCTAATTGACTCACGGTTTCTCTCTTCTGTTAAGGCATCTGTATTGCTAGGAACAAGGACGGCCTCGCTAGAGGTATGCACATTAACCATGAAGGTAGATTGATCATAAATAATAGTCTCATACTTGGATTCTGTTCTCTCTTCTGAAGAATTCATTTGAAATTCACTTTGGCCATCAGTAACTCGGTGTTTTAGTATTTAAGCCCTCTCCCTTCTCCCTCAGAGTGGACTTCTTTTTCATAACAGGGTTATAATTCCTGTCACGGACCCTTGAATTTGTAGTTTCCTCTCTCCTAATCAACCCTCCATCAGCTGCCTTGATGGAATCTTTTCTAACATAAGTTTCAGAAGAGTGCCCAGGCTGCTAGTGTTATAATTTCTTCAAAAAATTCTTTATTTTTAATGTGCAACAAAATAAAATTAAGTAAATGTTGTCAGTCTTCAGAAAAGTCGTGCACGTAGCACTGTCCTAAGAATTAGTCCGGGTCTATGTGCAGACTGTATCCGAACGCTACTAGTGGTAAAATTTTCGTTCCACCGGAAACTCCTTTCCGCACATGACATAAAGAGAGTGACCCTCGACTTAACTCTGCCCAGAGCAACAAAAGAAGAACAGTATTTGACGAGAGGCGAAAATTTTAGAGAGAGCTTTCACAACGATATTTTCCGTATCCAAGAGAAGAGGAGGAAACCTCAATATATAGGCTATTGCCAACGGATGAAAATAATGGGGATATTAAAACAGCCTATTAAAATTAAATCTGGACATGAATTTATGTATCCAAACGTTACAGAATTAATGAATAGTAACAATCAAAAATTAAATGATGAGGAAGCAAAAGGATTTTTGAGTCTTGGTCTGAACCCGAAGTAAAAAATCGAATCGATATTAAACGCCCGCAAATGTGGACAAAGTACTGTTATGTACACAGAACCGAGGCAGACAACGGCAATAGTACGCACATGTTGCCAATAGGACTCCCACTCAATATTACCGTCAATTTAGATGGGGAAGTTGAAATAAACACAACCACTTCAATCTCCCTAGCCGATGTGGGACTAAAGAATGAGTAGTTGTGCTTTTGTCTTGTGTGTGCCCAAAAGCACACAGCCAACAGCTACTACGTGGGATAGGAGCTTCCTCGCCAGTTGGCAAACTCACAGCTTCTGCAGGAATGGGCTTTTCTTCATTTGTTCGCCAATCTCCTTCGTGCCTAACCAGTCGAGGTCGGTTCCCCCTTTCACAATGTGGTGTGGAAGCCATTACAGATTGCTCACCCTCCCCTCGTGCTTCATGAGAATGGCCAGGTCCCACATAATGTTCCGGTGGCATGTGAGGACGATAATGTTCACCGTTGTTAGGGCGATATCCAAGCGATCTAGCTCCTGGTCTTGGAAGGGCCTGAGCATTTGGTAAAGGCCCAGCTGGGACATGAGGATAATCAAAATAATTACCAGGGGAAGCAGGTGGCCTACGTAGACCAACCGGTGCCCCACCTCTGTACCAACCCCCATCAGCAGGTGGCCTACGTATGAATGTGCCTGCCGGTTTTGGATTATTCGATTCGGTTTAAACCGAATAAACCGAATGCTCACCCCTACTGTGTCGTACCTGTCCGATATATATTTGTCTTTATCTTCAAAATTCTGTAAATCAAAATAAATAAAATTAAAGTTATTGGTATCAGGAGAAGTCACGCACGATCCATGGATTATTACAACAGTACCTTCTATCTCACTCGCTCATGATCCATGGATCATAAAGTGGTCTAAGAAAGGGGGTCTGATCATGTGCATAATATAAGCTATGTACGGCAGTTCAAACTGCATGTTGTAACTATTCCTTCATCAGAACATCAAGAAAAAAACCGACAGACATCCAACCATTCCTACTCATTTAGAATAACTAAGTAATGTGCACGTGCGTACCATTTTTTGAAAAATGGTTTGATAGTGTATTTTTTAATTTTTTTATATTGTCTTGTTCATTTATGGTCGTGTTTTAGTATTTTACTTATCCAGTAATTTTATAGTACATGTTTCATTTAAATTAGTTCTATTTGTTTTGTGTTTTGATGCTTAAGGATCTGCTTGACAATTATGGGGGTAGTGGTTACGAGGTGTTTTTAAAGTAGCGGAAATGAACGGTTATGAGGGGTCAGGTTTTTTGTGGTTTTAAGTAGCGGCTTTTAAACCAGTCCAATCTATGCTTGGTAATTCATTAACTAGCGGTTCTGAAAATTTTCTATAATAATAAAATTACATTTATGTCTATATATAAATAAAATTTATTTTTGATAAAATATGGGTTTATGGACGTGAAGGTAACTCCTGCATCAAAAACTATTTCCTGCATTCTTGTCCCAGAAAATAACTCTGCACCCAATGGAACTCCAAGGACAAGTACACGGCAAGTTTCTGGATTTTCCTTCAATAGGAAAGAAAAGAGCAGTCGCGGGAAGGAAAGAAAGAGAAACACAGAAAGAAAATAAGATTTAGTTATTAGTAATTATATTTATAATTTTTAGTGAGGATATAAATGGAATAAAATAATAAAGCCACCAAAACTCCACCGATTTTGGGTGTTTATAAAGCCACCAAAAAATACATTACACCGATTTTAGGTGATTTTTGAGCCGACCAAATCCAGTGGCTCAAAAAAATTAACAAGCATGGGTTTTCATAAACGGTCGGTTTAAAAACACCCCAAAGCCAGTGAAAACATCATTACCAAGCAGACCCTAAAGATTGTGGACCTAAGTATCAAATCTTAATTTAAGACCTAAGTATCAAATCTTACTTTAAATTCAAACACAACTGCAAATTCAACACGCTCCTTGATTTTTTGTAAATAAACATAATATAATAAATAAACTACTATTATCATCTATATACTCTTTTTCTTCTTTGATTTTGATGGCCGTTGTACTCTGCTTTTTGTTCGTTTTTGCAAGCTTCTTTTTTTTGTTTGTTCATCAACATTTGAAGAGGCTCATAGTCATCGCTTCGAATCTCAATGTCAAAGTTATCTTCTTTTTCCTTCCTTGTTTTCTTTGTATATTCTTTTGCAGGTTACTTTATTTTCTTCTCATCATCAATCTAGCACCGTCTTTGGTTTTTGTTATATTCTTTTTTCGATTTGGTTTGCATGATATAGTTGTTGTCTTTCTTTCTCCTTTTTTGTGTTCCGGCTGAATTTTTTCAATTGCTTCTGTCATGACATTCAATTTTCCATTGACTTCTATCTTTTTGTTCAGCGGAATAAGAAAAAGGATTTCGGTTGAAACTTGCAAACTCAATCTCCTATAGTATTTGGATTCATGCTCTCCCTGCATGCATTTATATTGATATTACCTCTTGCAAACTAAAACATATTTTTAGACAGATGGCCTTCTTTTTCTGCACAATATTTTGTATTTAAATTAATTTATAATCTAGATAAATAATATTATACCTTCTCAATTAATTTTTTGTATTCTACTACCGGACATCCAATATATATTGATGTCGCCTCCTCGAACATCGCAATGCATGAATTGTGATTTCCTCGCACAACATTTAGCACCAATCTGTATCTGCAGTTACTTAAATATTAATACTTAGTACGTAGAATTAGTGTATCAATAAATTAAGTTTGAAGTGTCTATTTAGTTCGTACCTTGGTACCACTTCGACTTCTTCCTCGTTACATTTATTGCATCCCATGGTCTCTCCATTTTTTGAAATTGATGTTGCACATTTTTTGCATGAGTCATACCAAATGAAAGTCTTATTTTCGACTCTGTCTATGATTCGTCTAATGCAATAAGATTTATCCTACAATTTGAGAAGGGTTTAGCTATTTTCTTTTACAAAATGTTATAAGAAA
>JANAVB010011999.1:2543990-2621490 GCA_029216955.1 Iris pallida | reverse complement strand
CTCGTGTCCGCACAGGACACGACTTGGACACGTCGTGGTGTGTGTAGTGTGTAGCCCTAGTGTTGGGCTATACGTGGACGTGACCACGTGGACACACGTGTCGTGTGTCGTGTCCACGAACGTAGTGAACACGTGCACGAGACTGTGCACTGCCTTGATGAACACGAGTGTGGGAATTGGTCTTGGACACGTTTGTGTCCAGTTTATGGACACTAGAACACACGTAGGACACATTCACATGTGACACATGTATTACCAACCTTTTAAACTGAGTATTAGTTGTATTTTGAATTCGAACTAATGGTTTCCCCAAATTTCTGATAACTAGGGCTGATACCCGATTTTTCTAAGATTAAATTTGGATTTTAATGATTTTAGATGATGAAATTGCAATGATTGGTTCACCTATATATATATGAGTTTAATCTACATGTTAGGATTCATGATTAGTAATTGATCATGGGTTTTCGAATTATTTTGGACTGTTAGACAGAAAACTGTATTGTGAACACTCAAATCTGAATTCAACCTGAGAACACATTGTTACACACCCTTACACTAACTAAGAACATGTCTACTGATGCACTGATACCCACACACACATCACCCTATTATACACACACATATGTACAAGACTAAGATCCTATATTGGACTGCCACACTACAAATCTGAGAACAACCCCCTTACTGCCACACACACAGAGGAACCAATATACATGTACACACACATGACACACACATATATTATATCTGTCACTCTATTCCTCTCTCTATATGTATATATATATAATATCTATAATCTTGTGTGATAATAATAATGTAATATATATATATATATATATATATATATATATATATATATATATATATATATATATATATATATATATGTTGCTTATATTATTTTAGTATATATAAATGTGGTAAATAAATATGTGTGTTGCCAATGTAGATTGGTACATAGGTTTATAGCCTATATGGTTCCTATATGTATTCATATGTGTATATGGTAATGTATACACATGAGATGGTGTGTTGATAGCTTGTATGGCATTGTGATGGTGTGTGAATGCTAGGATAGACATGGTTAGGCTTAGTGAGACTTGTCTGGTTAGGATTTGACCTAGTTTGACTAGTGTAGTTGACTAGAGTTGACTAAAGGTTGATTTTAGCCTAGATTGACCCAAACATCATGTAGAATGCATTGTAACAGTCTATTTTACCATTTTGGATATGTTGTGACTTGTGCTGTTCTAAATAGGAGCTAGACACCACTCCTCAGACAGTATTTCACTTCAGATACTCAAGATATCAGACGAGTACATTCTCTGACCGTTTCATACTTGCTAGGACTATATTCTTGCTCTAGATTACTTTACTTGATGATGTCACGATGGAAACACGGATTAGTACTATATGGATCTTTTCATACGATGTTATCTCCCTCGGGAGCATCGGATACATCATGTCATGTGCGTTTCACTTTCATCATGTATTTCTGTGCTTTCACCATTCATGTGCACTCTCGTGATTTATGTACTCTCATGTTCACGGAGCCCCCATGTTTATATTCATGTGTACCCATTTATGGGCCCCCATGTGAAATCATGTACAATAACATAACTTGAACGGATCCTTGTGTATTGATTGGGGATGGGGGAGTAGAAATAGTCATGTGGACATTTCCAAAGTAGTGTAGCCATGTACAACCTCTCATGTTTATTATCAAGCCGTTCACATGTCTATTTTGTACTCTAAATCACTAGTTCACTGTTAGTTCTTTACTTATAGTAGATATTTTCTTACAGTCTTCTCTTTTACTTCATGTATATTCTTCAGCGTTTCATGTATCTTACTCTATTGCCTATTTTATATTCCTGTCATGATATGAACTGCGTGAGATGTACTGTGCTTACTCCCATCCTGACTGGACCTGTTGAAAATATAACAGATGACCTTGAGGAGTTCTGTCTCACATACTATGGAGCAGGCCTAGAGACACATGTGAGCTGGACTCCCAGGAGGACCCAGCACTTGCAGAGGATATTATCCCAGTAGTCTAGGCTAGTTAGCTAGACCAGTATCTTACTTATTTTCTTGTCTTGTTGGATACACTTGTATTTATTTGGAGATTGTTATTCTGGATATTGTGGAGTTGTTATCTTAGACATTTAGTTTCTCTCTCATATCTTGTATTTCATTGTGGATTCTGTTCTTATTTATCCATCTTATCATACTTTTTACCTTAGATGTGATTGAGTTGTACTTTATATTATTCCTCCATTCGGAGAGTATAACTGTACAGGTACCTTATAACTGTTAGATGTATGTGACCTAGGACAGCGTTTTACCGTCGACACTGCGGCGTAGGCTGGACGTACCCACTTCTTGTGCCCCTACACTGGGTGCGGGTCGTGACAAGATAGTTATAATTTTCTGTTCATTTGAGGGGGAGCGGTCTTTCGAGTCGCTTTCTTGTTAAGTTCTGGGTGCGCACGGAAACAATGTTCAGTGGAGTGACCACGCAGATGACAGTATTTGCAGTATATGATAAAGTTATCGTATACAATCTTTTGGGAGTGGATCGTATTGTCGAGTGATATTTGGATATGATTGGGGAGCTCCTTCGAAAAATCCTATTCCATACATATTTTTGCGTAGTTTCCTTTGGAGAGGGTTTGTGTTTCCCCAGCCATGGCCACGAACGTCCCAAAAGAATTGGCAATTCTTTTCAACGCTGCTGGGGCGAAACAAATTAGGGGGAGATTCGAGAGAGTGACCCAAGCCGAAATGATAACTGAGTCTTCTTTGGTGTTGAAGGCGGGAGACCATTTGACGATTTTCATGATGTGCGAGTTTATTCTGCTCGTGCCTCTGTTCCAAACTTTCTTGTGGTCGGTTTTCGAGGAGAGGTGAAGGTACATATGTTTGGGATCCATCGGCGCAACCCTGTACCCAGAGGAGAGGCCCCAACTCGTAATAGCTTCCTGGACCCGCGTCAGTTTCGGACAACCGTTGGAGAATTTGAGGACAATGGTGTGCTGAAAAGTGGCAGATAAGGATGAGATTTCAGTTGAGGAGAAAGGCACCATGATCTCTAGAGTGTCTGTCGAATCTGATAATTCGATGTCTGGCAACACAACTTTCGCGCTAATCGAAAATTGGTTGGCAGCGCGGTCCGGCCTAAGTTTATCTGCATAGGAAATTGCTGGGGGGTTGATTGGCGGGCGCGCCATAACGGCCTGTGACAATGCCGTGCCAGTCGCTAGGGAGAGAGCTGCCTCACTCCCGGGAAGGGGCAGGCATATATATATATATATATATATATATATATATATATATATATATATATATATATATATATATATATAGACACACACACACACACACACACACACAACATTGACTAATTTGTTTAACTTCATTGCATGTTGGAGCTATTTGTAAGACTGTTGCTGCTATTGTATGTAATTGAAGCTCGCCTACAAAATATTGTGGTGATAATTCATTAAAATAATTTTTGATGTCTACCATTAAGTTTTTATTCTAAATCATTAGTCAGATAATTCTTTGCAGTGACCACCCTAGTGATGGCAATGATTGGACGTTGACCAACTATCTCTTGCAAATCACTTCCTTCATTTGTTGCTAGATCCTCCCATAGGCAAACAATTATAGGCTGATAACTATACGATAGAAAACACAATAATTAATTAATTAATAATATATTATGTTGAAGTATTTCCTAAAAAAATTAATTGTATTTTTTGAAAATTATTTTGTTGAAACATTTTTTATAAGTATAATGATTAATACATTATCTTAATAAAATAGTTGTTTTTTCGCTTACCTTTGGTTTATGACCATTATTTTGCGTAGAGATTTCATCATTTTTCTTGAATTCCAAACGATTCTTCATTCTTTCACTTTGGTGACAATTCCATAGATATCTATTTTTTTAAGCCATATTTTAATTATGTTGTTAAATATATAAGCAACGATAAGTAACCGAAATATTTCTTACCAATTTCATTATCATTGGGACTTTCTAAACATATCTGATTGAAGTCCTTGAAGTTATATCGAATATTGTCAGCAATAGCTTCATATGCATCTTATACAATGGTGTATCTTTTAAGCACAAGCTCTTTGTGTGGATGTGCATTAGAAAATTTTGTGTTCACTTTCTTCACATTTTCATTGAAAATTTGATATGTCTTGTTCTTTACAAATTTTTCAGCAAAGCTCTTGATATCATCCTTGAAAATAATAGCGTCAATTTATACACCCTGACACATTTGATACAGAAAATTTTCTTTTTTGGGGGTGTAGACATGAATGTAATAAACTTAAAATAGAAATAAAGTCTACATTTTGAAGATCATATACTCAATATTTCATGTAATATCAAATGTTACGCAAAAAATTTGTACAAATATATAGTATGTAAATATACAACATCTTTAGTCCCACTGATCTTATCAAATAATTACTTACATTCTACCATGAGATGGTCTCAGTTAAATTCTACTCACTTACTTCTTCATCGATGAATATCCGTTTTCGAATTTTCGATGATAAATCTGCTCCACGTGGTGTTTCGGACCCTACTCGCAAAGATATCAATCACAACGCAACAGACATTTTGCCTATCTGTACCTCTCTTAATGGAAACCGTTGTCTGCCTCAACATAACTATTATGTCTCTGTATTAGAATCGAACCAAAATATTATTGCACCAATCTAATAAAATCTAGATAAATAATTGGAAATATATATACGGATGTTTTGTTAGTGAATACTTACATTTTACTTTGACAAAAAAAATTTATGCCGATAATTGAGAAAAAGTTTTGTAATGTGTGCTTCAAATATATATATATATATATATATATATATATATATATATATATATATATATATATATATATATATGGCACAGTGGTTAAGTGGGATGCATGCAGCCCGAGTGGTCAGGAGATCGATTCCCAGTAGGAGCGTTCTCCATACTTACCTTCTTTCAAATATATATATATATATATATATAAACATATAATTCTTATAGGCAAATATTTACTTATAATTAAGTTAAGATTGATTCTTCTTTTTATATACAAATTTTTTGGGTATTATCAAATAAATATATTTTATGAAACTGGATATATGTTGATACTGGATTGAAAATTTTAGCAATTGTTGTTGATATTTTTTTAAAATAGAAATTATAACTTTGAACCAATAAAGAGGGATAATAAATAGAAATAATTAGGGATGGTTAGGACATAGCTTAAACCGAAAATGTAGAACTCTAACTAAGCCAATTCATTTTTTTTTTCTTTCTTTTCCTTCCTTTCCAAACTGTTTACTCCTTCATTTCAAAAAGGCAAACCCCGGTCGGCCCACTAGCCAATAACCGGATTCAGATCCCCAGCCCTATACCCCATCTTGCTAAATTGAGATAGTAAGGGGATCCCAATGCTAACGTGAGCTGGGAGTGAAGCCATTTTTTTTTATAATCGACCAAGCATGGTACTGTAGCAGCATCTTCCCACATGCTTGGTCAGGCACGCACGTACGACCATGCCGTACGGCCCAGACCCCAAATCCTATCCGCGTCTTGTTATAAATTAATGTCTGTTGATTCATGAGATAAATAACATAAACTAAATTATGAAAGTGTACCTGAATCCATTATTAGGTTTGATAGATCTTGAAGCGGTCGTCCTTTATGGGGTTCGATCTTGCAACTTGCTACGATCTTTAATGACAAAGAAAAATTCGAATCCTTTGTCCCTTCTTTTGGTGGCCGTATAAATTGGGGACCATAACCCTAATAAATACATATATTTATATATTTTGATATTTTTAATTTGGCCTCTCATCAAATTAGATTTATCTCCGGTATCTACACATTATTTCCATGACAATTATATCCTTAAGCTAATTTTCAAATAGACCACTTTAATTTGGCTTAATTATTTAGATAGTCCAACACAATTAATTTTATATGTGTGGTTCCATATTATTGAATAATCCAACAATCTTCCACTGGGCCACATATGTAACCTTATAATTGTGTTAACCTTAGTGAGCTCATAAATTGCTATCTTAATCCTTAGGGTATATCCGGACAATCTCGTCCATTAACTATATCAACATAGGATCAAAGAGGCCTTCGTCACATATAGCGTAACTAAACCATCAATGGTCACATATACCAATATAGCTAAACGACATAGATCAATCATGGATGCGTAGCATGGAAATTACACGCAATGTGATCAATACATGTCTATTTTCAACTGGTCCTCCATAACTTTAGTGAGATCAATACTTTAACATAAAGAAAACAGAATAAAGTGAATTTCTATATATCTGATCAGATAAATATCCAAAATATTTTAGTACATAAATGTGTCCAAAACCAAATAGCATCCAAATACATAAAATACAAACTGCCACTATATTGTCATATTCTTAATTAAGATAACATCTATATGAGCAGTATGCTCATGAAAGACCCTGGGTAATACTTTTGTGAGCGGATCCGCTAACATGGAGTTTGTTCTAATGTGCTATGTGGACACTTTTACCATTCTGAATTCTTTCTTTCACAAATAGAAATTTTATGTCAACATCCTTTGACTTATACAAGTTCTTGCTGTTATTAGAATATAGTATTGTTGATTTATTGTCACATCGTAATTAGGGTGGTCTTTCAACACCCTCATGTAGGCGCAGCCTTGTGACAAAATTTCGCAACTATATTCCCTGAATAGAAGCCTCACAGCATGGTATAAACCTTGCTGTCATGATGGAAGAAATTATGAGTGCATGTTTGACACTCATTCAAAATATATCTCAATTAGTCAGCATAACCTGATGTGGATCTCCTGCTGTGTTGGCATCCAACAAAATTAGAGTCGAAATACCTTATGATCTCCAAAATTATCCGATCTCCTACAAAGAGCATATAATTCCTTATTCTCTATTAATAACTTAAGTAGTTTGGCTGCTACCCAATGATCCATCCCATATTTGTTTAAATATCTGCCGAACATTCCAACTATGTACGCAATATTCGAACGCGTACATACTTGAGCATACTTAGACTCCCTACAACTGATCATGAACGAAAAATCTATTGTATTTTTTTAATTTTAAGGCTAACCTTAGGACATTTGATTGAGACCGAATTTGTCTCCTTTAACGAGAGGTGTCACCTGGTTTGCATTGAATACTTTATTCAACATACAAAACCAGAAAATTTTTCTTACTCCCACTGAACTTGTGATACACACAATCTTCAACAGTGTTCATCCCAAAACCAAACGAGATAATCATTTGAAGTACCTTTGACGAGAAGTTTGCTTGAGTTCATAAATAGATCTTGTCAATTTGTAAACCATATTCTTTTGGTCTTTCGACACAAAATTTTTTGGTTGTACCATATAAACTGTTTCATCAATGTTACCATTGAGAAACGTCGTTTTGACATCCATTTAATGTAATTTAAGATCAAAATTTGCAACATGTGCTATGATTGTTTTAAAGGAGTCTTTCAAAGATACCGAAAAGAAAAACACTTTAAAATCAATCCCAAAATTTTGAGTAAAGTCACTAGCTACAAGACGTACTTTATATCTCTCCACATGACCCTTCGAATCCTTCTTGGTTCTAAATGTTCATTTGCAACCAATGGGCTTCATACCTTTTGGTAATGGGACAAGTTCTTAAACTTTATTGTCTTGTATAGACTTACACTCCTTATTTATTGTATGAATCCACTTTAAGAATTGAAACTTTCCATGGCCTGATGGAAGTTGATTATATCATCTTCCAGTATTCCACAGTCTTCCTCATGTTCCTAAAAAAATATGACAAGATTATCCGAAATTATATTTCTCCTTTCTTTAGTGGACCATCTTAACATTACCGGTTCTTAAGAATGTTGAGTTTGTTCCTCAGTAATAATTATCTTATCTTGAATTGGGGTGCCGCTACGTTGTCGTGTAAGGTATCTCAACAAAGACTTATAGAGATAATTTGACATTGTCTTGTTAGGTTCTGGATTCTCTTCTTGATCAATAACATGTATAAAAATTGCATATTGTCAAAAGTGATAATAGGAATCGAAATCGATTCTTCCTCAAAGACAATGTCCTTGACTTTATTTCTCCCCCAAACTCAACATCCTCAAAAAATATTACACTTCTCGTTGCAATTTTTTTTCTTTATGTGGGATCATATAATTATTAACCTCTTGATATTTCAGCATATCCAATAAATGAGCTGCTTACAATTTAACTTTGGTATGTTTTTCCTTTACACATACAATACAGACATTAAAGTCTATAAAGTCAGTGGAATCCAAATCCCATAAGACATAAGTCATTCAACTCTATTTCTAGAGATGTGACCTAAACTCTTATGTCATAATGAGGCTAAAAAATTGTTATTGTTAATTTTGCGTTTCGTGCCACATGACCCCCACTTGCAAGATTCTGTTGTAAGATGCTATAGATTCAAGTGAATATAGGTTATCATAAACCTTAAAGGAACCGTTACCAATAATATTTGAATTTAAAGATAGACTAAACTTATTGTTTTCAAATAAACAATGATCCAGATTTGTTCATTAAGGAAACTGAAACTGAATTTCGTCTAAAAGACGGTACAATAAAAGTGTCTATCAAATTCAAATAATAATTGGTTCATAATATTTACCTAAAATGTTATATTGCTTCTATTTCTACCGAATTATCGTCACCCACATAGATGTATCTTTTACCATCAACTGATTTTCGGTAGTTCAGACAATCTTATCTAGAACACTAATATGGGTAGTCGCACCAAAATCTAACCACCATGAGTTTCTTGGTATTAACGCTAAATTAACCTCAGAACATACCAAATTTAGAAATGTACTTTTCTTTATACGCCATGCGTGATACTTTGTACATTTCTTCCTTATGTGTCCTGGCTTGCAACAAAAGAAGCAACACTTAGTTTTATATTATTGTTTCTTTTAAACTGGACCCTTAGTAGCTAATGTATTCCTTTTTTTTTTGCCTTAAAGTTTATTCCATTAAACATGAAAATTAAATTCTTATCGGCAAATATTGTAGCAACATTAATTATAAGAGAACAAAGCAACAAAAACAGACATGCACTAATTAATAATCAAAGAGTAAAATATAGTCAAACAAATTCAAATAATGGTGAACCCCATCTCAAGATACCTAGTACATCATTAATATCAAGTCTTTGGACAGTGATAATAACTGCAAGTGGTACTCTTGGTGTAATGATCAAACGTTGACAATAAGTCATGTCCAATAATAAGCCTATCTTTGGATCGGGTTATTATTCACATGTAAACCTTATAATTGTCACACATTTATCACCATAAGTATGTGTGCACTTCGACCAAGTATTAATATTCTTTTGGGCCGGCTAATACTCACATGAATTTACACACACAAACATCCAATATCCCTCATAGACTATCTACGCAAGAGAGGTCACTTTTACGACATCTTGTTTCAATGAGTCTATTTAGAATATTAGACAACTATTGCTAGTCACAAAATACGCCAAAAATTTGAATGTTGACTAAATTTTACAAAGCTGAATCATGTCCAAAACCTTATGTACATGCATATTTATGAGATTATTACTCAAATATTAATCAAAAGCATAAGCATGAATTTTAATTTGAAAATTGAGCATTATCATCATAACAAAATTCATGTGATAATCTATTGAAAATATGCATCCATAGCTAGAAAATATAGACATTTAGTTGAATGGAATAATTCCAAAACATATATCCAAACTGAGCATATGATATAATTCAAGCCATATTATTCAATTATATCAAGATATCCAAACTGAACACATTTTGTCTAAAATAAGCATTAACTAGAAGGAATAACTCCAAAATACCACACACACACAAAAATCGACCAAATTAATAAATATGTAGGGTTGACTCTAGACAACCCCACTTCTTCCTTCCAGACATAAGTCGGCCAAATAAATTAACAGTATACATGTTCATCTCCTTTATAAACTAAATTTTTAACAAACATAAAATAATTTAGTTATGCTATAAGCATCTCTATTATCATAAATGCGGCTTTCAATGCTGATGACAACCATTCTATAGTTTATTTAGAAAAGTCAAGCTAAGCCGAACCATATTAGTGTTGCAGCGATCATCTATCACGCCACCAATTATGCCGCCTACACAAAAACCTTAGTTTTTTTTTATAATTTCATACCCAAATAAACCCTTTGTCTTAGGTTTTCCAGCCATCGAACCATGGTTATATTTTCTATAGACCCTAACTATATCGAGTGGCTCTAGCGATTTGCTGTCGCCCATCAATTAGAATTAAGGGACATAAATAGACAAATTTGCATCTGAAAGCCAAACAAAACCAAAGCCGAACAAAATTGGACCTTATTCACCCATAGCTAGCTGTAGTTTTAATGAATAACATACAACCCTGCAACATCGTACAATTTCTAAAGGGACCGTCAAGTACCAGTGCAAATCCAACAATTAGTGCATGCAACGAGGTCACTCAATAATAACTTGATTAACATCAGTTAAGGACTGGATTGGGACAACTACAAGCTTGCTTTTGCCCTTTCATTTTTTTATTAAACATGATGGGACGTATTTTCAAGTCCCTAGACTTTATGTGGCAAAATTCATTCAAAGCTGTCAAAACAATTGGAACAATTGAACCAAATATGTTCACAACAGAAAGTATTCGGAATAGAGACCATAATGGTCGACGATTACGAAAAATGACCATATGTATGTTGAAGCCTTCGCATATAAGAACAAATAATACATTTATTTTTGTCGAACAATCAGAACCCTAAATTAAATTAGATGGAATAATCTAGGGTTTATAAAAATCAACAAAAAATTGATTCTGAAACTTCGATCTCATAAATCAAACATGGAGGCTCTGATACCACTTGTTATAAATTAATGCCTATTGATTCATGAGATGAAGAACATAAACTAAATTGCGGAAGCGTACCTGAATCCATTGCTAGGCTTGATGGATCTTGAAGCGGTCGTCCTTTTATGGGGTTCGATATTTCAACTTGCTACGACCCTTGATGACAAAGAATTCTGAATCCTTTGTGCCTCTCTTTCTGTTGATGGGGATGCATAAGAGAAAAAGAGAAAACCACTCTTTTGGTGGCCGTATAGGTTGGGGACCATAACCCTAATGAATACATATATTTATATGTTTTGATATTTCTAATTTGGCCCCTTATCAAATTCAATTATCTCCGGTATCTACACATTATTTCTATGACAATTATATCCTTAAGCAAATTTTCAAATCGACCACTTTAATTTTGCTTAATTATTTACATAGTCCAATACAATTAATTTTACATGTGTGGCCCCATCATATTGAATAATCCAACACGCCTCCTTCCCTATAAGTATCTGCGTGTGAATCCCTTTCTTCTTGAAACGAACCCTAACCCCAAGCATCGGTCGCCAGCTTCCCTATAGCAGTCCCATCTTCCACCCTCACTTCTCGTCCCCCACCCACCATTAAGGCTCTCCGGGAATCCTCGTGGGTGAGAAGTCGGAAACCCTGTTGTTCGTGTTCGAATTCTAGTTTGACGCGCCAACTGTGCACGACGTCGACCGAACGACGACTGTCACTGCGCGGAGGGGCGGTAGGTCCAGACGAGTCCCCCCTATTGCTGGCTGGTGACGTGTTGGTTTCCAGAGCAATGTGCCCCGACGATCCTTTCAATCCCAGCAGAGGTCGACCTGTTGGAATTATTCAATAATAAGGACCACACATGTAAAATTAATTGTGTTGGGCTATCTAAATAATTAAGCAAAATTAAAGTAGTCTATTTGAAAATTGGCTTAAGGGTATAATTGTCATGAAATAATGTGTAGATACCGGAGATAAATCTAATTTGATGAGGGGCCAAATTAGAAATATCAAAACATATAAATATGTATTCATTAGGGTTATGGTCCCCAACTCATACGACCACCAAGAGGGTTTTTTCTCTATTATCTTCTTATCTCCATCAACAAAGAGAGGAACAAAGATATCATTTTGTTATTAAGGGCCGTAGCGGGTTGGAAGATCGAACCCAATAAAGAGACGTTCACTTCAAGATCCATCAAGTCTAGCAATGGATTCAGGTATGCTTCCACAATTTATTTTTTGGTATTCATCTCATGAATCAACAGGCTTAAATAATTTCTAACAAGTGGTATCAGAGCCTGTCACTACCACTTTTCTAGCTTGAGGGTATTTTGGTCATTTTTAAAATTTTAGAATTTAATTTGAATTATATTATTATTATTTATAATTAATGTGACTTTTAAGTGATTTTTAGAATAATTGATTTTGGTGTTTTAGTGACTTGACTTATTTGACCTTGGACTAACCTAGTGGCTAACCTAGGTCATGACCTTGTGATTAGGATATGAAAACCTAGGTTGACTTAAGTTAGTGAGGTTTAGCTCATTGGAATTAATTTGGAGAAATAGGAGCTAGATTGATTAAGTAATGTCTTGTGAAATCACAAGTCATTTTATGACTAATAGGCTTAATGGCCCATAGGCCCACACTCTTTGAACCAAACCCTAACCCTAAAAATCTGACCAGCCATAGTGTGTTCCCCCTATTTATATCACCTTGAAATTAGGGTTGCCTCTTTAGGAAACATTGCCATTTGGAAGAGGTGAGTCCCCATCCTTGTAAATTCTTAGAAAATCCATTTCTACTCCAAATTCCTTCAAAAATTGCAATAGGACCTAATATTAGTATTCTTGCTGTTATTGATGAGTATTTGCAGGAAGAACACAATTTGGAGAATTTTTGGTGGCTTGAGGAGTCATTTTCATTGGGTTTTTGAGAGCTTTGTTCATCAATAGGTAAAACCCATTCTAATCCATGAAATTTCTGTTTGTTTGCATTTTAGGAATGCCCTAGCCCTAACCTAACAGTAGGATAGGCTAACCCTAGAATTTGGACCCATTTTGTGTCCGTATCGGACACGTACTAGTGTGGTTAGGATGGTATTCGATGAAATGCCTCAAAGGGCATTTCGATCGATTTTACGAATTGTATTTGAATAAAAAATCTATTTTAGTCTCGCTTATGCATTTCTTGGACACTGAGCACATTTTCGTGTCAGGTCGGGTCGACACGAGCGCGTGGACACGCGGTCGTGCACACGCGCGCGCGGGCAGGAGCATCCCCTGCTACTCGGGCGGAACTGCTCGTTGCATACAGCGTCTTGACCCACGAAACTCAACATACACGTTGTGTCCATGACTGACACATGTTCCTCGAGTTGCATGAGTCCTCGTGTCGTGTCGGACACGTATTTGCATGTGCACGTGCACTGCACTGTGCGGTTCAGTGCACTGGGTATTTGGGTTCTGTTCTAATTCGAATATTATGCTATTAATTGTGTTTTTATGGATTATTTAGATCCTAAATAAGTTATGTAATCCCTGTTACATTAGGTTACATATTAGTTTGGGTTTAATGTTGTGTTTTCGCTCGATTTTGGCTTGAACTGCTAATTCCTGATACACTGTTCTGATATCATTGTTCCAGAGATTCAAAACCATTTAATTCCCTTTTGTGTTATGTTTTCAATTGATTTTTGATCCCCACATGTTGCATTTCCTATTAGCTAAGCTTTTACATTCAACTATAGGATTTTGGTTGTGTGAATGAGGTTTTGAATATTGGGTTGGTTTCGAATGGGTTGATTAATGAATTAGTTCTGAAACTTCTAAATTACCTGAGTTTCTTCTTTCATCTGAACTGATTTGATTCCTGATTAGGTATAAACCTGGGAATGTGTATTTCTGAACTGTGTTGAGTTTTCTAAAAACCTGAGATTGGTTTGTGTTTCCAGTTTTTGGAAACCTGAAATTGAATGTAGGAACTCAGATTTATGGATTTCATATCATTTTTTTAACTGTTGTCAAACCAAATTGTTGGTGTTCCAGTTATGTTCAAAACTGAGAATAGTTTTAAACCATATTTGTTTAGATTGTAAACTGATTTCCTTTCCTATCTTTTACTGTTTAACTGAATAGGAACTAAATGCCTGAGTTGAGTTCTTCTTAAAACCTGGGATTAGTTAAACCATTTTTTTTCCTGAAATGTAAAAACCTGAGAATGTCACTGTACATTGATTTCCTTTCTTTTATTTGGCAGAAAACTAAGTTCCCCCTTGATTATTGAATGTATGTTTGATGTCCCTTCTTTTGAATGCCTAATTGTTTCCATTCCCTTCTTAAACTGTTGTTCATTCCCTTTCAATTGGTTTTAAATAAAAACTGAGAGTGAGCTCTTCATAAAACTGAGATTGAGTTTCACTGTTATGTAAAACCTGAGAATAGGTTGTTGACACTGGAGTGGGTTCTTGCATTGAAACTGATATGGTTTTCCCATAAAACCTGAGATTCATATGTATAAAACTGAGTTGAAGGGGGTATTGTTTGTATTGCAACTGATTGCCTTTCCTGAGTTTAGGAATTGCCTTTGAGAACTGGATTTCCTTCCTCTCCTATACACTGTCTTATGCACACACATCCACATTGCACAGTTATTGATCACTGTTCTTAATTTCTGTTACACACATGTCTCCCCTCACATGCTTCACTAGTACACACACACATACACTTGTATTCACATGTGTTCCCTCTCTCTTTCATATGTATATATATTTATGAATTGAGTTTGTCATATATATAGGATTCCTGTATATATATATGAATGTGTGCTTTTATATATATTAGATATATATAGTGTATGTGATACCATTTGGTATAGTGTATTGTATATAGTATGTATGTGTTTGGTTTAGATATAGATTTGATTATGGTTGCTTAGCCCATGGTATAGCCTATTGGCCCATGGCCTAGTCTTTTAGCCTATGGCATGGTATGTCAATGTGGAGTCTAGAATAGACTGTTTAGCCTTGTTAGGACCTAGAATGGTTTGTTAGACCTAGAATAGACTAGTTTGACTAATTTGACTTAGGTTTGACTTGGTTGACCTAGTTTGACTTCTAGGGTTGACCAGAGTTGACCAAGAGTTGACTTTGGCCTAGATTGACCTAGATTCATGTAAATGCATTAATTTGTATCGTATTATCATTGTAGACTCATAGTGACTTGTACTGTTCTATAGGAGACAGACACCTCTCCTCGGACAGTCTTTTTCTCTCAGATTCACCGGTTACAGGCGAGTACATTCTCTATCATTTCATATCCTGCATTAGGAGTATATTTCCTGCTTTAGATTACTTTACATGATGCTGACACGTTGGAAACACGGATTAGTACTATATGGATCTTGTTAGGCGATGTTATCCCCTTAGCGGATACATCGGGTATTTCGTGTTCGTGTACTTTATCGTGAGCATCGTGTACTCCTTGTATTCGTGACATTCGTGTACAAATCGTGTGAAATCGTGTATATTCATGTATTCACATGATCTCGTGTGCGACTATACTTCGTGTGCAATAACATAACTTAGCCAGATCCTTGTGTATTGATTGGGGCGGGGGAGTAGAAGTGGTTATGTATTCAATCTAGTAGATTACTCGTGTACAAACTCTGTAGATTACTCGTGTATAACATCGTGTCGTTTACATAACCATCTTGTGCTCTGAATCACTAGACACTATCATTTCTCTATATACTGTAGCTATTTATTACAGTCTCTCCTGTTTATCATATTATTCTTCATTTCTTGTATCTTACTCTCTAGCATGATTATATATCCTGACCTGCTATGATTTGTTGAGATGTACTGTGCTCGCTCCTGTCCTGACTGGACCTGTTGAAATATTACAGAGGACGAGGCTGAGGCGTTCTGCCCTACCTACTACGGTGCTACACTAGACGAGTGCCTGGACTTGGACCAGCAGCAGGATCCACTAGCAGTAGATGACACTCCCCTAGACTAGGACTTCTTACTTTACTTGGATTACTGTATTAGATTTTGAGATATTCTGAGACATCTATTTATTATAGACACTTGAATTCTGGTTGTATCTCTGTGATGTTTCTTTCCTGGATATTATCATCTTTTATCTTTCATTATCATTCCATCTTACCTGTTCTACCTTAGCTGTGGTTGAGTTATATTTCTGTTATGTCACCCCACTCGGGGAGTATAACTGTTACTACCTTCAATTGTTAGATGTTGTGACCTAGGACAACGTTCTACCGCCGACACTGCGGCGTAGGCTGGACGTACCCACGTCTCGTGCCCTTACTCTAGGGTGCGGGTCGTGACAGAGCCTCCCTTGTTTGATTCATGATTTGAAGTTTCAGATTCAATTTTTCTATTATTTAGGAACCCTAGATTGTTCGATCTAATTTAATTAGGGTTCCGATTGTTGGATATATTTTTTTGATATACCAGTTTAGATCCATCTTTATGTATATTATTGAAACTTTTTGTAGTATAAATAAAATTGGCACGGCCCTCTTAAAAAAATTTAATTTGTATGTTCTGCATGAGGTTTACATGGTCTATTTCAAAAAGTCTATTGATTTCAGTAGGGAAGTTTGCATGGTTTATTTTAAAACTTTAGATTTGTCCTTTTGTGGGAAATTTGCATACGGGATTATAGTTTCTTTTATTCGACTTATATTTTCTTCAACTAGAATCTTTGGCTTGTATGTTCTACATACGCTGGTTGTTTCAAAATTGTAATTTTGATGAATAGTTGAAGAAATCTAACAACTGAATCTCTTTTCAGCCTTTGGTTATATGAGTATGGCATGCAAATTTTGAAATCATCTATATTTGATCTATTTTTTTGGCCCTTTGTCGAATTTTTTGTTGTTGTAGAACCTCTTTTATTCTCGTCAGGACTCAAGGTTCAGAAACATCCGAGCCAATTTATATGTTTGACCATTCATGTTAGACATATGGATCTTAGTTTACTAAAAAGAATATGCTAATGAGTTGGTAATTGCTTATAGTTGTTGTCTGTTTATAAAACAAGTATTTGTTTTCTGACATATATTAACAATGGCACTATTGTATAGACTTGTTTGTTTTATATTCAAATTTCAGCCTCATTGGTGTTTTGGAATTCCAGTCCAGAGTTGGATCTCTCCCTAATCCAACATTTGTATACAAAATTAAGGAATTGGATCACCAATGCTAAAATAATTATATTTATGCTATTGAGAAGTCAATAAAAATAGTAAACGTCTCTTCTTCCATAAACTTGTGTATAGTTATACATGATTCATTATGACGACACCATCTTTTGGCCGACTTAAGAAGATATCTTCTTGACATATGTACATGTTTCTAATTTTAATGGTTATATTATCATCAACTAAGAAGGAACATGATGCTGATTATAATTATTATGTCAAACTTTTAGAACTAGATCATACGGTGATATGATTCGATAGAGACATCGACGTGATAAATATACATATTTTGGCTTATCATAATATCTTTTGGAGTATTTTTATCTTGTCTTATATGTTGTTGTTCTCTGGATGCATATTTTCGGTATATTATTACATGAATTTTGTTATGTTGATAGTATCCAATTTTGTCAAATAAAATTCATGTTTTAAGTCATGGAAAAGGATTCACATGCTTATGATTATCTTATTTGAGTTGTAATGTTATAAACGTGCATGTACATAAGATTTTGGACATGATTGGATTTTGTAAAATTTAGTCAACATTTATATTTTTGATGCCTTTTGTGACTAGCAATAGCCGTCTAATATTCTAAATAGGCCAATTGAAATAAGATGTCGCCAAAGTGACCTCTCTTGCATAGATAGTCTATGAAGGATGTTGGATGTTTGTGTGTGTTAATTTATACGAGTATTAGCCGACCCAAAGGAAGGTTAATACTTGGCCGAATTATATACATACTTGTGGAGATAAATATGTGACAATTATAAGGTTAATAACCCGATCCAAAGATAGGCTTATTATTTGATATGACTTGTTGTCAACATTTGATCATTACACCAAGAGTACCACTTGTATTTAATATCACTATACAAAGACTTGATATTAATGATGTACTAGGTATCTTGAGATGGGGTTCACCATTATTTGAATATGCTTGGCTATATTTTATTCTTTGGTTATTAATTAGAGCATGTATGTTTTGTTGTTTTGTTCTCTTTATAGTTAACATTGCTACAATATCTTCCAATAAGAATTCAATTTTCATGTTTAATGGATAAACTTTAAGGGCAAAAAGAAAAGGAATACAATAGCTGCTGCGAAGGGTTCAGCTCAAAAAAAATAATAATATAAAACTAAGGGTTATTTCTTTTGTGACAAGTTAGGAAACATAAGAAAAAATATACAAAGTACCACGCATGACGCATAAAATAAAGTACATTTATAAATTTGGTCGATTCTGAGGTTATTTAGCTTTAATACCAAGAAACTAATGGTGGTTAGATTCTAGTAGGACTACCCACATTAGTGTTCTAGACAAGGTTGTCTGAGCTACCGAAAGTCAATTGATGGTGAAGAACACATCTATTAGGTGACGCAATTCGATAGAAATGGTAGCAATAGGATATTTTAGGTTATTATTAGGAACCAGTTATTATTTGGATTTGATAGACATTTTTATTGTACCATCTTTTAGACGGAATTCAGTTTCAGTTTTTTTATTGGACAAATTTGGTTATCCTTGTTCATTTGGAAACAATAAGTTTAGTCTATCTTTAAATTTACATATTGTTGGCAACGGTTCCCTTAAGATTTATGATAACCTATATTCATTTGAAACTATTGCATCTTAGAATTAAACCTTGTATGCGGAGTTACATGGTACTAAACGCAATTAAAAATAATAAAATTTATCTCCATTATGACATAGCGATAATCACATATCTAGAAATAAAGTTGAACGACTTGTGTCTGATGAGATATGGATTCCATTGACTTTATAGACTTCAATGTCTGTATTGAATATGTAAAGGGAAGACAAACCAAAATCAAATTGTAAGCAGTTACTTTATTGGCTATGCTGACAAATCGATGGGTTAATAATTATACGGTCCCACACAAAGAAAATTTTGAGACAAGAAGTGCAATAGTTTTTTAGGATGTTGAGTTTGGGGAGAAATAAAGTTGGGATCATTGTTTTTGAGGAGGAATCGATTACGATCATACTATCACTTTTGACGATGTGCAGGATTCTATACCTGTAATTTTTCAAGAAGTGAATTTGGAGTCTCAATAAGACAACATCAAAATCCTTCTACAAGTCGTTGTTGAGATACCTTAACAAGACAACGTAGCGGCACCCCATTCAAGATAAGGTAATTATTCCTAAGGAACAAACTCAACAACCTCAAGAACCGGTAATGTTAAGATGGTCCACCAGAGAAAGGTAAAATATAATTTCAGATAATATTGTCATATTTTTCTAGGAATGTGAGAGTAAGACTATGGATACTGGAAGATGATCTAATCAACTTCCGTCAGGCCATGGAAAGTCCCAATTCTCAAAAGTGGATTGATGTATTGAATGAGGAGTATAAGTCTATGCAAGACAATAAAGTTTAAGAGCTTTTCCATTACCAAAAGGTGCAAAGTTCATTGGTTGCAAGTGGACATTTAAAACCAAGAAAAAATTTGAAAGGTAATGTGGAGAGGTATAAAGTACATCTTGTAGTTAGTGACTTTACTCAAAAGTTAGGGATTGACTTTAAAGAGACTTTATTTTTGGTTTCATTGAAAGACTCTTTTAAACCAATCATAGTACTTATTGTACATTTTGATATTGAGTTACATCAAATGGATGTCAAAATTGTGATTCTCAATGGTAACATTGACGAAATAATTTTATGGTGCAACTATAAAACTTCGTGTCGAAAGACCCAAAGAATATGGTTTACAAATTGACAAAATCTATTTATGGACACAAACGGGCTTCCCGTCAAAGTACTTCAAATATTTCCAAGTGATTATCTCGTTTGGTTTTGAGATGAACACTGTTGAAGATTGTGTGTATCACAGGTTCAGTGGGAGTAGATACATTTTTTTTGGTTTTGTATATCGATTAAAGTACTTAATACAAATCTGGTGACACATGTCACTAAAGGAGACAAGTTCTGTCTCAATCAAGTGCCCTAAGAATAGCCTTAAAGTTAAGGAAATACAACAAATTTTCTATTCATGATCACTTATAGGGAGTCTAACGTATGCTCAAGTATGTACGCATCGGATATTGTACATAGTTGAAATATTAGGCAGATATTTAAACAAATATGGGATGGATCATTGGGTAGCAGCCAAACTACTTAAGTTATTGATAGAGAACAAGGAATTATATGCTCTTTATACGAGATCGGATAATTCTGGAGATCATAAGGTATTCCGACTCCGATTTTGCTGGATGCCAACACAACAAGAGATCCACATCATGTTATGTTTACCTGTTGACTGGTAGAGATATTTTGAATGAGTGTCAAACAAGACACTCATAACTTCTTCCACCATGGCAGTAAGGTTTGTAACATGTTGTTAGGCATCTATTCAGGAAATATGGTTGCGAAATTTTGTCACAAGGCTGCGCCTACAGGAGGGTGTTGAAAGACCACTCAAATTATGGTGTGACAATGAATCAGTAATACTGTATTCCAATAACAACGAGAACTTGTATAAGTCAAAGGATATTGACATAAAAAATTCTAGTTGTGAAGGAAAGAATTCAGAATGGTTAAAGTGTCCACATAGCACATTAGGACAAACTCCATGTTAGCGGATCCGCTCACAAAAGTATGATCACCCAGGATCTTTCATGAGCATCCTGCTCATATGAGTTATCTTAATTAAGAATATGACAATACAGTGAGAGTTTGTTTTTATGTATTTGGGTGCTATTTGATTTTGGACACATTTATGTATTAAAGTATTTTGGATATTTATCTGATCAGATATATGAAAAAATCAGTTCATTATGTTAAGTAATGATCTCACTAAAGTTAAGGAGGACCAGTTGAAAAGAGACATGTATCGATCACATTGCATGTAATTTTCATGCTACGCATCTATGATTGATCTATGTCGTTTAGCTATATTGGTATATGTGACCATTGATGGTTTAGTTACGCTATATGTGACGAAGGCCGCTTTGATCCTATGTTCATATGGTTAATATACGAGATTGTCCGGATATATCCTAAAGATTAAGATAGCAATTTATGAGCTCACTAAGGTTAACACAATTATAAGATTACATATGTGGTCCAGTGGAAGATTGTTGGAATTATTCAATAATAAGGACCACACATGTAAAATTAATTGTGTTGGGTTATCTAAATAATTAAGCCAAATTAAAGTGTTCTATTTGAAAAATTGGCTTAAGGGTATAATTGTCATGAAAATAATGTGTAGATACTGGAGATAAATCTAATTTGATGATGGGCCAAATTAGAAATATCAAAACATATAAATATATGTATTCATTAGGGTTATGGTCCCTAACTCATACGGCCACCAAGAGATTTTTTTTTCTATTCCTTATGTATCCCATCAACAAAGAGAGGAACAAAGATATCATCTTTGTTATTAAGGACCGTAGCGGGTTGGAAGATCGAACTCAATAAAGAGACGTTCGCTTCAAGATCCATCAAATCTAGCAATGGATTCAGGTACGCTTCCGTAATTTATTTTTTGATGTTCATTTCATGAATCAACAGGCTTAAATAATTTTTAACACGACCAACCTTCCTTCGATTCTTGCCAAGGCCGAGCCTCACTTCCGTTCGTTTCCCTACTGGTAATCCACTCTTTCCTTCCTATTTTTATTGCCCCTCTGTAGCTCAAAACGCATATTATTTTGATTGCAGACTTTATGACCTGCGAATCCCTTCCGTTCGTTTTATAATGCAGGTTTCATATTATAAAACGCATATTATTCAATTATAAAATGCATATTATTCATAGGTTTTATGACCACCCAGAAGGTTTTAGTGGTAGGATGAGGGGTGCGAGCTACAAATGCCTTAAAACTTATGGCTGCAGATTCTCTTATTGGTATGGTGTAAAATAAAGTCAAATTTATAGGGAACCTACTGTGAGCTGATAGGAGAAAGGTTCTGGATCCAAAAATATTTTTATGATATGCAGGGAAGTACGAGTATAGTGAGTAGATTGTTGACATGATCAAGTTGGGTATGGGATGAAATAGAACACACATAGAGGAAGGGAAAGAGTGTATATTCTTGATGAGTATGCAATAATAGATGGTTGAGAGTGAGTGTTAAAAATTCATGCTGTCAAAAAATGTCACCTAGGACTTAGGTTGCTATTAGCTATGTGCATGGGTTTGTGCTAGGGAATGGTTGTAGAGAACATAAAGTAAATGTGAGGATGATGCTGTTAAGGAGCACATTGAATATTTGGTGTTCTTTGATCAGGTTTAAGTAGTAATAGTAGATGGTGGATGTCTAATAGTGCAACATGAGGGGTTTAGCTAGGGGTGCAACTCGGGCGGATTGGGTCGGGCTTGAGGTCAATCCGAGCCCAACCCGAGGAATCATAAGCCTTGTCCGAGCCCAAGCCCGACCCGACCTCGGGTTCAACATATGAAGCCCAAGACGAAGCCCGGAGGATCGGCTTGGGCGCGGGTTCATCGGGCTCTAATATAATATTTAAAATAATTTTAAACAAAAGTAATATTAAACACATAATCAAATAGCAATCAAGCCTTGGTCATTACAAAATACAAACTAAAATAAAATTTATGACAATCAGTTGAAGAGTTTGGGTGAAGAAACTTAGGATTTAATTTTTTTTATTTAGAAGTATATATATATATTTTTTAAGAATATATAATATATATATATTATATATTATAATATATATATATATATAATTATATATATATATAATATAGATATATATTATGGTAACCCAACACATGAACCCGAGTCAAACCCGATCAAATATTTTAACCCAAGCTCGAGCCCGAAACCGAGAATCTTCAACCCTGACTCAACCATTAACGGGTTTACCCAATCGGACTCGGGCTTAGCCCACCCAAGTTGCACCCCTAGGTTTAGCATGGGGTCAAATGCTAGAACATTCCTTGGTTGAGTGAGGGAATATCGGGAAGTTGTTGCTAACATGCCACAGGAAGCTAAATAGCAACATAACCAAGTGAGTTATTTATTTATTTATTAGTAATGATCATTGTGGCGAAATTACAGGGGTATAGGTGCAATATAACCCTATCATAGATAAGGTAGAACAAATAGATATAGGATAGATCACAAGTGGTTGAGCCTTTCTAATCTTGTCACAATCCTTCTAATTACAATTTTAAATTAGACCCCTAAAAAAATTCTTATTAGTATTTTCCTCCGTAATATAGTAGTCATCTAAAATAAATAATTAATTAGTTAAAATATTTCCTCTAGGTCATGTTGGCTCATGGACTTGGACGTTGGACCAGCTCTTCCTAGGCAAGTGTACCTTACCATTCTTGTACTTCAGCTACCATATTAATTCTTAATTATTTATTTATGTTTATGTCAATGCATCACCTAGGGTCGTGTTCGATACTTCGCGTCCGAATCACATTCGGGTGCCGTTGGACGTTAGCGCCAACGGGTATCGATATAGATACTTACATTGCATTTTTGCGACAAAACGTTGCGGGTACATCAGACCCTAGGACATGTTCATGTGATACTACATACTGACGAATTCTCGTACTTGATTACATCTTGCTATATGGAAGCCCGTGTTTGACACTAGGACGATGACTTGAGATTTTTACACTATATTTACATTATGACTCGATGTCTAGCTAGAGGATCTGGCCGAGCGTATCATGGATACGATTCGTAAGGTCACATGGGAGGGGAGAACATACACCATGCGCTTGGATCACTTTTCTACAGAGTATGTCGTTGCCTCATTAAATAAATAAATCAATATATATATATATATATATATATATATATATATTATATATATATTATATATATTTTGGAACCAGGTAAATTGTTTCTGGAATCGCCTACTGGGATTCGAACTCCTGACCACTATATATATATTATATATAATTATTATATTATTATATTATATTATATATATATTATATATATATATATATATATATATATTTAGTTGTTGGAGTGCCTATCAGGTCTCCGGGGTACATCGTGACAGCCCGCATATTTGAGTGATGTTCTCAAATTACATTTTCATTTAGTTGGTTATGTTATATTCACCCATTTCTTCCTGTTATATTCACCCATTTATTCCTGTCATACTTTACCTTATCTATTTATTCATTACTGTCGTACACTTGGCCTGTATATTATATCCTTGTTGCGTCCCGCTGAGGACATAGTTTCCTTCCAGGTTAGCGCTTGGTCTACACAAAACTTGGCTGGATTGTTGATGAGCTCCTGTTATATTACATGTATGTACTCTTTGCAGGTATTCATTCTTTCGTAGTTTATATGTTTATTTTATGTTATTTTGATCGCTTAGTAGCATAGTATTTATAGACTCATATTATTCATTTCGAGTCTATTCAATTTTGGACTGGTTATTAGGCTGCAGACTGGTTTTCATTTCGAGTCTATTTATATGTTCTATTCGGGCAATATAATTATTAGGCTGCAGACTGGTTTCATTTTTCCTATTTTTATGATTTTGTCCATGGATTGAGATATAAAAATATTATAGAGGTAGTTACACCAATCTAGGACAACTTTGTGTATTCAATTTTGGACTGGAGTCTACTTGGATACGTAGCTGGCCATTGCCACGTGACCTAGTTCCGTGTATTTTGGGACTGGGATATGACATGGTTTTTGTGGTGGCCCATGCAGGTCCGATTTATCGTTTCGGTACGTTATTATACTGAGCGAGCCTGCAGTTATGATTAAGAATGAATATGATCTCAATCCACAGCTGATTTGAAAACTTCCTTTGCATTTAATTATTCTCCTTGAGCTTCATAATTGTATCCGTTCATTCTTCCTCGATATTGTTATTTTTGTTTCTCGTCTCCTTCTACTACTTCGGAGAGGCGGACATTCGTGCATGGTAATTATCTCCAGATGCATAACCTCGTCAAGACGAAGAAGGAGCACTTGATTGAATATTTTGTAAGAAGATAGTTATTCATAGTAAGGGGCTAGACTAGATAGTTTTTCGGATACTGAGCTAGAAAGAAATGACGGTCTAAGGATTAGTGTAAGATGTGAACCAGCCAGCATGAGCCTACAATGTAACAATTGCCTTAATAATTTATCGTAAAAAATTTAATGTAACTTACCTTAATAATTTACTTGTGTAGTGTAGGTGGAGGTTACATTTATGAAAACAAATTATAAACCTCTTGAAGAGGAAAATGAGGGGGCTGATGTTTTAGAATTGAAGAGAAGAAAGAAGAGAAGGGGACTTGTCGGCTAGCATTTGGTAGAGATAGAGAGATACATTATATTTAGGATGCAAATTACTATACTCCTTGTCTATTTGTATTTTGAGGGTAATTTAGTCAAGACATTATTTTGTAATAAACATGAGGGACTTTTATATGCAGAGTCCAATTTTGGACATAGGGGCAAAATGATAATTTTAGGTTAAAACAGTGCTTGCCATTGGAGCCACTTTGCACCAAAAAATGTGTCAAAATTTGTGGTCTCTAGTCATCAAATTATATGTCTACAAGTTCAGTTTTGACAATACGAACTCAACGGTATGTCCAGATTTGGATTTCGATGAGCCGATCACAAAAACATCCGTTGAATCGGATCGTGGGACCCGCAAAATGGCGATCCGATCAACTGTCTCATAATCGACCAAAATGGCCATAGGACCAGAAAATATTACGAGTCCAATGACGCAAGTTTTCGTCGCGATGTGACGAGCATCCAAAAATAATGGATTAATTTAGAAAATCATCGATACGGAGATTTTGATGGATACACATCGAATTCGTCGCGCACACGCAACCAATTCGAGTTCTGTCAAATTCAACACATCTGCAAAGTCCATAGGCACCTTTTGATGCAAGTGGTTCGTGACCAAGTCGTCCGATTTGTCGCGATGGACTCCGTATCGGAGAAAATTTAAGTTTTGAAAACAGTTTTTCGTGGTTTTGGAACTAGTTTTATTGACAAACTAATGAACAAAAAACTACAAATAAATATTCGTTGTAAAGCCTTTCATATTGGCTACAATCCCGTTCTTTTAGAATTTTAAAATTCTCAATATCTGGTCCGAAAATCGGCTTCTAAAACATCATTTCGGGACAGTTTTCAATATCCAGAAGTTGTATTTTTTTTTGATTTTGGAACTCGATTTTCGTCGCGTACATTGTAAATTAAATTATTCTACTAGAAGGAAATTAGAGAGGTTATGTTGTCTATATACCGAAGAAATTGGTTCGAAAATGGTTGAGCTGTTGCGGAGAAATTACTTCGCGCAGTTGGGGGGTACAGTTTCTAGTGCTGCTGCTACTTGTTGCATTTAATGCAAATTGTTGCTGTCGCAGCGGTGCTTCTTGGCCGATGGCCGGCCGACGGCGTGTGCATGGTGGCGTGCAGCCGGGGTCGACGTGGGTAGTTAGGGTTAGGGTTTGATTTTGCTTTTTTTTTAAGAGCTTGTAATATATATATATAATATATATATATATATATATAATATATATATATATATATATATATACAAATATATATTAATATATATATAATATATATATATATATATATATATATATATATATATTATAATATATTATATAATATTTATATAAAAAAAAAAAAAAAAAAAAAAAATATATATTATATATATATATTACAAGCTCCAACAATATATATATATATATATATATATATATATATATATAATATATATATGTATCATAAAGCAAGAATCAAGCTTTCTTCAGCTGTATGGCATGTTGGCGGGAAAGAAACAAGCGGGTGTTTGAGGGAAAATCTATGTCTGTGAATAGTATTATTCATAATATAGAGCGAGATTACAGCATTATGGCTGAGAGTGGATAGCTGAGCGATGATGTATTTTGAGTTCCCTGTATCTCTTGTTAATTCAATAAAAGTACCCATTCTTCAAAAATATATATATATATGTGGGGGATTGCCCGATTGACAGTTGGGGGTGAGTTCAGATTGGGTTGGGCTTGGGATTTGGCTCTAATAAAATAAGGAGAGCAGAATGAGTATATATGGCCTTTTAATGGCTCTACTTTTAGAAAATGACGAGGATGATATATGTAGGCTGGGCTAGTTTTCTTTAGGAAAATAATGAAAGTTTTGGTCAGGCTGGACTCTTATCCAGCTTAGGAAATGAATGACTACGTCTGGTTAGAGTAAAGGGAAAAGCCCAAAGGAAATATGTTAATAAAAAAAATCAATTAGAAGCCTATTAAGGCTTAACCAATCTATTTGGCCTAAACAATTCAATTTGCTACTATATAAATATTAATTTATAAGGCTTTTAAGGCCCTAACTGATAGTATATATATTGTCTTATGTCCAAACAATATATCGTATATGGGCTTAGGCCCTACACAAATAAATCATTACAAGTGATTTTTAAAGCTCAATCAATAAATATCATCTATATGGTTTTAAATAACTAGTAAATCATCATTAGTAATATTATCAATAATACTATTGCTAGGAAGTATACTCGAGCATGGGTGTATCGAATTTCTAGTAGATTGCTGGGACATAATGAACATGATTTTGATTCACTATATAAATAAATTAAATTAAGTTAAATTAAATTGGTAGGAAACTTACAACTTCCAATAATAGCATACTACAAAGGCACATAATCTGCATTTCTACGACAAGTAACATAATTTATGTGGTATGATAAGAGCATCTCAACATTTCTAAGTCATTGACAATAGTTTTAAGTATCATGTTTAAAAAATGAGATTATTCTCTTTATTTATCTAGGTTCGTCTTTTATTAAAATATGCAACAATACTCAAAATATATAAGAAACATTCGGTTCATTAGTTCATCGAAACCACCCACCTGAAGAAATGTCGATTTTGACTCAACTGAGCAGATTTCTGAAACATGTTCTGTATGAACCCAATTCCAAATGTTCGATCGAGCCAACGAACCATCTCAATGCACCATGCGGAGCGGGGCATTACAAATACGAGAATTGTTTTGACTTGTAGATTGATATTAAGTTGATTTGGTTATACAAGTGACTTAGAAACATGGATCGAGGACGGGTTGATTTGAATTAAAAGTAAGTTATGATTGGTGAATTGTGAAAATTAGGAAACTACAACATGTGATCGATGATTTGATTTATAACTTATGATTTGGTGATTGAGATATAAAAATTTGATTGGTGAAATTATCGAAACAGAGTAAGGATTGGGCTAAAGAGTTGCTTGGGTTGATGTCATCAAACATGACATAGTTGATAATGATTGTTTAATGGATTTATCATAGGAAGAGGCTTTGCTAGACTTCAATCCTTGGATTTTGATGATGATGATGATGATGATGTTAGCGGGATAATCTATATTGGATTTTTAGATATTTTAAGTCAGAAGAGTTTCACCTAAGTTTGGGTAGAATCATATATTGTTGGTTAAGGTTTGACCCTAGGAATGGGATGAGTATAGTGATTTTGGTTGTTTATTGGAGATGAATTATGATGGTGGTTAAATATGATAGATAAGATTTCAGATGTTTGAGGGGGGCCTTGTGAGCTAACCTAGTGGTTAGGTAGATGTCCCAATGTTGAGCGATAGGATGGGTAGGATTAACCTTAGAAAGAGTTACCTAGGTAGATTGAATTCGAATAGAGATGGGATAGCGAGATTGAGAGATCGGATTTGGATTGATTTGGTTCTTAAGAATTTAGATTAATTGTTTGGGTTGGAAGCATGAGATGATATCTGGAACTAGTCGTATTGACTTATTTATTGTTGTCTTATTTGATTATACTCAAGCGAAAGTGATGAATAAGATTTTCTTGATAGTTGGATTATGATTCAAAATTGTGCGCTTGGAGAAATGCTTGATGGTAGTGTGATCCTTGGATTTGATTGGCATGGATTTGGATTAATCTTCCTCAAGATATATTGATGTGCATATATGGGAATTATTGGGATATCGATCATGTCATCGTAAGAAATTGGTTAGAAGAATTGGTTGTTGGCCCATGGTATGAATTGGATTGATGATTCAAGATTTCATGTTATTGGAAGAAAGTCAACCATAGAGATGGATTTACGTTTAGATATGTTGCAAGATAAATATAAATTAAATCGACCCTTGGAGGAATTGAATGATGACTTTATACTGGTTGTTGAATTGGACGATGTTAACATATTAAGATCATTTCGGATGAGTGTGATTGATGTATGCATAGTAAGCGACACAGGTTTGGTTAGTTGTTGTTTCCTTAGATTGAGAAGTACTTGGGCGATGGAATGTGAATTGAGTTAATGACAATTTTTGGATAACCGAATTCATTAAGTACTGAGCATTAAGGTATATTATAGGGATCAAGATTTTGATGCAATTAGGTTGGCAAGTTGTTTGATAATAGGAAGTGATCTTTCGAGAACGGCTTGAATTGTGTAAACCCCCTAAACTTCCACTACGATTTTTTTAAATTAAATTTGTACCTACTTTGTACTTCATCGCAAGCAAGTACGTGTTCTCGTATTTGTACGTCGGGCGAATGTGTATTTTTGTATTTGCTCGACGAGTGCGAATATGTGCGAGGTACTTATTTCTAGAAAAATTTTTTATTATTATGGAGGAAGTATAGTTTTCAAAAATATTATATGATAAATACTTAATTTTCTTAAGGTTTTAAGCAAAGATTTATTTTTGTTACTCTATAAAAGGCTATTTTATTTTATAGTGTAAATATAGTAGTAACTTAGAAAACGTTGTTATAAATATTTGCGGACATAAGTCTAATTCATATAAAGATTTTAATATCCAATTTCGAAATTATATTATATTAATTTTTACTAGTTATAAGAAGATAACTCTAAACTAGTTTATTATGAATTAAATTGGTATTTGATTTTATCGAATAATTTTAAATAGTTTTTGAATTAAATATAAGATTATTTAGTGTGTATATATTTTGGAAGGATATTATTGATTTGAAATAAAGTGTTTTAAATCAAATAACGAAATTATCTAACCGGGGTTTAAATGTTGGGAAAGAAGCGCGGAAACCTTTCCCCAAACCGGAGAGTACCTGCGAGAGGACCGAGCAATACAACGCACGAACCCAAAAATAGCCACACAAAAAAAAAATCACGCAGATACAGAGAATTTTTGACGTGGAAACCCTTGCGGGAAAAAACCACGGGACGATCGGAGTCCAACCCTGAGAAGCCTCCACTAATGGAATAGAGATTACACCCTCTACAAACTCCTCCCGATCCAAATCGGATCCCCACAACACTCAGAGATAAGAACAATGATTACAAGGCTACGAAGAGCGAGAACGACGAGTAGAGATTACCCGAACACGATCTCCTTCGAAAACGACCTTCAATCCTCCGTCTTCTTCTCCGAAGTTGTAATGGCACTCTTGCCTCCTTCTCTCTCAAACTTGTGTTGTCCAATGCGATTATACCATTATGAATTAGGGTTGAGAAAACTCAATATATCTTCCTAATCCCGCAACCAACCTGGACCGTTGGATTAGATCCAATGATGAAAACTCATCCAGAAATCCGCTTCAGCCCCCCGACACACAGAGTTCGGCCAGAACTCTGTGTGGGGCAACCAGCACTGGGTGGCCAAACCCTGGAACGGCCAGACCGAGTTCGGCCAGAACTCGGCCTGGGACCGAGTTCGGCCCGAACTCGGCAGACTTGGTCCAGAACCCCCTTTGGGGCAGCAGCAGCAGCAACAACTACTCCCGAGCTTCTCCGACATCGGACGGCGCTCGTCGCACTCCGGGATCTTCTCCACATAGGTTGGGAACCCCACCCACCAACAAATCTCCCCCTTCACAACTATGGGGAGGACGTCGTCATTCCGACGATCTGCCTGCAGTACTCAAACTTCCCCCTTGGTAGAATCTTCGTGAACATATCAGCTCCGTTGTCATCTGTATGCACCTTCTCAAGTTCCGCGTCCTTCTTCTCAACCACATCCCGTATCCAATGATACCGAGTCTCGATGTGCTTGGATCGGCTATGAAACGTCTGATTCTTCACAAGATGGATAACACTCTGACTGTCGCAAAGCAAAGTATACTGCTCTTGCTTCAGTCCCATTTCCTGCAACAGCTTCTTCATCCACAACAGCTCCTTGCAAGCCTCCGTCGCCACAATGTATTCCGCCTCCGTCGTCGACAAGGCAACACACTTCTGCAACCGCGACTGCCACGACACTGCTCCTCCCGCAAACATCATCACGTAGCCTGAAGTCGATCGCCTCGTGTCTATCTCCAGCCATATCAGCGTCGGTATACCCAACCAGCTTCGGCTCGTCACCACCAAAGGAAAGTCTCCAACCAGCAGTGCCCTGAAGATATCGTGGAATCCACTTGACCGCACTCCAGTGTACCCTTCCAGGATTCGAAAGATACCTGCTAACCGTACCAACTGCATGAGCAATATCTGGCCTCGTACACACCATAGCATACATCAGGCTTCCCACAGCTGAAGAATATGGAACCTGCTCCATATCTTCTTTTTCGTCCTCGGTAGATGGACACTGTTCCTCAGTGAGCTTAAAGTGAGCCGCGAGGGGGGAACTCACTTTCTTCGACCCGTCCATCCCGAAACGCTGAAGTACCCGGTGAATGTACTTCTTTTGGGACAAGTGTAGCAGCTTGGACTCTCTCTCTCGGCTGATCTCCATCCCAAGAATAGTCTTCGCTGCGCCCAAATCCTTCATAGAGAAGGCCGCACCCAGTTGGCGCTTCAACTCCGCTATCCTAGTGGCATTCCGACCCACTAATAGCATATCATCAACACAGAGCAATAAGATGATAAAATTATCATCGGTAAAGTACCTCACAAATGCACAATGGTTCGACGTCGTCCGTGCATAACCATGCTCCCCCATAAACGACTCAAACTTTCTGTACCACTGCCAAGGAGCCTGCTTCAGACCATACAAGCTCTTCCTCAACCGGCAGACCAAATGTGACTTGCCCTTCTCACAGAATCCCTCCGGCTGCTCCATGTACAACTCCTCCTCAAGATCACCGTGGAGGAACGCCGTCTTCACGTCCATCTGCTCGACCTCCAAGTCGAAACTGGCTGCTAATGCTAGCACCACCGAATAGACGAATGCTTGACGACAGGCGAAAAGATTTCATCATAATCTACGTTTTCGCTGACCGTAGCCCTTGACTACCAGTCTCGCTTTGTATCGAGGGCGAGTAGCATCATCCGTCTGCTTCACTCTGAACATCCATCGATTCTTCAAAGCCTTCTTGCCCTTTGGCAACCGCACCAGATCATAAGTAGAATTGGTGTGCAAGGAACTCATCTCCTCCTGCATAGCCACTATCCACTGCCTGTGTTCGTCTTCCATAGCCTCTGCGAAACTTTCGGGCTCTCCCCCGTCAGTCAATAGCACATACTCATCCGGCGAGTATCTCGTAGATGGTCGACGATCCCTGTTGCTCCTTCTCAGTGGAGCCACTGGTGCTGGCTGTATACCGACAGCCTCCTCCCCTTCAGGAACTACCTCTCCGGTATGCTCATCCTCCTGAGGGACACCCTGACCACCATCAGCAGGCTGATGATCAAGGTTGGGAGCAACTCTATGTACCGGCTCCCCCATAACTGGATCCTCTGCGATATTCTCTGGAAACTGCTCGAAGCGAAATGACTCTAACTCAGACAATTCCTCAGCCTCAGAAGGCGTCTCGGAATCCTGAGTGTTGGTCATGGTCTGATCCTCGACGAACACCACGTCCCTGCTTCTGTAGAGCTTTCCTTCCACTGGGTCGTAGAGTCTATAGCCAAACTCATCCCGACCGTAGCCGACAAAGACGCATCGCCTCGTCTTCGGCTCAAGTTTGGTCCTCTCGTCCTTCGGTACATGCACGAAGGCCTTACAACCAAACGTCCGCAGGTGACTGTATGACGGCTCCTTGCCGTACCATACTTTGTCAGGCACATCACCCTGCAAAGGAGCACTAGGAGACAAATTAATAATATAAGCAGCTGTGAGAGAGCCTCACCCCAATAACTCCCCGGCAAGTTTGCCTCTGACAGCAAACACCGCACCCTCTCCATCAGTGTCCTGTTCATGCGCTCCGCTACACCATTGAGCTGAGGTGTCTTTGGCGGAGTCTTCTGGTGTCGTATCCCTTGCTCTCTGTAATACGCATCAAAGGGACCGATGTATTCACCGCCATTGTCGGACCGAACACACAACAACTTCTTGCCCGTCTCTCTTTCAACGGAGGCCTGAAACTCCTTGAAAGTAGGCAGCACCTGATCCTTGGTCTTTAAGGCATAGACCCAAACCTTCCTGGAACAGTCATCAATAAAAGTCACAAAGTAAGAAGCACCACCAAGAGATTTTACCTTCATAGGACCGCAGACATCCGAGTGAATCAACTCGAGCAACGCCGGCTTCCTCGAACTTGGGTGACTCTGGAAAGATACCCTACTTTGCTTCCCAGCCAAACAGTGCGTGTATTTCTCCAACTTTGTAGACTTGAGCCCCGGAATCACTTTCCTGTTCACCAAGTAGCTCATCCCCTTCTCGCTGATATGGCCGAGCCGCCTGTGCCACAACTCGGTAGACACGTCACTGACTGCGTTCACCTCCTGTGCCCCCTCTGCGCTCCCCTCCATAGTAGAGACCGGACTTCTTGCTTCCTCTGGCAATCACCATCGAACCTCTAGAAAGCTTCCATGACTATTCCCGAAGAAACTGAAGAATCTCTCGTCATCCAACCTTCCAACCGACACCAGGTTGAAACGGATATCAGGGACATGACGAACATCCTTAGAACAAGAACCGCACCCGTCTTCGTTCTCAAATGTACATCTCCAACGGCAACCGCCTTCGACACATCTCCGTTGCCCATCTTCAACACGCCACAGTCGCCTGTCGTGTAAGTGGCAAACAGTGCCCTATTGTGAGATACATGTGCTGAAGCCCCTGAGTCCACTAGCCAAGAATTGTCATCGCAGGCGAGGTTAGTAATGACCTCATCACCTACGACGATCACATCGCCTCCATGCATCGAGGCCGCCGCTGTAGTGTTCTCTTCTTGCTTCCCCTTGTCGCCCTTCTTCTCTCTCTTCCAAGCGAAACAATTCCGCTTGATATGGCCCTTCTTACCGCAATGATAATACTCTGAGTCTCGTAACGACCCTTGGACTTCCCCCTGCTCTTGTCTCTGCCACCACCTGGACCCCTGCTTTTGTCCCTTCTGCGGCTCTCTGAAACAAGTGCCTCTGAGTGGTGGGATGTGGATGAAGTGCCCTGAGAACGTCTCCGCATCTCTTCATTCAACACCCCGCTCTTGGCAAACTCCAGACTGACCACGCCCTCTGGAGCAGAAGCGATCATAGATACTCGTACGGTCTCCCACGAGTCTGGCAATATACACAGCAGCCACAGTCCTGAACTTCGTCGTCGAACTTGACTCCCATAGAAGATAGCTGGTCAACCACGCCCTGGAACTCACTCAAGTGATCCGAAATAGACGCCCCATCCTTGTACCGCAGACCCATCATCGTTCGGATCAGGAACAACTTGTTTACCCCGGTCTTCTTCGCATACAAGGATTCCAGCTTATCCCACAACGTCTTCGCGTGCTCAATATTGGCAACGTGATTGTACACGTTCTCATCAACAAACTGCCGTATATACCCATACACCTGTATGTGCTCGAACGTCCAGTCCTCCTCGGATTTATCACTGGGCCTCTCGGTTGCAAACACAGGTAGATGCAGCTTCTGACAAATAGCAAATCCTTCATCTTGCTCCGCCAATAATGATAGTTTGTGCCATTAAGGTTCACCATGCGCACCGGCTTCGCGTCCATCTCCTCTCTGGTTCCTCTGTCAACTCCTGACACCCTTTGAACCCAAAGCTCTGATACCACTCTGTTGGGAAAGAAGCGCGGAAACCTTTCCCCAAACCGGAGAGTACCTGCGGAGGAGAGCAATACAACGCACGAACCCAAAAATAGCCACACAAAAAAAACAATCACACAGACACAGAGAATTTTTGACGTGGAAACCCTTGCGGAAAAAAACCATGGGACGATCGGAGTCCAACCCTGAGAAGCCTCCACTAATGGAATAGAAGAATTACACCCTCTACAAACTCCTCCCGATCCAAATCGGATCCCCACAACACTCAGAGATAAGAACAATAATTACAAGGCTACGAAGAGCGAGAACGACGAGTAGAGATTACCCGAACACGATCCTTCGAAAACGACCTTCAATCCTCCGTCTTCTTCTCCGAAGTTGTAATGGCACTCTTGCCTCCTTCTCTTTCAAACTTGTGTTGTCTAATGCGATTATACCATTATGAATTAGGGTTGAGAAAACTCAATATACTTCCTAATCCCGCAACCAACCTGGACCGTTGGATTAGATCCAATGATGAAAACTCATCCAGAAATCCGCTTCAGCCCCCGACACACAGAGTTCGGCCAGAACTCTGTGTGGGGCAACCAGTACTGGGTGGCCAAACCCTGGAACGGCCAGACCGAGTTCGGCCAGAACTCGGCCTGGGACCGAGTTCGGCCCGAACTCGGCAGACTTGGTCCAGAACCCCCTTTGGGGCAGCAGCAGCAGCAACAACTACTCCCGAGCTTCTCCGACATCGGACGGCGCTCGTCGCACTCCGGGATCTTCTCCACATAGGTTGGGAACCCCACCCACTCCAACAAAACCATCATATTCCTTATCCGAATAGGAGTCCTCAACCCTATATAAAGGGGAGCTATGACATTGTTCTCCACAAAATTTTATAATTTTCCATCCACAACCAGATTGTGCATCATGTCTGTGTCCACATATTCTTATTCCAGTAGTATATAGTTATCCATGTCGAGTCGGACAGCCCCCGACACGACGATGCGAAACCTACCCCTAAACCCTCTGCTTCCCTCCTTTCTCCCAACCGCCGCTGCAACCATCCAACACCACTCCCAGACAAACCTCCATTACCACGCCTTAGTCTCGACTGTGACCAGTGCCACCCTGGCCGTCGCGGCCCACCACAATTTCTTCCACCCCCGAGTCACAGTCGACCAACTCACGATTTCACCGAACCTCTCTGTACAGCAACATCACCCCGCCATCAAGCAATCCTGGCCAAACTGACCAACACCACAGACCTCCGCCACTGCCACCAAAATTTTTCGACCCCAGCCCCATTGACCATCACCACCGCCACAAACCCGTCTTTACCTGACGAACGAATACAGTCAGCCCCATTGGCCGATCACCACCATAAACCCTAACACCATCGGCACCACCACCACCACCATCTTGTCATCATCACCACCACCGCCACCATCATCTAGGCCAAACCCCCAACACCACCATCGCCCACAAGAAATTCGGAAAAAAATCGAAACCCTTACCTGTCCTCCGCGGGCGCGCCCCGTGTGCGCTGGAAGACGCCGGCTGGATCCCCGCCGTGATGTCGCCTATGCGTGCTGGCTCATTCTCTGGCACGCCACTACGTGGCGTCCCTCCGCCTCGTCCCAGCGTCTCCCACCATCCTCGCTCGGTCACCCTCGTCCCTACCCTCCGGAGCGGCCGCCACCTCACCCCTCCACTTCTCTGTATGATCAGATACGTCTGCAGCACTAGTGCTACGGAGCCCGATGTTCGCTGAACCAGGGGCGAGCATCCCTCCGTCGTGCTCTTTCTTCCTTGCGCTGTCCGACGGTCGACTCCCGATATTTAGATCCAGCCCCAGCGTCGAGCCCGCTGCACCACGCTGTAGGCGCTGACTCATACCGGCCGCCGCCTCGCTCCCACTAGTACTCCGCCTCCCCCTTCAACCCCCTTTCCCTCTCATTCTACTTTAATAGCCTCTTATCTCGTGATAAATGGAGAGCAGCAGCACCACTGCTGTTGTCCTATATTTCTTTTGTTTCATATTTTGTTTCTCTTTTTCTTCCTTGTTTTCTTTTCCCTTTTTATTTGCTTTCTTTTTATTATTTCCATGATTATTATTATTAGTATAATAATAACAAATGTTTCTGTTATTCTTAAAATAATAATAATTAATATTATAATATTTTTCTGAAGTTATTATTTTATAAAACATAATATTTTCGGTCATGATAAGGATTATTTTGTTTTGATTAAAAGTTTACTTTGGATTGGAATAATTTGGGCTTTAATAAATTTTAAAACCTTTCACATGGACTTTTAGGTATATTAATGGCTTCGCCCTACATCTATTATCAAAGGAATTTTTGAAACCCTAGAAATTATTTTTATACTATTTTTTTTCCTTTATTCTAAGAATGATTTTTATTTCCAAATATATTGTTGTCTAATATATTTTTCCAAATTATATATAAACTAATTTCAAGTACTTAAGTAAACTTATTATAAAATATTTTCTAAAATTCGTAAATGTAACTATCTCCACAAAATTCTTCTCGATTATCATCATTAATCCCGACTGATCCTGTGTTTCTATTTCGGACCCATACGCATCGACCTCGGCTATCAGACAACTCGAAACTTGTTGCACCATCGCACCATGCCATGCGACACACCAGGCAAGATACCTTGCCATTTATACTGTTTATATTGAGTCATCATTTCTGTAGTTATTGCATATCACTGTCTATTCATTTCCTTTTTTTTGAGTTGTACCATTATTACAGTTCACGACTTACTACCTGCTAAGTGATATTGGTTCTATTTTATTTTATTATCTTTTGTTTGCATATGGGCCTAGAGTTAAGGGACTACCATTTGTAGTGTATCGCATATACCTTGACAGTTGTACCACGAGTATGTGTGAGATGAGTAACATGTAGAGGTCCTTGCGTGTTGGCTGATCACCCGTGCATATGCGTTAGGTCTAACAAAATAATAGAGGCATGTTAGGAGACTTAGCAGTAAGTAGAGGTATAAGGTCATGGATGCGACTTAAATAAGAGTATTGGATGGAAAGAACAATACCTGACGTATGGGCTTCTTTGCACTTCCCTGATTACCTGTGCGCTCCTCCGGAGACGCAGGCTCCAGGTGCCCTCTGACATTTCCCAAAGCGTTATGGACGTACCCCCTTGCACATGATGCCCTCTGACGATCTTCGGACGTTACGAACGTAGGCCCCTGGTGCCCTATGCGGGAACCAAGCGATCCTATTTACAGCCAGGGCTCATGCGTCGAAGGATTGTTTCTCAACTGCATATTTACTTTAGTACGGTTAGGTTACCTTATTGATGACTTGTCACTTACTTTTATTTGTGGCATACTTTATATTCAGTATTTGTCATTTTCTTCCTGTATCTTGTTACGTCCCTCTGAGGACCTGGTGATCTCTCCAGGTGTGTGTCTTTGTGATGTTTTGCAGGTGCTCTAGCCAAGACCATGGTTTACTCTTTTCTTTGAGATGGTTGTTCTTGGATCGTCGTTTGCTTCGCTCGACAATTCCTTCATTATGTATTCTCTTTCATTAGTTGGTAGTGGATTTGTCTCCGCCCAACATTTATACGAATGACATTTGTAAGTTGATTTTAATATATACTTGTGGATGAGATTAGTTCATGGTTACTGTAATTCATAGCTTATGTATACATACAAAATTTTCATATATTGGGTATACTTCGTTTGTGTGCAGCTGGCATATCTACGTACTTAGTCCTAAGTATTTAGGACTGGAGCGTTAAATATTTTGTGGTGGCCCATGCAGGTCGAATTAACCGTTTCGGTTACATTACTGTACCGAACAGGCCTACATATAGGATTAGAGTCTAGGATCTTATCCACATACTTGACCTCCTTCCATGATTCTAAATTTCGAACTCTCGTTCGCCTTCCTTGAATTGCATCTTGCTTGATTCCTTTCTACCGTGAATTCTTATTTTTGTGCTTAGTAACAGCTAGAATGATGACTACACTAGTATATGCTCATAGGTCAGACATATGGCTTAAAGGATTGCATTGACAAATAGTATGCATTGAGGTCTTATGTGAGTTATAAAGGCATTTATTTTCCTAAAAGTATAATCTTAAGGATGAGTTAATTCCAAGTTGGGTAGTAGCGATTACCGACTACGAAGGATAGTTAGAATTTTATTTGATGCTACTAAGTGGTGTACACAAGAGGATAGTTAGAATCTATATACAATTAAAAAACAAATTGATTTGATTTTGAGTTTGATTTGGAAGGTCTTTGAAAACAATTATGATTTATGGAGTTATAGATATACATCTTTGGAGGGATATAAATTTGATTTGAAAAGGGTCTTAAATATTTTAATGTTGCAGTATGATTTACGATTGACCAAACTTTGAGGGTGAGTGAAAAAAATTTAAATTGAGTTACATGATTTACGATTGATGAAATTATTTAAAATCTTGAGCTTATGTTTTGGATTGAGTGTAATAGGGTAAGAGTTTATCTTGAGGTATATTTGAGAATTTGAAATTTTAAAGTGATAGTTTGTTATCAAAGTTTAGTTGTGATGCATTCGATATGATAAAGGTTATTTGGAATTTATTAAGGAATTTAAACTTTAAGTTTATGTTGACAACCTATAAAGGTTAGACATTTTGGTAGATTATTTTGAGAATTATATTAAGGAAGCTTTTGAGGAACTCAAACTCGTAGATTTAGAATCTACCTTGATAGGCAAGCAAGATAGACAGAAGTAGTCCACCTTAGTTTCCATATCACTCATGACCATTATAGTTGTATATACTCAAGTGTAATTAGCCATCTACCAAACCATGTGACTATATCTCAATCCTTACTCACTCGACCTTCCATCAAACAAGATCTTTTATCGTGACCTTCTAATCGTTTGGAACTTAAAACATAATTAAATCGTTCCTTGATCGTACCCCATCTAGAAGACCATTTTCTCTCTAGAAACCGTATCCCTAACTTATTTTATCTTGATCTACTAGATTCCTTAATTATCTTTAATTCGTGGTTTAACTTGATCCTTTTATTTTTGTGCGTTAATTAGCACCCCATGAACACCCACTTTCTATTTTAGATCTTTTGATGTCCTTTACCGTGACATTGATATTCATAGCACGAGACCAGATGTTACCTTTCAACAAATTCCACATACAAGACTTAGAAGAGCCCACCTTCATGTAGACATATCATGTCCCACTAAAACACATTCCCTTGTGCTCTATTTTTATGATGCGACTTTTGAGTCAAAATGGCTAGCTATAACGCCTACCATAATACCATTGTCCTTTTCGAGTTTAGTTAGAAATCCAATCTCGACTCAAATCTTTTGACCAACATATGATTGTGATATACTTAATTTTCTAAATGCTTAACTTGTGTTTCATCTTGATTGCTTAACCCTTGTCCTTTTATTTTCACATTTTTTTTTGATTTATGTTTACCACGACCATTGCACCTAACCGTACTTTCCTCCCAATTGTTTGCTTCACTCATTGAGGATTTCATTTTACTTCACCGTAGTTTATGTAACTTTTTTCCTTGTATGATTTCCGTGTTTAAAGAAAAGAAACTTGACCATGACCCATTCGGTTATACATGGCTAGATTAGAGAACTCATGGAGAAGATTAATGGTATAGTTGGTTAAGGTGATCATACGATTACAAGGTTATATGTAAGATTTGACATAAGTTAAAATACGTCGTAAACACTATTAGATAAAATTGAGGAATGTGGGAGTGTGTTTCGATAAGATGATAAGATCAAAGGACTTCTTGATTGACAAATTGGTTCTTCGAAGTAAATCCATTGCTGAGGAAATTTTTTTTAGAGATGATAAATAGAAGCTTTGATGGTATTAGTTTTCAAGTGTTGATCAATTTTTGAAGATGAAAAATTTACATCCTTGATGTTAAGAATCAAGTTTCTATGATGATTGTAGATGTGAATTTCATTGATGAATTTTTTTTTTGAGATTTATTGAATACCAAATTGTAAGGAGGTTATGAGAGGAGGAATTTATTGGAAAAAAAAGAGAAAAAAAAGAAGAAGAAGAGAGATTAAAATGTTTAAAGTTTTTGGGGGAGTTAAAATTTTTATGGATAAATGTAAAAATTGAACAAAGAAAAGAAAATGTGTTTCAAAGAATTTAAAATTTGTAGAATGTGAAATTTGAGGAGAGACACTAAATTAGACTTGATTATTGGCAAGGTGATATTGACGATTCGAAGGTTATGAAGAGATTGAATCTCGAATACTGGATTATGGATTATATACTATGATTAAGAAAACTTAATACCTTTTTTTTGAGGTTACACAATTATGGATTTTACTATAGTGTTGATCAAAACTTAGACGACAATGGAAAGTCATGTATATGATCGTTTTCTTAACTATATACCTTGTTATTTTTCTAGCTATCTAAGCGGCATGTTGTTTTTATGGCATTTCTCTCTTCTCGCACGATGTCGTGATTTCTTATTAGTAAATCCTTCTATCTCCTCAACCCTACTATTCCTAAATTTCGAGGACGAACTTCTTTTAAGTTGGGTAGAATGTAAACCCCCTAAATTTCCACTACAATTTTTTTAAATAAAATTTGTATCTACTTTGTACTTTATCGCAAGCAAGTACGCATTCTCGTATTTGTACATCGCGGGCGAATGTGTATTTTTGTATTGTTCGACGAGTGCGAATATGTGCGAGGTACATATTTCTAGAAAAATATTTTTATTTATTATGGAGGAAGTATAGTTTTCAAATATATATATATATATGTAAATTATATATATATATATATAATATATATATCTATAATAAATATATTATATATATATTATATATATAATATAAATATATATATAAATTATATATATATGTAAATTATATAAATATATAATTTATTTATTATGGAGGAAGTATAGTTTTCAAATATATATTATATTATATATATATATATATATAGATATATATATATATTATAAATTAATAAAATATAATTAATATATAAATATTATATATATATATTTAATATATATATATTAAATATTAATATATATATATATATATATATATTAAAAATATATATTAAAATATATTGAAGGAATAATATATATATATATATTATATATATATATATATATTATATATATATATATATATTAGATAATATATATATATATATATATATATATATATGATAAATACTTAATTTGCTTAAGGTTGTAAGCAAAGATTTATTTTCGTTTACTCTATAAAAGGCTATTTTATTTTATAGTATAAATATAGTAGTAACTGAGAAAACGTTGTTATAAATATTTGCGGACATAAGTCTAATTCATATAAAGATTTTAATATCCAATTTTCAAAATTATTATATTAATTTTTAAAAGTTATAAAAAGATAACTCTAAACTAGTTTATTATGAATTAAATTGGTATTTGATTTTATCGAATAATTTTAATAGTTTTTGAATTAAATATAAGATTATTTAGTGTGTATATATTCGGAAGGATATTATTGATTTGAAATAAAGTGTTTTAAATTAAATAACGAAATTATCTAACCGGGGTTTAAACCATCATATTCCTTATCCGAATAGGAGTCCTCAACCCTATATAAAGGGGAGCTATGACATTGTTCTCCACAAAATTTCACAATTTTCCATCCACAATCAGATTGTTCATCGTGTCTATGTCCACACATTCTTATTCCAGTATACAGTTATCCACGTCGTGTCGGACAGCCCCCGACACAACGACGTAAAACTACCCCTAAACCCTTGCTTCCACCCGTTCCTCCCAACCGCCGCTGCAACCATCCAACACCATCCCCAGACAACCACCTCCTTCACCACGCCTTAGCCTCGACTGCGACCAGCGCCACCCTGTCCGTGTGGTCCACCATAATTTCTTCCACCCCCGAATAATAGTCGAGCAACTCTCGATTTCACCGAACCTCTCTATACAGCGACATCACCCCGTCATAAAGCAATCCTGGCCAAACCCGACCAACACCACAGACCTCCGCCACTGCCACCAAAATTTTTCGACCCCAGCCACATCGGCCATCACTACCTCCACAAACCCGTCTTCACCCGACGACGGAATACAGTCAGCCCCATTGGCCGTTCAACACCAGAAACCCCAACACTATCGTCACCACCAACCACCACCATCTCCTCATCACAACCACTGCCACCATCATCTAGGCCAAAACCCCAACACCACCATCGCTCACAAGAAATTTGGAAAAAAATTAAAACCTGTACCTGTTCGGCGGGCACGCCCCTCCGCGTGCGCTGGAAGACGCCGGTTGGATCCCTCGCCGTGATGCCGCCTGTGCGCACTGACTCCTTCTCTGGCAGGCCACTACGTGGCGTCCCTCCGCCTCGTCCCAGCATCTCCCACCACCTCGCTTGGTCACCTTCGCCCGCACCCTCCGGAGTGGCCACCTCGCCCTCCACTTCTCTGTCGATCAGACGCGTGGGCAGCACAGGTGCTCCGAAGCCCGACGTTCGCTGAACCAGCTCGAGCGAGCATCCCTCCGTCGTGCTCTTCTCCCCTGCGCTGTCCGACGGCCGACTTTCGATCTTTAGATCCGGCCCCAGCTTCGAGTCGCTGCACCACGCCAGCCACTGACCCGTACTCCGACCGCCGCCTCGCTCCCACTGGTACTCCGCCTCCTGCTTCATCCCCCTTTCCTTCTTAGTCTACTTTAATAGCCTCTTCTCTCGTGATAAATGGAGAGCAGCAGCACCACTGCTGTTGTCCTATATTTCTTTTGTTTCATATTTTGTTTCTTTTTTCTTCCTTGTTTCCTTTCTTCCTTTTTATTTGCTTTCTTTTTATTATTTCCATGATTATTATTAGTATGATAATAACAAATGTTTCTGTTATTCTTAAAATTATAATATTAATATTTATAATATTTCTTCTGAAGTTATTATTTTTGTAAAACAAAATATATTTTCGGTCTTGATAAGGATTATTTTGTTTTGATTAAAAGTTTACTTTGGATTGGAATAATTTGGGGATTTAATAAATTTTAAAACCTTTCACATGGACTTTTAGGTATATAATGACTTTGCCCTACATCTATTATTATCAAATGAATTTTTGAAACCCTAGAAATTATTTTTATACTATTTTTTTCCTTTATCCTGACAATGATTTTTATTTCCAAATATATTGTTGACTAATATATTTTTCCAAATTATAATATAAAGTATTTCAAGTACTTAAGTAAACTTATTATAAATTATTTTCTAAAATTCGTAAATGTAACTATCTCCACAAAATTCTCCTCGATTATCATCATTAATCCCGACTGATCACGTGTTTCTATTTCGGACCCATATGCATCGACCTCGGCTATCAGACAACTCGAACTTGTTGTACTATCGCACCACGTCAGGCGACACACCATGCAAGATAGCTTGCCATTTATACTGTTTATATTCAGTCATCATTTATGTAGTTATTGCATATCACTGTCTATTCATTTTTTTTGAGTTGTACCATTATTACAGTTCATGACTTACTACCTGCTCAGTGATATTGGTTCTATTTTATTTTATTATCTGTTGTTTGCATATGGGCATAGAGTTAAGGACTACCATTTGTAGTGTATCGCATATACCTTGACACAGTTGTACCACGAGTATGTGTGAGATGAGGAGCATATAGAGGTCCTTGCGTGTTGGCTGATCACCCGTACGCATGCGTTAGGTCTCACTGCAAATAGAGGCATGTTAGGAGACTTAGCAGTTAGTAGAGTATAAGGTCGTGGATGGATGACTTAAATAAGAGTATTGGATGGGGAGAACAATACCTGACGTATGGCTTCTTTGTACTTCCCAGATTACCTGTGCACTCCTTCGGAGACGCAGGCTCCAGGTGCCCTCTGATGTTTCCCAGAGCGTTTAGACGTACCCCCTAGTACATGATGTCCTATGACAATCTTTGGACGTTACGGACGTAGACCCTGGTGCCCTATACGGCACCAAGCCGATCCTATTTACAGCCAGGCTCATGCGTCGAAGGATTGTTCTCAACTGCATGTTCGCTTTAGTACGGTTAGGTTACCTTATTGATGTCTTGTCACTTACTTTTATTTGTGGCATATTTTATATTCAGTATTTTTGGTATGTTCTTCTGAATCTTGTTACGTCTCTCTGAGAACCTGATGACCTTCTAGGTGTGTGCCTTTGTGATGTTTCGCAGGTGCTCTAGCCAAGGCCATGGTTTACTCTCTTCCTTCGAGATGGTTGTTCTTGGATCTTCGTTTGCTTCGCTCGACAATTCCTTCATTATGTATTTCTTCTCTTTCATTAGTTGGTAGTGGATTTGTCTTGCCCAACATTTTATACGAATGACATTTGTAAGTTGATTTTAATATCTACTTTATTTTTGGATGAGATTAGTTCATGGTTACTGTAATTCACAGCTTATGTATACATACAAAATTTCATATATTGGGTATAATTCATATGTGTACAGCTGGCATGTCTACGTACTTAGTTTTCATTTGGGACTGGGGCATTCCAAATTGTCCAAGTTAAAATGCTTGGGATTTGAATGGAGACATCAATTGGATTTAGTCTTGCGTGTATTGATATCGGTTGGGTAGTTAGACAGTACAATAAGTTCTTGGAGGCTTATAAAGATTAAGACATTGATTGATATTGACGGATGAATTGCAATGTGGTGACTTGATGGAAATCATATATAAGTTAAAAAATTTATGTTCCTTTGATTTAGAATTGGTAAGTTATAATGCTTGGATAGTTGCCTTAGTTCTCGGCTGGTTCCTTGATGCTATGTGTAAAACCCTAAATTTTCAAAAGTATATTTTTAGTTTAGGTCTTTTATTTAGAAGATTGGTTTATAGTAAGTTTAAACTTTTATTATTCATATTAAATATCAAACATAGGAAGATTTATTTTTGTAGGTTTTTGAAAATATGAGAAAGATATAAATTAGTACATATATGTACCTAACATAGGAATATTTTACATAAATGGTGAAAATGGGTACTAGATAGGAATACATACCTTTCAATTATATCATTATTATTATTATTATTATTTTATTAGATTTTTCCATAGAAATATATGAAGGAATAAAGGAATATATATATATATATATATATATATATATATATATATATTATATATATATATATATATATATATTCATTCACATGCTACTATTCTCGGGAACAGTAGCGGCCCAACCCTGAGCCTAAGCAGCGTCGTGTTCATATATATGAACGGAAGCAGAGATTATACTCGAAACCCTAAAACCTCAACCAACCCATGGCGACCCCGCGCCGCCGCAGGGTGGCCGCCGGCCGATTGCCGGCGTGACAACACAGCGGCAGTAGCCGCATACCACACAGTAACGACTACAACAGGGGCAGCAAAACCCCACTTCGTAATACGATTACGATGCCATCTATCGCCGTTTCACGAGTCGTTTGCTCTGGTATGTGAACAACCTAACCCTCTAGGATTCCCTTCAAGTAGTTTCTTTTAATTCGTAACGTACACGACAAAAAACGAGTTCCAAAATCGAGGAAAAATTCAATTTTTGAATGTTCGAAACTCTCCCAACACCTATGTTTGCGGTCGAATTGCGACCAGGTTATTGCAAAATTTAGAAATCTGTTTGAACAGAATATTAGACAACCTAATAAATATTAAAACCTATTTTTAGTTTTATTTGTGGATGATTATATTATGTTTAAAATTAATTCCAAATTAGAGAAAAATATGTTTCTAAAATATTAAAAAACCTCGATATGGAGTCCGTCAACAAATCGGACGACTTGGTTACGAACCAGTCATATCGAAAGGTGCATACATGCACATATGGGATTTGATGGAACTCGAATTGGTTGCGTGTGCACGATGAATTCGAGACGTATCCGACGAATTTCTCCGTATCGGTGATGTCCTAATTTTGGCAATTACTTCGTGCACGTTCGTCATCTCGAGACGAAACTTGTCCAACAGGACCGTATCATTTTTCTGGTCCTGTATGGCAAATTTGGTCCAATTTGAGAAGGTCGACCAAAACGCCATTTTGGCGTGCCCGAGACCCGATCCAACGGATGAATTTATGCACGGCCCATCAGAATCCAACTTTGGATATACGTTGGGTTCGTATCGTCAAATCGGACCCTTAGACATTATTTTGATGAGTTTTGAGATCGTAGGTACTGGCACATTTTTGGTGCAAAGCGGGTCCAACGGCAGACGTCGTTTTAACCCGAAATTACGATTTGTCTCTGTGTCCAAAATTAGACTTTTGGGTAGGCATTTTTTAGACATATCTTTTATACCAAAAATGTTGGTGATGTCTGTTTCAAATCCGAGGACGTTTGTGGAAGTTTACTTTCTTTGCTTTATTTATATGCCGGTTCGAGCTATTGATACTGTCGTTTCGCACACCACCTCAAGCAAAATACCTTGCCATATTTACTGCTTATTTTTAGCTTGCATTTTTCTTTAGTTATTGTATATCACTGTCTGTTTATTTTCAGTTCTTTCAGTTGCTTCCTTGTTGTAGTTCATGATTTACTTACTTGCTTTCCGTTATACATAATGCAAGTGCTAGTCTTATTTTCTTTCTTGTCTTTAATTTATGCATATGAACCTAGAAGTTAAGGGACTATGTCACTTCACGTTTCCAGAATATGTATTTAAATACATGTACTGCTGGAATGTATTATTTAATATTTATCATGTATTATTCATTTAAATTCCTTTAATTTCCCGCTAATTATCTTTCAACATTTTACTTTCTGCTTTGCGTTTGGGTGCGGCCCGAGTTGGTTTATTTTCCGGCCTTGGATGGTTCAAACATGAACCCAACTCCCCACCTACCACCACTCCTTCATTTAAAGCCCCATTCCCTTTCTCTCTTTATTACTTCACCATTACTCTTCTTCTTCCTCATAAACTCTCTCCCACCTACCGAGCCGCATAGGCAAGTGCCAACTTGCTTCATGATGGAACCCCAGTATTATTGTTCCATCATCTTCCTTACTTGATCTTAAGTCTCTTTAGTACTTAGCATTTTCAATTTCATGGCTCATTTTGTGTAGATCTAAACTTGTTGTAATTTTTATATTTTGGGTTTTGATCTAGCTAACCTTGTTAGTTCCAAGTTTGGATGGTTCCATGTTTAGAGAATTTTGTTCTACCCCATTTTGACCTATGGAAGTCCAGATTTAGGCTTGGAATGAAGGATTTAGAGAGCTTGGAAGCAAGGCTTCCATGGTTCTGTTTTCAGAAATTCGGAGAAGAAGAACAGTTCTGGCCGCATGGCTTTTCATGCGGCATAAACTTTCTGGCCGCATGAGATCCTGGCCGCATGGCATTTAGTATTGAGCCGCATAAGGCCCTGTCCCACCTTGCCGCATGAGCTTCCACCCGAGCCGCATAAAGCTGGCCATTTCTCAGCCGCATATACATGTACTTATCCAGCATATCGCATAATTAAGCCACACGTACTCATCCAGCCGCATGTATTTCTATTTGCCGCAGCCGCATGGACTAATCATTCTCAGCGCATAAGGCATAACATTCTCAGCCGTATATAGGCTTGTCATATCCGAGCCGCATAGACTCTACTTTTCCTTGGCCGCATGGCATGAAGCCGCATGGACTTGGTTTTCCATCCGCATAAACTTTACTTTTCTCAGCCGCATACGCTCATTCTTTTCGAGCCGCATGAGACTGCACCCTCCTGGCCGTATGACCTTGGCAGCTGAGCCGCATGGGACTTGTTTCCACCCTAGTCGCATGAGCATGAAACTCCGGCCGCATAAGGCTTGTGACTTCTTGACCGCATGTCATTGAGCCGCATGATACCCTATTTGCTCGGTCACATAAACTCTAGCCCATAATACTTTTGGCTGATTCTGTCCCGAGTTGACATTAAACATTGATTATTATCTTGGCATTAATTAACATTGATTGTTATCTTGGCATTAATTAACATTGCTTGTGACCTTGACTAATAATTGATCATGCATTCTAGTTGAAACTAAGAGACTAGCTAGTCGTCTTAATTGAATTGAATGAGACACGTTCATATTAACTATGAACTATTGCAATCGACTGCTGATCCCGAATATTGGCATACAGGCATGTGCAGGCTTCAATCTATTTTTCTACAAAAGCAGCATGTGTACATTATGGTCAAGACAATTATTTCGTGGTTAGTTTTAATTTTTGTATTACGCTATGTAAGACCTACAACCTAATCGCACGGGTATCGTTGTAGAGTTGGACATATACGTATTTTGTACGGAAGTACTCATTCTGAATGACCATGATCCACGGTATGGATTTACTTAACATAGAGGCTACAAAGTTAAATAAAATAATGATTGCATGGAGAGAATGGATTCCGAGTTTACATGGCAGCCCTCTTTGGGACTATTAGTGCTCGACAGGCCGGCTGGTTCCCACAGATACTGCAAATCTGCCACACGGACAGGGAACATATCTGCTTATATTATTTATTGTATATTGTATATTGATGACGGCATCCCACTGGGACTCGTCTAATTTGATTGGTGTAATTGATTGATTGGATAGACTAGCCTTGTTTGCCATAGTAAGAACTGAGGAATCCTTATTGCATAATTCCAGGATAACTTGGAACTCACATAGCAAGCCGTAGTAGTTGCATGACCGTTTAAGTTGACTTGTTTGTGTACTGTACCTACTCTGTTAATTATCGAGATGATCAGAATATCAGGACATGAGGGTCAACTTCTGTCCTTTTGGTTGGGAAGTTGGTTCGAAGTGTCGTGATATTATGTGAATCCCAGCAGCAAGCAGAGATATATATCATATTCTTATTACTGGTTCCAATTTCTCATATCGTGCTTCCTTGCGGTACTTGCTATTAGAGGTCTAGCCTCTCTGGTTTTGCATGGCCAGATTTAGAGCCTGTTCCCGAGGACTCAGCTTACTTCCACCTCCAAGATGGCCAATACTAGAGAATGATCGCAGGAGGACTCGAGTAGGTTCCTTACTTTTCCGTTCGTTTTGTTACTTACTTTATATTTTGCCATTTGGCACCGACATGTTAGTCGGATCATCTTGTACTTACTTTTACATAATTGTAACTAAGTCAGGCTGCAGCTGATAAACAATTGTGTGTACCTTGCTTCATCATCTGGCTATGTTTTATAAAGCCAGATATCAAGAACATTTTGACTGAGTTTGGGACGCCTTACGGCTCTATCTTACATGTTCTCTATTACTGTTTCTTATTTGAATGATTGAGACAATAGATATGAAGCGACCATAGCGAGACTTTCATGTAGTATGTACCCCCTCGTCTTTTAGACGGTATTGATCATATTATACGGTATTCCTCTACCCGTAATACGTAGCTGGCTGAGTCATCTCCCCGCTCTCCAGTATTCTGGTTTTGGGACATGACAAGGTTTCAGTGGTGGCCATGCAGGTCTGATTTCAAACTTGTGGGGTATTTTAATTTATAGGATGTCTCAATCACACATGTTCCCCTTGATCTCATGATTCGTTGTTCTCAACCATAGCTTGACATTCCGGTATCCTTCGACTTCATTGATCCTTCATGTCCGGTGTTTGGTTGCTCTCTTGTCCCTTTCCTTAGGGGCACTTTGTCTGCATCTGTCAGAACTGGACAGCAACAACAAGGGCAACATGGACAACATGACCAGGTTGGTCAGCTACAAGGGCCAGTACTACCTCAAGAGACTATCCAAGAAGAAGTGATAGTGGAACCAGTAGCTGGACCGCAGTATCCGGAGGTTCCTACACCACCAATAGTTCCACCTACCCCTGGAAGTGGACACACCAGCCCTTCTGGAGATCATGAGAGGGATGATGGCTACTCAGCAACATCAATGTTAGCCCAGCAGCGCATACATACTCAGTTGCAAGAGCAGAATGTACTACTCAACCAAGGATTGCAGACGGCTTTGGAAAGAGGGGCGATGACAGATTCAGGAGCAAACCAGATTTTGTAAGTACAACTCCCGCCATTTCGAGGGCACGGAAGATGCCATCTCAGCAGATGCATGGCTTAAGGATGTTGAGGCTATTTGACAGTCGCTAAGGTGCCGGCAGAAGAACGTGTAGATCAGGTGAAGTTATTACTTCAGGATCTCGTACGTGATTGGTGGGAATCAGAGGAAGTGGGCATCAGACTGTTGCTTGGGACGATTTTACTGCAAGGTTCAAGACCAAGTACTATAGAATTGTGACACATTTTGAGCTACAACAGAAGTTTATCAACCAAAAGCAGGCCGGCAAGACGGTAGCTTATGCAGCGGAGTTCTGTAGATTGAGTAGGTTCGCCCCAGAGATGGTAGTAACGGAGAGCCAGAGGGCTATGAGGTTCCCAAGGGTTTCATCTTGAGCTCTTGCAATTGATAGAGGGGGCACAATTATCAGACTTTTGACGAAGTATTGACAGCAACCCGAAGGCATGAGATCACCATTTAGAGGATCACGGCAAGGACTGGGGGCCGGAAGAGATCCCACAGTCAGATTGAAGGAGAAGAGGGAGTAGCGTCCCGAACAACAGCACCGTCCCTTGGCATTCGCATTCATGATGTGGCAATGCGAGGGCCAGCACCACCAAAGCAGCAGCAGCAGCAACAGCAACAGAGGAAGAACCAGCAACCCCAGCGGGCTGTACTTATTGTGGAAAGGTAGGACACACTTGAGATATGTGTCGGACATTGAACAGACTGTGTTTGATATGTGGAAGTCCAGATCATCGGGTTACCACTGTTATATGATCGAGGTCAGGAGGACCAGTGCAACAATTTCCTGCTCTGCCAGCACCAGGGACAGGCCAGTATCGAGGACCAGCGATGGAAGTGAGACCGTTGGTACAACGCTCGTTCATGTCGCAAGCTCAGATGTTTCGGCCGCAGGGACCGTCGATGCAGCAACACCAACATAGACCACCCTAGCATCATCAAGGCAGGGGCCAGCAGCAGCACCAGGCTAGGCCACAACATGGAAACCAACAGAAGGTCAAGGGCAGGCATTCACTGTCCTTGGAAGGGGCATTAGCATCGGGAGATTTGTGGAGGGTAACATTCTCGTCGCCTCATATCCCGCAGTAGCATTGTTGATTCGGGGAGCATCACACTCATTATATCTGCATAATTTGTAACACGACTAGGAATGCAGTTCGAGGCATTGCCAGTGAGGTTAAATATACTCACTGGCAATGGCTCGTAGGAGTTAGTAGAATTATTCTAGCGTGTAGCATTGTAGTTTACGGGTATTTCTTACCCGCCCAGTTGATAGAATTTTCTATTGAAAATTTTGACGTTATCTTAGGCGTGGACTGGCTGAAAGACAGTCATGCGATAATAGATTGTCATAGAGGGAGTGTATCTTTTGATATTCCAGACATGAAATGATTCGCCTTAGTCAAATCAGTGGCAACTCAACAAGAGCAGGGAGTAGTAACGGCAATGGAGGAAGTTTCAGTTTCGAAGGTAGTTGAAGAGTTTCTAGACGTATTTCCTGAAAAACTTCCCGGTCTACCACCAGTTAGAGATATTGAGTTCAGCATAGAATTGGTATCTGGAATAACCCGATATCAGATCGAGTTTACAGGATGGCGAATTCAGAGAAGGCCAAGGTATATCAGCACATAGAGGAACTGAAGGAGAAGAAGTCATCTAAGCTAGCATATCACCATGGGCAGCACCAGTGGTACTTGGGAAAGAAGGATGGATCATCCAGATTGTGCATCGATTACAGGAAGCTCAATACGGCAACAGTAAAGAACAAGTACCCACTACCCAGGATCGACGACTTGTTTGATCAGTTGAGCAGAACTAGAGTTTTCTCCAGATAGATCTTCATTCAGGGTATCATCAAGTGAGTATTCGGAAGGAGGATATTCCAAGACAGCATTCAGGTCGAAGTATGGGCATTATGAATTCTTGGTAATGCCGTTTGGTTTGACCAATGCTCCAGCAATATTTATGGATTTGATGAACGACATCTTTATGCCGTACTTAGATCAGTTTGTCGTTGTGTTTCTTGACGACATTCTCGTATACTCTGCTAGTGAGAGGAACATGGGAACATCTGAAAAGTGTTACAGGTTCTGAGAGAGAACCAGTTGTATGCTAAGCTTAGCAAGTGTGAGTTCTGGACGAATCACATTTATTTTTGGGTCACATCATATCAGGAGCCGGCAGTGAGTAGCAGTAGATCCCAAGAAGGTAGAAGCAGTGGAGAGTTGGCCAGTACCCAGGACCGTAGCAGATGTGCGTAGTTTCTTGGGATTGGCAAGATATTACAGAAGGTTCGTATCAGACTTTGCAAGACTTTCAGCACCCATGACCCGCTTGACACGGAAGGACGTGCCATTCGTCTGGTCGATAGAATGCCAGGCATCATTTGAGACTTTGAAGCAGAAGTTGATATCAGCGTCTATTCTTACATTGCCAGTTGGACCCGGAGGTTTTACAGTATATTGTGATGCGTCAGGTAAAGGACTTGGGTGCGTCCTCATGCAGCATGGGAAGGTGATAGCGTATACATCTAGGCAGCTTCGGGACCACGAGAAGAATTATCCAACTCATGACTTGAGAGTTGGCAGCAGTAGTATTTGCTTTGAAGCTATGGAGGCATTACTTATATGGTGATCGAATGGACATGTACACATACCACAAAAGTCTGAAGTACATCTTTACTCAGAAGGAACTGAACATGAGACAGAAAAGATGGTTGTAGTTGATCAAGGATTATGACATGGCGCTTCAGTATCATCCAGGCAAGGCTAATGTGGTAGCAGATGATCTTAGCAGGAGAGCCGGCACATTTATGTTAACAACGCAGAAGCATATCTTAGAAGACCTTCAGGAGATGGGCATCCAGGTTATACTTCCTAGTGATGTAGGTGTTCTAACAAGTCTACAAGTTCAATTCGACTTGGTAGACAGGATCAAGGCAGCTCAGGCACAGGACCCAAGGATTCAGAAGCTTAGGGCAGAATGTGAGTCAGGACTCAGAAAGGAGATGAGAATTTATGAAGATGGTACACTTAGGTTTGGATCGTGTCTATGTGTGCCTAGTAGAGATATCAGATAGGAGGTTATGGCAGAAGCTCATAGTTCTTAGTATTCTATACACCCTGGAGGGACCAAGATGTACCAAGATATCAAGCAGCACTTCTGGTGGAATGGGATGAAGAGGGAGATAGCTAGATTTGTTTCCCGTTGCTTGGTATGTCAGCAAGTGAAGGCAGAACATCAGAGGCCAGCTGGGTTATTGCAACCGCTTCCTATCCCGGAATAGAAGTGGGAACACATCACAATAGACTTTGTGACTGGTTTACCGAGATCACCAAGTGGTAAAAATGCTATTTGGGTGATAGTAGATCGGCTTACAAAGGTGGCACACTTTCTTCCTTTCAGAGTAGGAGAATCTACAGAAAAGTTGGCAGATAGTCAGGAAGCATAGAGTCCCTGTCAGCATTGTGTCAGACAGAGATATCGCTTTACATCATTTCTGGAAGAGCTTACATCATAGTCTGGGTACTAAGTTAAGATTTAGCACAGCTTACCATCCACAGACGGACGGACAATCAGAAAGAACAATTCAGACTTTAGAAGATATGTTGCGAGCTAGCACCTTAGATTTTGGAGGATCTTGGGAGAGCCACCTGCACTTGGTCGAGTTCTCATACAACAACAGTTATCAACCAGTATCCAGATGGCGCCATTTGAAGCACTATATGGTAAGAAGTGTAGGTCGCCACTAGCATGGGGTGATATCGGGGAGAGAAAGATGCTAGGCCCAGAAATGATTATCCAGACAGTTGAAGTGGTTAAAGAAATTAGAGGGCGACTTCGGGTTGCGCAGGATCGACATCGTCGTTGGGCGGACCAGCATCGTAGGCCGCTAAAGTTTTCTGTTGGGGACCACGTGTTCTTGCGGATCTCACCTACCCGTGGGGTCATTAGATTTGGCGTTCGCGGGAAGTTAAGTCCGCGATACGTGGGCAATTTGCTATCCTTGATAGGATAGGCGATGTTGCTTATCGTTTATCCTTTCCACCTTCGTTACGAGAGGTGCATGACGTATTTCATGTATCTCAGTTATGAAGGTATGTATCGGACCCAAGCCATATCCTTGATCATTCTGAGCGGGTTGTTGGTACCAACCTGTCTTACGAGGAACTACCTGTGTCCATTTTGGACCGAAGAGAGAAGATACTCAAGAACCGAACAATTAGCCTTGTCCGGGTTGCTTGGGATCATCACTCTTTAGGGGAGTCAACATGGGAACGTGAGAATGATATCCGATCACGGTATCCGTACCTGTTTGACTCACAAGGTATATCTCTTTCTGTATACCTTGATTGTCTTAACTCCTCATGCTTGTCACCTTATGAGTAGAATTACTTGATGTTGTAGATTGTTAGATTTAGATATGTTACTTGTTATTATCAATGTAAAATGATTGCTTGCTCCAATTGCTTATACTTAGATTAGTTTAGCTCTGATGTTTCTATCCTGCTTGGATTTGAAATTCCGAGGACGAATTTTTTTAAGGAGGGTAGAGATGTCACCCGTTCCCAGAATACGTATTTTAAATACATGTACTGCTGGAATAATTATTTAATATTTATCATATATTGTTCTGTATTTAAATTCCTTTAATTTCTCGCTAATTATCTTTCTGCATTTTACTTTCTGCTTTGCTTTTGGGTGCGGCCCGAGTTGGTTTATTTTTTGGCTTGGATGGTTCAAAATGAACCCAACTTTCCACCTACCACCACTCCTTCATTTAAAGCCCATTCCCTTTCTCTCTCTTCATTACTTCACCATTACTCTTCTGCTTCCACATAAATTCTTCCCCACCTATCGAGCCGCATAGGCAAGTGCCAACTTGCTTCATGATGGAACCCCAATATTATTGTTCCATCATCTTCCTTACTTGATCTTAAGTCTCTTTAGTACTTAGTATTTTCAATTTCCATGGCTCATTTTGTGTAGATCTAAACTTGTTGTATTTTTTGTATTTTAGGGTTTTGATCTAGCTAACCTTGTTATTTCTAAGTTTGGATGGTTCCATGTTGTAGAGAATTTTGTTCTACCCCATTTTGACCTATGGAAGTCCAGATTTGGGCTTGGAATGAAGAATTTAGAGAGCTTGGAAGCAATAGCTTCTATGGTTCTGTTTTCAGAAATTCGGAGTAGAAGAACAGTTCTGGCCGCATGGATTTTAATGCGGCATAAACTTTCTGGCCGCATGAGATCCTGGCCGCATGGCATTTAGTATTGAGCCGCATAAGGCCCCGTCCCACCTTGCAGCATGAGCTTCCACCCGAGCCGCATAAAGCTGGCCATTTCTCAGCCGCATATGCATGTACTTATCCAGCCGTATTTCGCATAATTAAGCCGTACATACTCATCCAGCCGCATTTATTTCTATTTGTCGCAGCCGTATGGACCAATCATTCTCAGCCGTATAAGGCATAACATTTTCAGCCGCATATAGGCTTGTCATATCCAAGTCGCATAGACTCTACTTTTCCTTGGCCGCATGGCATAAAGCCGCATGGACTTGGTTTCCCAGCCGCATAAACTTTACTTTTCTCAGCCGCATGCGCTCATTCTTTTCGAGCCGCATGAGACTGCACCCTCCTGGCCGCATGACCTTGGCAGCGCTGAGCCGCATGGGACTTGTTTCCATCCTAGTCGCATGAGCATGAAACCCCAGCCGCATAAGGCTTGTGACTTCTTGACCGCATGTCATTGAGCCACATGATACCCTATTTGCTCGGTCACATAAACTCTAGCCCATAATGCTTTTGGCTGATTCTGTTCCGAATTGACATTAATTAACATTGATTATTATCTTGACATTAATTAACATTGATTGTTATCTTGGCATTAATTAACATTGCTTATGACCTTAACTAATAATTGATCATGCGTTCCTAGTTGGAACTAAGAGACTGGCTATTCGTCTTAATTGAATTGAATAAGACACGTTCATATTAACTATGAACTATTGCAATCGACTGGCTGATCCCGAATATTGGCATACAGGCATGTGCAGGCTTCAATCTATTTTTCTACAAAAGCAGCATGTGTACTTTATGGTCAAGATATGATTATTCCGTGGTTAGTTTTAATTGTTGCATTACGCTATGTAAGACCTACAACCTAACCGCACGGGTATCGTTGTAGAGTTGGACATATCGTATTTTGTACGAAAGTACTCATTCTGAATGACCATGATCCACGGCATGGGATTTCACTTAACATAGAGGCTACTAAGTTAAATAAAATAATGATTGCATGGAGAGAATAGATTCTCGAGTTCTTACATGGCAGTCCTCTTTGGGACTATTAGTGCCCGACAGGCCGGCTGGTTCCCACAGATACTGCAAATCTGCCACACGGGCAGGAAGCAGAATCTGCTTATATTATTTATTGTATATTGTATATTGATGATGGACGTCCTGCTGGGACTCGTCTAATTCATGATTGGCTCAATTGATTGATTGGATGACTAGCCTTGCTTGCCCATAGTAAGAACTGAGGAATCCTTATTGTATAATTCCAGGATAACTTGGAACTCACCATAGCAAGCCGTAGTAGTTGTATGGCCGTTTAAGTTGACTTGTTTGTGTACTGTACCTACTCTGTTAATTACCGAGATGATCAGAATATCAGGACATGACGGGTCAACTTCTGTCCTTGTTTGGTTGGGAAGTTGGTTCGAAGTGTCGTGATGTTATGTGAATCCCAGCAGCAAGCAGAGATCTATATATCATATTCTCTTATTACTGGTTCCAATTTTTCATATCGTGCTTCCTTGCGGTACTTGCTATTAGAGGTCTAACCTCTCTAGTTTTGCATGGCCAGATTTAGAGCCGGTTTCCGAGGACTCAGCTTACTTCCACCTCCAAGATGGTCAATACTAGAGGAATGATCGCAGGAGGACTCGAGTGGGTTCCTTACTTCCCCGCTCATTTTGTTACTTACTTTATTTTTGCCGTTTGTCACCGACATGTTAGTCGGATCATCTTGTACTTACTTTTACATAATTGTAACTAAGTCAGGCTGCAGCTGATAAATAATTGTGTATGCCTTGCTTCATCATCTGGCTATGTTTTATAAAGCCAGATATCACGAACATTTTGACTTAGCGTTTGGGATGCCTTACTTCTCTATCTTACATGTTCTCTATTACTGTTTCTTGTTTGAATGATTGAGACAATAGATGTGAAGCGACCATAGCGAGACTTTCATGTAGTATGCACCCCCTCGTCTTTTAGACAACATTGATCGTATTATATGGTATTCCTCTACCCGTAATACGTAGATGGATGAGTCATCCCCCGCTCTCCAGTATTCTGGTTTGGGGCGTGACAGACTACCATCTGTTAGGGACTTCATAAACTTTATCACGACTGTGCCATGAGATATGTGTGAAATGAATAGCATGTAGAGGTACTTACGTGTTGGCTGATCACCCATACGCATGCTTTAGGACTAACTGCCAACAGATGCATGATAGGAGACTTGGCAGTTATTAGAGGTTCATATTTGTTATGGAGATGACATAGATTGGCATTTGGGTGGGGAGAATAGTTCCTTGACATACGGGTCACCTTTGTACTTTCCTTATTTAACATGTATGCTCCGTCGGAGACGCAGGTCATTGATGCCCTCTGACGTTCACTGAGCATTATGGACGTACCCCATATTGATGACCTCTGACGTTCATAAAATGTCATAGATGTAGTATTTTACTGATTCCCTCTGACATCACGGAACGTTATGGACGTAGGACCCTGGTGCCCAATTGGGGACTATGTCGATCTCATTTATAGCCAGAAGTGCCCATGCGTTGAAGGTTTGTTCTTAACTGGATAAACACAGTAGAATGGTTAAGTGACCTTAGTTGTTGTCATGTCACCCCCGTTCCAATAGTAATATGGGATAATATCGCATTACAGAATAGTGTGCTACCCCTTGTCATTGTTTGGTTGTAAGGGTAGTCTACTGTTTCGAGGATGGGATATCGGGTCGTGCTACGATTTGGACTATTTACTTTACTTGTGACTTTACGACATATTTTATATTCAGTTTTTATGGCATGTTCTTTCTGTATCTTGTTAGGTCCCTCTGAGGACCTGGTAAATTCTTTAGGTGTGTACTTTTATGATTTTTTGTAGGTGTTCTAGCCAAGGCCGTGATCTTCTCAATTCTGTCGAAAAGGATTGCTCTTGGGTCATCTTGCTACTTTTTACAAATTCTTTTCTTGTATTTCTTTCTTCTCATTTTAAATGGTTGATAGTGGATTTGTCTCCGCCCAATGTTATGTACAAAAGGACAAATTCAAAGTGAATTTTATGATATATTATTCTCTTATTTGTGGATGAGATTAGTTGTCATGGTTTACTACATTTTACAGCTTACGTATATTTATTATACGGCTGGCATGTGTTCGTACCTAGTCCTACGTATTTTAGGACTTGGGCGTTACATATTTTTGTGGTGGTCCATGCAGGTCGAGTTTGCCGTTTTAGTTACGTTACTGTACCGAACGGGCCTGCATATAGGATTAGAGTCTAGGATCTCATCCACATACTTGACATCCTTCCTGGATTCCATTTTTGAACTCTCGTTTGATTGTCTTGAATTGCATCTTGTTTGATTCCTTTTCTACCGTGAATCTTATTTCACGTGCTTAGATAGAGGTTACAAAGATGACTCGTACTAGGTATATATTTTTGATTATTTAATCACATTACTAGTTGAACTCTTATAAGTTGGATAGAATGCCTCATGACCTACCATTCTCTTTGTCCTTATGACCCATTAAAAATACTAAGAAGGTTACCTAGACTATAGAGCTTAAGGGTCCCTACTCCATCATGTCAACCAAGACCGAAGACAAGAAGATAGTAGGACATCTGTATAAGCACGAACCCCAGACAAGGATTAGATTCTTAAGGATCTTGAACTAATTGTGCCTTCTTTCAATCATAAATCTCGTGTACTTATTTTGACTATGTTGATTAACGCCGCAATTACAGCCTAGTTCTTGCAAGCTTATTCTTTATCGAGCTTGTTCACGGCATGTGTCTATTGGAGACTCCCATTAACATATTGTCTAATTAGAATCGGTATATTATGGTTGATCAACATTGGTTCACTCTTCGTATGATTATTCCACGTGGATTGAGATACAGATGACAAATATTCTTACCCTCTAAAATCTCATTCAACTTCCTTGCAAACTCTTCTTGAATTATTCAATCGCCCATGTGTAATGCCCCAGTCCCAAAATACGTAGGACTAAGTACGTAGACATGCCAGCTGTATACATACGAAGTATGCTCCAATACATGGAATCCTCGTATGTATACAAAGCTGTAAATGCAGTAAAACTAAGGCTAACTAATCTCATCCACAAAATGAAAGAATAAAAGATATCATATAATGATAATAAATTGTCTTGATACAATATGTTGGACGGAGACAAATCCACTACCAACAAGTAAGGGAAAATACATGAAAAATGAAATGAGTTTGGCGAGCGAAGCGAAGACGATCAAAGTGCAATCATCCTCGAAGAAATAGTGACGATAATGGCTACGGCTAGAACACCTACGAAAGACAAAGCACACACTGGAGAGATAACCAGGTCCTCAGAGGGACGTAACAAGATACATAATATCATGCCATATAAACCGAATAAATATTACTCAAATAAATAAGTCAATTGAATTATGACATGGTCCAATACACACCTATTGAATTAACTTACCATCCCTCCAACCAAACAAGGACAGGAGATGGTAAACTAATTTACGATGACATATCTTTCCATGCTATGAATCCAATATGGTATCCGGACCCCAACAAGGTTCAATACCTTTTCATCGAAGTAGTAAGCCACACCTACAACCAAACAAGGACAAGATGTGATGAACTAATCCGCGACAAGTTATTGTTCCAAGTCACGGTCAGATACAAGTACCCAAACCAAAATTACTCATACCTAACGGATAAAGGTGCCTAACCGTTCTAAGTAAAATGCAGTTAAGAACAATCCTTCCTACGCATGGGCCCTGGCTAAATAGGATCGGCGTAGTCCCCCCTTGGGGAACCAGAGGCCCAATCAGTAAGAGCATAACGTTCCGTAGAACGTCAGTGGCCGTCGGTATTCATGGGTCATCAACCCCGTATCTCCAGCGGAGCTTCCAGGTCACAAGGAAAAGTGCATCGAAGCCCATACGCTAAGGAATTGTCCTTCCCGCCCAATGCCTACTATATTGTATCCACAACAGAAAATCTCTATGACCGCTAAGTCAAACTAAGCATGCAACCTCTATTAGCGGTTATTCCTATCGCACGGCTTGTACTTACTAGTGGCCAGCCAATCACGCACGTCCGTGTTCTACATGCGACACACAACTTCGTGGTACAACATGTCAAGGCCATGAAAGCAACAAAAAGGTGGTCCCTTAAATCTAGGTTTAATGTGTAAGAAAAATAATACATAGCAGGAAATATAACTGAACAGTAAGTTCTAACAGGTTATGCCATGTATCATAGTTTATTTTACATAAAGAAAATATTGAATAATGCATGAAATATGAGCTAAAATAAATTAAATAGCAAATGGCAATGTGTCTTGCTTGGTAGAGCGCCTGGTGTGCAATGATCAAGATGGCACGAACTGCGACTTCTGTGCAACAACTATGCAAGGTGACCTCAGATATTAGCACAGACAGTTCTATCGGGTTCAGAAGGGTCAAATTAGCTAGGGTCGGTAGGAGGGAATACAGAATTGGCGAGGAGATAGGGAAAAGAAAATTAGTTTTAGATGGGAGGATAATCGAAGGAAATTAGATAAATGAGAAAATAAATGATTTTTGAATAATACTTGTAATACTTAAAAAAAACTAGTTTTCATGGGTCAAAATAATTTTAGGTAAAATATGTTGTAAATCGTTTTTAGGTTAAAAAGACATAAATAAGATACCACAAAATAGTATGACAATATATCTAAAAATATTTTAACATACCTAGAACAAAATAATAATTTTTTGGTATTAGTGAACCCAATAAAAATAATAAGGATAATTAATAACAAAATACCATTATAATTGAAATATGTATTTAACATACTAATATACAATCCACCTATAAAAAACATATCCTCTTTTATAAAATAATAATAATAGTAAATTATTTTCATAATTGTACTACACTAAATTGTACAGAAACAAAGAGAAAGAATAATAATAATATAATAATAATAATAATAATAAAATAAAACAATAGTAATAATAATAATAATACCTAAAGCCATAGTGAATACAACGAGATAAGAAGGGAAAAACAAACAAATACAACAAAACAAACAAAAAAAGCAATAAATAAATAAAAAGAATATAAAATATCATTATACTGTGACTGAGCTGCTCTCCATTCGAGAGTACAGTCGAGAAAAGAAAAGAAAATTTAAGAAAGGTGAGAGAAAAGGAAATAAGTGAGAGGGAAGAGAGGGGAGAACGAGGAAGAGGGAAGGAGGAGAGTGAGCGCGAGAGGGGGAGAGGAGCGGACGGAGAGAAGTGGGATCGGAGGAGAAGAGGGAAAAAGGGGCGTGGAGCGGAGGAGAAGGGTCCGATCGGCGGAGGGTTATTTGGGTGCGGGCGGTCGGGAGAGGGAAGGAGCGGGAGGATGAGGTCGGCAAGGCGGGGCGGAGTGCGGCGGAGCCGGAGGCACGGAGAGGAGGTTCGGGGGCTGGGCTCGGCTACTCCGGCGGCAAGGTCTCGTGGCGACGGCGGTGCTGCGCCGGAAGGGGCGACCAGCAAAGGTGCCGCGGCAGCCGAGGCGGATCACCGTGGCGGTGGCGGATCTGGCCGCGGAAGACCAACGCGGCGGCGGAGGCTCCCGGTGGAGACGTTCGATGCAGCTGGGGGAGCGTTGCTGACCGCGGCAGCTCAGTGGAGGAACGGGGGCTTCGAGTGGGAGGAGGGGGTTTTTCGAGGTGGAGGCGCTCCGCGGAGGCGGCGGCCATAGTTCGGCGAAGTCAAGGTTAGGGTTTCTTGATTTTCCTTTTTTTTCGGTGGTGGTCTTGTTGGTGATGAGGGTTGATGGTCAGATGAGGTACGGGTCGGGCCAGAATCGAGGAGGAGTACGGCGTGGTGGTGGTTTCAATGGTGATGGTGGTTCGGGTCCGGTTGTCACGGTGGTGATGGCAATGGCCGTCGGCCGATGGGGCCATCGTGGGTGGTGTGGTGAGGGTCTATCTGGCGTGGTCAGAATTGTGGTGGAGGCATGAAAGCTATCGAAGTCGAGGACGGTAGTAAATATCGGAGGTGACCGACTTGGTGGGGTACTGGCGATGGTTTGTGGATTAGGGCTGATTTTATCATCCGTATCGGTTTGTCGATACGGACACGGGATTGAGTTGGGTGTCCGGTGTGTCGGACACATGACGATGATGAGGTCCAGGATTGTCGGACACTACAGAGACTGTAATTGTAATAGAAAATTAATGGAAAGAAATATGGTCACCGACACGATGTACGTATTCTAGTTGTGATGGTGTAGAAATTGTGGAAATAGATATTTATGGATGAGTACCTGCCTTTTATAGGATATGGGAATCCCCACTTGGATAAGGATTAGGAGTAGTTTAAACCCCAATTAGATAAATCAATAAAATCAAATCTACATTCAATTTAAATCCAAATAAATCCCCTCTTTAGTTTAAAATCGAATAAGATAAATCCAATTTAAATTACCATAATTGTTAAACATTAAATGAAGCAAATTTCAAAATATACTTTTAGAAATAATAATAAAATAATTAATAAATTTGAAAATCTCAAAAATATTTAAATGTTTGATACGCCTTTTGAAAATAAATAAAATAAATACAATTTGTTTTCGAAAAAAATAAAATTCACATGGATTAATTTCATGTACTCGCATATGAAAGAATATTTACATAAATATTATTTTCGAAATTAATATCCTTATTTGTATAAAATAAATTTTTTTTATAAGAAATAAAACATAAATTTTGGCAAAGGTTTGGTATGTCGCATAAAATGAATAAAATGCTTTACGATATAAGTATGTAGAAGAAATATTTATTCAGCTATATTTATTGAAAGCTCAATAAAACAAATATAGTAATTGATTAAATATTTCATATCATGCATTTGTACTCGTCGTACGATACCAAAAATAATAATCACTACCAAAATAAATTTAAAAAATATTAGTGAAAATTTTAGGGGGTTTACATCTTACCCAACTTACAAGAATTTCGTCTCGAAATTAAGGATGATTAGGGGGTTGAAAGGTACTAGGTATATCGATACGATCAAATCATTGGGCGTGGCAAGAAAATGACGTTCGACGCAAACATGTCATTAGAAAATGTGTTTTAGATAACCCATAAAAATTTATGAATTAGTTATTGAATGAGGGTTGCTAGTTAACGGAGAAGTAACGATTTAGGTTCACGAATAAGCACGAATTGAGGGTAGGCAAAGAATTGAGTAGGTTATGATAAAATAATTGAGACTTGGAGGTATGGTTCTAGTGAGAAGACTGCATAATAGCCGTCTAGGTTGAGGGTACGAATACGAGAACTATTGGAATCGCTTTCAAGTTTCAATGAATGAATAGAAGGTTACGGTAATAGATACGAAATCGACGGGTAGTTCAAGGCGAGGATATGTCACATTGGTTGGTCAAGGGTTAACTATCTTAGCAATAGATTGTGGGATAATTAAAGGTATTACTTTGGGTCTATCTATTAAGTACGAGTCTTCGTCTAAATAAGTGAAAGACGAAAACCAATATGAGTCCAAAGAAGTTGTTTTCGAATACCAATATGTGGTTCAAAGGCGAGTGAGTAATTCAAAAAGAATTGCCAAGGCTGTCGCAGATGGGAATTTAGAGGGCAAGTTTAGCTATGTCCCCATCCACGTAGAACGATAGATAAAAGTGAACCTAAGTGCACTCGGTTGATCAGACCATCATGCACCGGTTCTTGACTAGACAATATGTTAGTGAGCGCGCGCTCAGTAGCATAAGTCGTGAACAAGCTCGATATATGGATAAGCTTGCAAAACTAGTTTATAGTAGCAACATTAGCCAAGATGGTAAAACATAGGCATGTGAGATTAAGATTTAAAGGAAGTAGAGTTTGGTCAAAGTCCTTAAAAATCTAGGTCATGTCCAATATTGATACCTATACAGTCGTTCTACCGTCTGCTTGTCTATGACTTGGTCAAGGTCATTAGGAAGGTTAGGTCGTAAGGCATTCTACCCAACTTACAAAATTAAACTAGTAGGGTGATGGAACAATGAGACAAGTCTACCTAGTAGGGGTCACCTTTCTAACCCCTAGCAAGCACGAAGGAAGATAAGAATCAAGCAAGATGCCATCGATAATTCAAGCGATAGATCGAAGAGAGGGGTCAAGTATGTGGATAAGATTCTAGACTCTAATCCTATACGCAGGCTTGCTTGGTACGGTAAAGTAACCAAACAATTTATCTTGACCTGCATGGGCCACCACAAAACATGTAACGCTCTAGTCCCAAAATACGTAGGACTAATACGTAGATATGCCAGCTGTATACATACGAAGTATGCTCCAATACATGTAATCCTCGTATGTATATATAAGCTAAATGCACTAAAACCAATGCTAACTAATCTCATCCATAAATGAAAGAATAAAAGATATCATATAATGATAATAAATTGTCTTGATACAATATGTTGGGCGGAGACAAATCCACTACCAACAAGTAAGGGAAAATACATAAAAAATGAAATGAGTTTGGCGAGCGAAGCGAAGACGATCAAAGTACAATCATCCTCGAAGAAATAGTGACGATCATGGCTACGGCTAGAACACCTGCGAAAGACAAGAGCACACACCTGGAGAGATAACCAGGTCCTCAGAGGGACGTAACAAGACACTAATATCATGCCATATTGCAAGCCCCCTGAATTTCAGGGCTATTTTAAATTTTCTAAGTGAATTATTTTCAATAAATATTTTATTATTTAATTGTTTTGATCATTAATGTTCTTTTTGTGACTTTGACTTCTGGAGCGTCAGGGATGCCAATCTCTGTAAACTCTCTTTACGAGTTTTGAAGTAGACAAGATTATCTTCGTTTTGATATCATGTCCACTTAAACTTGTTCCCTTGTGCTCTTTTCGTATCGCAACTTTGGGTCAACTTAGACCAATTAATCGTTGAATAATTATTCCCACTTTTATCTTTGATCATCGTTTGCACGTTACGTGACTTTTAATTTAGGAGCACGAGACCAGTCGTTTTCTCAGAACCAACTTCTCATGAATGATCTACTCGAGACGCTCTACACCCATGACCTTCGTGTCCCACTCAGATACTCTATTTTGTGCTTCATTTACTTCGCACAACTTTCAGGTCAATTTAGGCCAATTAATTATCTAACGTAAAACCTGATTTAATTTCCAATTTAATTTCGGGACCCGACATCGATCCAACCTGTCAACCCAACGTATGGACATGGCTCATATGAAGCCTACCCACATGATACTTGTGTCCCATTTATTTGAGTTCCCGTATGTTACTTATTTACCCATGATCATAAATACCTATTTTAATTCAATTATTGTACCCTGTCCGATTTTGACCCGACCGGCTCGACCGAACCCGAACCCAAGCTCCAGGTTGTCCTCTTATGACTGCCCAAATACCCCACACAATACTTCTTTTTCCTATTTTGAAAATATCTCTTCCTCTCTCTACTTTACAAATATCCTATTTTTAACTCTTATATATACACATATATATATAAATCTCACTCACTCTCTTTCCTAACACACACACCTCACCCTCTCCTTTACAGCACACCCCCTATGACCGACTTCTCTCTCTCCTCTTTCAATATCTAAACTCTCTCTCTATCATACTCTCTCTCTTTCTATATATATTTACTCACACACACAATCTCTCTCTCTCCTCCTTACACTCACCCCACCTCCTCCACCTAGCCGACAGCCCCCCTAACTGTCGAGTACTCCCTCCTTCCTTCTCTCTCATAACCCACAGCTACCACCTCCATCTTCTTCTCCTCCTTACTTCACCACACCACCATCACCATCATGCTCGCTACCACCACCATTATCATCTATCACCACACCATCAACCACCTCCAATACCACCCCATCGACCACCGCACAGCCACCCCCGCCGTGCCCGGCGCTGCACCGTGACCCTACCCCCGTCGACGACTGCTGCCGTAGCACGCAGGCCGCGCAACAGCAGCCACAACTGCAGCAACAGCTGCAGCAGCATGGGCAACAGCAGCAGCTGCCACCGGCCACTCCCGCTCGCCCGGGCGAACTCCGACGAACCCCCGGGGTGCGCCGCCTTCCTCTCCGGCACGATGCATATGCTATTCGTACATTTACGTCGAAATCCCGTCGTGACGCACGAGTTTTAAACTCGGAAATTACGTTCTGTCGCAGCGACTTCGTGCACATTTTTGAGAAATCTGACCATTGGATCGACGAACTCTTTGCTCCATCATAATCTCGGTATATCCATCTTCACTCCCCTCAAGTTTCGTCCGTTAATTTTGTCGTTTGATACATCAAAACTGGCCACCAAGTTGACACTTTAAATTGAACTGTTTTTGGACAGTTTTGTGGAGCCAACTTCGTCAGCTCGTAACTCCGCCGTCGCAGCTCCGGTTGGCGCGCTACCTATTCCTGTGTGCAGCTGGTAAACCCTCTTCCTATCCCTTAAGTTTCGTTTCATTGTGAGCACGTTTGGTTGGTCGAATTTGACGCCAAAGTTGGCCGTCAGAATTCTTTAATTTGTACTTGTTAAATTCCATTTTTGAACCCGGAAATTCGGATTCAATTTCTGACACCACCAGTAGACTTGTGGCGTCGTTTTGGCACGATTTCAAATAAAGTTTGCTTGATTTGGAGAACGTGGGCCCTAGCACGCATTTCAGTGCAAAGCGGGTCCCACATTCAGAGTCAACGGGTCACTTTGAGATCGGCTCATCGGAATCCAATTTTGGATATACCATTGAGTTCGTATCGTCATTCTGGACTTGTTGACATATAATTTGCTGAATTTTGAAGACATTTGCTCTGGCACGTATTTCGGTGCAAACCGGATTCCAAAATGTTCGCGTCAACGTGTCACTTTGAGATCGGCTCATCGGAATCCAATTCCGGAGATACCGTTGAGTTCGTGTCATCATTCTGGACTCGTTGACATATACTTTATTAGATTTTGTGGACTATGGCTTTGACACGCATTTCCGTGCAAATCGGATACCAATATCCAGATCAACGGACCATTTTGTGATCAGGTCATCGGAATTCCATTTTGGACATACCGTTGGGTTCGTATCATCATTCTGGATTCGTGGACATATAATTTGCCAGGTTTTGTAGATTTCTATCCTGACACATTTTTCAGTGCGAAGTGTGTCCAACGGCGGACATCATTTTAACCCAAAATTATCATTTTGCCCCTGTATCCAAATTGGACTTATGGTTATGCTACCTTAGCTAATTTGACCATTCTGGACGTGTTGGTGATATTTGTTATATCATCCGATAACATCTGTAGATTTTGCTTATGTATCATCCTTAATTTGTAATTAATTATTTTCCAGAAATTGTTACTAGCTGTTTTTGAATATATATATATATTTTAATTGCTGTAAAAATCTGGAAAAAATTATATTTAAATACTATGTTAATTTAGCTAATTTATTGTAGTTTTTTTTAGCATTTAATAAGTACTTTTAGTATTTTATAAAAATAGGAAAATATAACTCATTTTCAGGATACATGTGTTTGCTGATTTTAATAAATATCTATGGGGGTTTATAAATTCTAGAAAAATTAGTATAAATTTCTATAATTAACAAGGATCATTTTGGTACTTTATTTTATGTATAATTGAGCCTTTTGTCTATCTCAAAAATTGTTGGAACGTAGTGTACAGTCTGATTTATTTATTGAGTAGTTACGACTTACAAAGTTTTGTGTTGATTTGAGTTATTATAGTATTGGACCTCACCCTACACTAGTGTAAAGGCCCTAGAAAATTAGTTTGGATATAGTGTCACCCCACATTGGACTTTTATGCTAGGTCCCCACTTGGCTAGTATCCAGTTAGGAGTCGTGTCACACCACTAGTGTAATCTTAATCATAACTTAGAGGCTGAGTTTGTATATCATTATTGACAGGACACCAGACATCTAATCTTCATATTCTTATTCTTGCTTTGCTCGAGGTAAGTACCCCTACAAGCTTATTTACTGCGTATAACAATAAACTGTGATTAAATCATGTTAAAATACTGCTTTCTGGATAACTGTAAGTCATATCTTCACATGCTTCTTACTGTTTCTCAGTACATGTCATGCTTTATGCTGCTCTGAGTATCCACTATATTTATACTGCTCTCAGTACCTACCATGTTTATACTGCTCCCAGTATCTTTCACATGTTTTATACTGTTCTCGTATCACTCACATGTTAATAAAAACGGGTTAAGGGGAAACTGTTAGTAGTGTACGTGATCATGACCCCCTTCTCCGTATGTATTTACCGAGCACTGTTATATTCTATATATAACTTTGTCGTATGTTTGATCCCGCGTTTGTGTATGGATATACACCGATGCTGTTAAGGGTACGTATGTATACTTCAGAAAATGGATATGTACCACTGTACATCCTATTTTACCTATTGACTGATCACTCACCTGCTACAGTTTTAAACTTTAAAATGAATAAGTACTGCCATGATGAAATGTATTCTAAAACTGGATAAATCAAGATGTGCCATGATTACGTTATTTCATCTTTTTCTATCACATGATCATTATATGTTTGTAGAATCTGTACTTGATCCCGTCCTGACAGGATAACGTTGTAGGTTCACTTTCTGTGGAGGAAATGCTATGTGATACATATAATGGTATTGCATTTGAGGACCTGGCCTTAGCTCCAGAAGAGGCCCCAGCGGGGAACCTTGCTTAGATATCTTTCATGTGTTTTGAGACTTAGACCTTGGTTTAAACTTTATTTGGATACTGGACTTTGTCTCCAGTTAGATACTTTGGAAGTGTATTATTAAGTCTGTGCTTGTTTACTTTCGCTTATAGATACTGTGTTGTGATGAACCTTTAAATGTTATATTAGAACTGTTAGCAGCTTAGATTCTTTATTGTCTATTCTTAGAACAGCTTACTACGCTTTAACCAAGCGTAGGCTGGACATGTCTCGGCCCGGCCCAAAAATTTGGGTAACGGGTCGTGACACATATAAACTGAATAAATATTGCTCAAATAAATAAGTCAATTGAATTATAACATGGTCCAATACACACCTATTGAACTAACTTACCATCCCCCCAACCAAACAAGGACATGAGATGGTAAACTAATTCGCGATGACGTATCTTTCCATGCTATGAATCCAATATGGTATCCGGACCCCAACAAGGTTCAATACCTTCTCATCGAAGTAGTAAGCCATACCTACAACCAAACAAGGACAAGATATGATGAACTAATCAGCGACAAGTTATTGTTCCAAGTAACGGTCAGATACGAGTACCCAAACCAAAAGTACTCATACCTAACGGATAAAGGTGCCTAACCGTTCTAAGTGAATTGTAGTTAAGAACAATCCTTCCTATGCATGGGCCCTGGCTAAATAGAATCGGCGTAGTCCCCCCTTGGGGCACCAGAGGCCTAATCTGTAAGAGCATAACGTTTCGTAGAACGTCAGTGGTCGTCAGTAATCATGGGTCATCAACCCCGTATCTCCAGTGGAGCTTCCGGGTCACAAGCGAAAGTGCATCGAAGCCCATACGCTAAGGAATTGTCCTCCCCGTCCAATGCCTACTATGTTGTATCCACAACAGAAAACCTCTATAACCGCTAAGTCAAACTAAGCATGCAACCTCTATTAGCGGTTATTCCTATCGCACGGCTTGTACCTACTGGTGGCCAACCAATCACGTACGTCCGTGTTCTACATACGACGCACAACTTCGTGGTACAATTTGTCAAGGCCATGAATGCAACACACAAAGGTGGTCCCTTAAATCTAGGTTTAATATGTAAGAAAATAATACATAGCAGGAAATATAATTGAACAGTAAGTTCTAACAGGTTATGTCATGTATCACAGTTTATTTTGCATAAAGAAAATAATAAATAATGCATGAAATATGAGCTAAAATAAATTAAACAGCAAATGGCAAGGTATCTTGCCTGGTAGACCGCCTGGTGTATTGCAATGATTAAGGTGGCACGAACTGCGACTTCTGTGCAACAACTATGCAAGGTGACCTCAGATATTGGCACTGACGGTTCCATCGGGTTCAGAAGGGTCAAATTAGCTAGGATCGGTAGGAGGGAATACAGAATTGGCGAGGAGATAGGGAAAAGAAAATTAGTTTTAGACGGGAGGATAATCAAATAAAATTAGATAAATGAGAAAATAAATGATTTTTGAATAATACTTGTAATACTTAAAAAAACTAGTTTTCATGGGTCAAAATAATTTTAGGTAAAATATGTTTAAATCGTTTTTAGGTTAAAAAGACATAAATAAGATACCACAAAATAATATGACTATATATCTACAAATATTTTAACATACCTAGAACAAAATAACAATTTTTTTGGTATTAGTGAACCCAATAAAAATAATAAGGATAATTAATAACAAAATACCATTATAATTAAAAATATGTATTTAACATACTAATATACAATCCACCTATATAAAAACATATCCCCTTTTATAAAATAATAGCAGTAGTAAATTATTTTCATAATTGTACTACACTACAGTTGTACGGAAACAAAGAGAAAGAATAATAATAATATAATATAATAATAATATAATAATAATAATAATAATATAATAATAATAATAATAATAATAATAATAATAATAATATAAAATACCTAAAGCCATAGTGAATACGAAGATATAAAGATGGGAAAAACAAACAAATACAACAAAACAAACAAAAATAAATAAATAAATAAAAAGAATATAAAATATCATTGCACTGTGACTGAGCTGCTCTCCATTCGAGAGTACAGTCGAGAAAAGAAATAAAATTTAAGAAAGGTGAGAGAAAAGAAATAAGTGAGAGGGAAGAGAGGGGAGAACGAGGAAGAGGGAAGGAGGAGAGTGAGCGCGAGAGGGGGAGAGGAGCTGACGGAGAGAAGAGGGATCGAAGAAGAAGAGGGAAGAAGGGGCGTGGGAGTGCAGGAGAAGGGTCCGATCGGCGGAGGGTTATTTAGGTGCGGGCGGTCGGGAGAGGGAAGGAGCGGGAGGCAAAGGTCGGCAAGGCGGGGCAGAGTGCGCCGGAGCCGGAGGCGCGGAGAGGAGGTTCGGGGGCTGGGCTCGGCTACTCCGGCGGCAAAGGCTCGTGGCGACAGCGGTGCTGCCGGAAGGGGCGGCCAGCAAAGGTGGCGACAGCCGAGGCGGATCACCGTGGCGACGGCGGATCTAGCCGCGAAAGACCAACGCGGCGGCGGAGGCTCCCGGTGGAGACGCTCGACGCAGCTGGGGGAGCGCTGCAGACCGTGACGGCTCAGCGGAGGAACGGGGGCTTCGAGCGGGAGGACGGGTTTTTCAAGGTGGAGGCGCTCCGCGGCGACGACGGCCATAGTTCGGCAAAGTCAAGGTTAGGGTTTCTTGATTTTTCTTTCTTTTTCGGTGGTGGTCATGGTTGATGAGGGTTGATGGTCAGATGAGGTCTACGATGGTCGGGCCAGAATCGAGGAGGAGTACGGTGTGGTGGTGGTTTCAATGGTGATGGTGGTTCGGGTCTGGTTGTCACGGTGGTGATGGCAATGGCCATCGACCGATGGGGCCAGCGTGGGTGGTGTGGTGAGGGTATGTCTGGGGTGGTCAGAATTGTGGTGGAGGCATAGAAGCTATCGAAGTCGGGGACGGTATTAAATATCGGAGGTGACCGACTTGGTGGGGGTGCTGGTGATGGTTTGTAGATTAGGGCTAATTTTATCATCCGTATCGGTTTGTCGATACGGACCCGGGATTGAGTTGGGTGTCCGGTGTGTTGAACACAGGACGATGATGAGGTCCGTGATTGTCGGACACGACAGAGACTGTAATTGTAATAGAAAAATTAATGGAAAGAAATATGCTCACCGACACGATGCACGTATTCTAGTTGTGATGGTGTAGAAATTATGGAAAATAGTATTTATGGATGAGTACCTGCCTTTTATAGGATGTGGGAATCCCCAGTTGGACAAGGATTAGGAGTAGTTTAAACCCCAATTAGATAAATCAATAAAATCAAATCTAAATTCAATTTAAATCCAATAAATCCCCTTTTTAGTTTAAAATCGAATAAGATAAATCCAATTTAAATTACCATAATAGTTAAACATTAAATGAAGCAAATTTCAAAATATACTTTTAGAAATAATAATAATAAAATAATTAATAAATAATTTCAAAAATCTCAAAAATATTTAAATGTTTGATACGCCTTTTGAAAATAAATAAAATAAATACAATTTGTTTTCAAAAAAATAAAAATACATGGAATTAATTTCATGTACTCGCATATGAAAGAATATTTACATAAATATTATTTTCGAAATTAATATCCATATTTGTATAAAAAAATTTTTTTATAAGAAAATAAAACATAAATTTTGGCAAAGGTTTGGTATGTCGCATAAAATGAATAAAATGCTTTACGATAATATGTAGAAGAAATATTTATTCAGCTATATTTATTGAAAGCTCATAATAAAACAAATATAGTAATTGATTAAATATTTCGTATCACGCATTTGTACTCGTCGTACGATACCAAAAATAATAATCACTACCAAAATAAATAAAAAATATTAGTAAAAATTTTAGGGGGTTTACACCATGGAACCCCATATTTGTATTTGATTCCCTCTCCCTTGAACTCTTTATTGTTTTTTGCCTTTACTTACTGCGGAAAAACAAATGCTCGTATTAAGGGGAGATAGACCCAGAATGTCCCTCTTAGTTCGCCATACCACCTATGGCCATGAAAGCTCTATATACACACACACATTTTCCATCTATTCAAAATTGGAGAACTAACTTCAAACTTGATTCATATCTACTGTATCACATTTTCTGTTACGTCGCTTAGTATTCTTTATAATTAAAATTCAAGGTACGATACCATGACTTTGAAATCTTTCTAACTCCATTAATCCTAGAATCGTGCCTTAATTTTAATTTCAAAAAAGGAATTTCTGGAGGGTATAGAGTGCAAGCCCCTTAAATTCTAAGATTTAGTAGGATTACCAATTGATTAGGATAAATTAGTTCCCACTAGGATGATAAATTTGTGCTTCATGAACACCCACTTCCTATTTAGATTATTTGGTGTTCCTTACCATGACATTGATATTCGGAGCACGAGACCAGATTTTACCTTCCAATAAATTTCATATGCAAGACCTAGACCAGCCCACCTTTATATAGGCATATCATGTCCAACTCAAATGCGTCCCTTGTACCCTATTTTTATGATGCGACTTTCTGGTAAAAAATGCCAACCATAAACCTTATCGTGATACCGATGTACTTTTCGACCTCAATTAGAGATCCAACCTCGACACAAATCTTTCGATCAAATAGTCGTAATCTACTCGAAGTCCACTACGCAAATGCCACGAGTGTGCCACTCAATTGAGGCCCCATGTGCTACTTATACACAAAAGTCACAGAAGGCGTATTCTTGGGCTTACGGAACCTAGTTAACCAATCCGACTAGCAAATTAGCCCAACCACTTGAGTTGAAACCTATTCTAGTTACCCTAACCTAATAGGAATGGTTTAGATTGATTTTTATGGAATCTTGTCCAGCGAATATAGATAAAACCCAAGATTTATTCAATCAAATATTTATGTTTTGATTAACCCAGTCGTATTATCAGCTAAAATAACTCGGAACAGGTCGATTAGATGATCTGTAGAACCTCAGAAGCAACATAGAACATTTCATAGAGCATTGTCCTAGATACGCTATTTATTGTTAAGACACTTGTGATATGAGCGCAAAACTTCAGATTTTAGTTGTCCTACTTAATATAGTTAACGCATAATTTTCTAGAAAAACACTTGGACATATTAGTTTTCAGTAATATCACAAATTACTATCTTTGACGCCATAGTTGTCACGCCTGGTCCCATTGGACCAATCATCCTCGCTAAGGCATGATGCCGTACGAGGCTAGGTTGCGCTCGTGCAAGGCAGTTTCATAACGGCCGATTACAACATCTTATGACGGGGTCGTCGCACAGAAGTCCCAAGCAGAGACATTGAATATACAAGGCAATACAAGCATTGAAACAAAATCAGAGTCTTTATTGATACTTGAAATAAGATTACAAAGTGCGTAGCCAAGATTACAATCACTCAAGCTCACTTTTCTCTCTGATTACAATTCACTCATCTCTCTCTCATCTCTCAATACAATTGACAAGCCGGCGGATGCTTCAGATAGGCGATGTCCATATATTATGTCCCGTACAAGTCCAGACTCCATGCAGATGCATGGCTTAAAATGCCAAGGAACTCCGTGCCTCGACGCATCCAAGCGAGCTCCGCACCAACGGGCTTCTACCTGTGCCTGCACATGGAAACTGTGTGGGTGTCAACACTCAACTGTACTGGTGGTGTGAGCTCCTCGCCTACCTATACAAAACCAACATGTTCATTTACTTTGTGTAACATAATCCCTTGTGGTTGTCTTTCTTTCTTGTCTTAGGATCGATTTAAGGACATAGACTCTTGGCCTATTTGTGTCTCTAGACCATTCTCGTGCTTGCAACATGAATGTACCGTCTCGTGCTTGTCTTTCCGAGTCACACCTTGGGATGCAACAACTGTTTTGTGTCCTCGACTTGGTCCGTGCTTCCAACATCGAGGCCGTGCCTCATATTTCAATACGACTTAACCAACTTTGCCTTACGGCCCTTCCTGACTTAACTGGAGATGACTTAATCTTGACTTGTGGAACTTGTGTTGATGATTCAAACACGATGCCATAATCGTACCGAAGTATGTGCCCTTGCTTAGCCAAATCTTTGGCTCCATAATGGTGTTGCAACCGTGCACACCTTCTTAACTTAATTCATACCGTGCTTATGCTATCTTTGATTCGACCGACACCGTGCATACGGATCGCCGCTTAGCATACTGACTCATCTATATGAAAGGTCACTAGTAATGTCAAGCTATCTTGGACTTGGCTGAGGATAGACGCGATCACAATGGGTAGCTAGCTCGTAGAAGCCCCAAATCTCCTATGCGGTTCATCCAGCATCATACTTTATCCAACTCGGTTCCTTCGGGAACGACATGATCCGTGGCCCCGCCGATCATGTCGAGGAAGACTACACTTTGTCGACAAGTTGTCCATGATCACGCACCTACGACGTCTTCTAGGCTCGACGTAAATGCAAGGCCTACAGATGATACAACTTTCTTTTTCTTCTTTAAACTTCTTTATCCAAGTCCATACTTTCCGTTCTTCATGTGAGACTCCCAAGGCATAGGACCGGTCTCGGCGACCAACGGTCGCGTGTACTTTACATTCTTTGATACACAGGGAACGGCTATTGCATAGCCTTCCAAATAGACTCGAACAAACGTGTTTCCTTCGTGTCTCATAGACCGTGGCATACTTATCCTTGAACCAACCGTGGCTCGTGCCTTAGACTGACTTGTGTTCTATGCGACATTATCGTCGAAGTCATACTTTATATGACGAGCCTTAAGATCATGGGACTATGTGACTTGACAACCGCAGAAAACATGGGACAGTGCTTGCTATGACTTTGAAAGCCCAATATAACTTTTGTCTAACTTAATCGTGCAACACCATGATGAGTAAAGGCTATGTCAAGCCTTGCACCGTGGGAATGTACCATACACGCGTTCGACTTGAGCAACCAAGTTCTTTGGGTGCCTAGACTTATGCCACAAGCCGTGCGATACAACTTAACCCGTGGGACGAGCAAAGGCTATGCCAAGCCTTGGACAGGACCGTGCTTGCTTATCAAGATCTATACGTGCGACGCCTGTGACTTAGGATAAGTTCATAGCTTTGTGGCAACTTAGACCATTTTCTTAGTCCAAGCCACAGGAAAGGAGGACAATGTC
>JANAVB010011999.1:2320985-2369661 GCA_029216955.1 Iris pallida | reverse complement strand
CCCGATCATTATCCTGCTTAGGTAGTAGATAGCTTGCTCGTAGCCTGCATCATTGTTCTGAGCTAGTAGAGTGTCGAAAGAATGATCCATTACGTGGACGTAGAGTAGAAAGGGTTTGCATGTCACCAATGCCACCAGGACTGGAGGATTCGTGAGATAGGCCTTGATGTCTTCAAACGCCTTCCGACACTCCTTCTTCCAGACGTAAGAGACTCCCTTCTTTATGAGTTTGGTAAAGGGTTGCATCGTCCGAAAAGATTTGCTATAAACCTTCGGATGTATGCGAGACGACCTTGTAGGCCTCGAAGTTCTCTTAAGTTTTTCGGAGGACTCATGTCAATGATGGCCTTGGTCTTCTCGGGGTCAACATGGATACCCTTCGCAGCGATGATAAGACCCAAGAATTTGCCGCTGAAAATCACTAGAAAGGATTTTGTTGGGTTCATCTTGAGCTGATGTGCTTGCATAAGATTGAAGATTGTCCTCAAATCTTGCAGTGATCACCTCGTAAACGACTTTTGATAACGATATCGTCAACATAACATTTGACTGTCTTGTGAAGAATGCTTGCAAAATAGTACTCATAGCTCGCTGGTATGTCGCCCATGTATTCTTCAAGCCAAAGGGCATTACTGTGTAGCAGTAAACCCCCTTTGGAGTCCTAACGTGCGCTTCTCGTCATCCGGGAACATCTTGATCTGGTTGTAGCATAAATATCCATCCATAAAGGACATGCATTCAAAGCCACATGTATTGTCTATCATCACATCGGCGATTGGAAGGAAAAATTCATCTTTTGGCAAGTGGAGTAGAGGTCCCGAAAGTCGATGCAGACTCGGATCTTCCCGTTCTTCTTAGTGACAGGAACGATATTGGCCACCCAGTCTGGATGTTGCTCCTCGCGAATAAACCTACTATCTAAGAGTTTATTCACTTCTTTTTCAATGGCGTCCATGATGTTAGGACAGATCAATGTTGATGCTTAACAGGCCTAGTGTTAGGTAAGATGTTAAGTTTTTGTATCGCAACTTGCGGATCTAAATCTGGCATGTCTTTATAGCTCCAGACGAAGACGTCGATGTATTTCTTGACAAGTTGAACCAAGGATTATCGATCTTCTCCTGTCAAGCTTTTGCTGATGAAGATGGGTTTGGACGAGGATTCATCCCCTAGGTTGGTCTCCTCGTCTTCATCTTCGGTAGGGCGTTCTATAGCTCGAAGCAAGATTTCCATTGCGCTCCTAAACGTTGAGCCCAGGGTTCTTCTTTAAAGAACTCTATCATCTGATCGTCATCTTCTTCTTCTAGAGGATGTACGAATGCCATGTTGACTGACAACACTTTCTTGAAGATTGGACGATGCTGGTGTCGGAGTCAAAGTTGAAGCTTTAGATGAGTGAGAATGTGCCAACCTTTCTTCTTCTGAACTCTCTGGGGTTGTGGGTGGCGTGACATAGCCTACCCCCCGTCGATTACGGTGATAATCTTATGGCTTCCCTCTTGGAATCGAAAGTCGTAAGGGAAGACGTCGGCCTTTACCATAGTTCAGGCCCTTGCCACTTTTCAAGTCATAACCCATCTTTTGGATGAGATACTTTGCTTGATCGGTGTGTCCGATATACTTGCATCCTATCGGTATCAGGCTCTTATTTGACTGACGGAAGGTCTCGAGGATGCTCGACTTTGTCGAAGATGATATGTCTCTCATCCTGGTTCCGGGGCGGAACTATGTAACAAACCCCTTGGTACGAGATGACTTGATTTACATGGTTAACAGTCGTTATTTATGTTTGCAACACTGTAAGGCATTATCTAAAGTATACATGGCATTCCAATATGGAAGACTAGATTAATTCAAAGATATCATTTTATTGATAAAATACGGGATCTTGTCCCGAGGAATTACATCGTCAAGAGATGGGGCATCAACATTAGCAGATATGTAATCTTACAGCTCTTTTAGTAAGAAACAGAGTAGCCTTGGGAGATTTTGGGCTTTAGGCTAAATTTTTGTCATCAGAGGAGTTGACGTTTTGGCATACGGTGTTTTGGAGGTTTGTCGGGAGTCTGACCTATATTGGCTCCTGAGCCTGCGTTGGGAGAGATGCCGGAGCCTTCCTGTAGCTTGACCACGAGGGAAGCCAACGATTGGGGAGGTTTCCCCTTGAGGTGCACTTTCAGAGGTGCTTCAGTTGGCATCTCATGCTCTCTCCCGCACAGTTTGGCCACAAGAGAGCCGACACTTGGGGAGGTTTCCCCTTAAGTCGCACCCTCAGCGGTGCTTCAGTTTTGTCTCAACCGGGGGGCAGGTGCCTTCCCGCGTAACTTGGCCACGAGATGAGCCGATGCCTGGGGAGGTTTTCTCTTGAGTCGCACCTTCAGAGGGGCTTCAGTTGCCATTTCAGCTTCAGCTTCGGCCTCTGTTTCAGCCTCTGCTTCATTGTCGGTGTTGTTAGCCTCGTCCTCTAAGTGGATTGGCTTATACTGATCAGAATCAAAGAATGCCTCGATCCCTTGAAGGGATCGACATCAGCGAACTTCGTCCTGACTATGCCGTTGGTAGACACGTATTTTATACATCGTAGAGAGTAGAGGCACCACCATGTACTAATGTATCCATGGACGTTCCAACAGGATATTATAGTTGATATTCGTGTCAACGACGTAACAGGGCACCTCCTTCTGGAGATCACCGATATGATATTTTAGTCAAATTTTCCCAGATGCTCGCTCTTGCTAGCGTTGAAGCCGCCGATTGTGGTGTTGGATGCAGTCAGGCGATGCATCGGGATTCCCAGTGTTTGCATTAGAGTTCGAGGGATAATGCTAAAGGAAGACCCAGGGTCGATCTGCATCTGATCTACCTTGGGCACCAACATACCTTGTGTAATACAATGGTCTATTATGCCGATTGTTCTTGAGTAGCATGTCTTGTTTAGTGAATGTGATGTTGGAGATGATTTCCCTAAACTATGGTAATGTGGACATGTTATTGGATTTTCTTCATGCTGCTTGACTTGACTTATGAAGGACTCAGCATCTTTCGTTGCCTCACATAGAGCCTTCGAGTATATTTAGATAAACGAAGAAGATCCAATAGTGATAGCTGAGCTGGAGTACTGGCGAGTTGCGCCAGTATGTCGAAGTTGTGGGGTTTAGTCAACCCCGAAGCACTATCTTTTCGCATAGGCCTATCTAAACGAGCCTCTTTTGCTTCTATTTGTCGGCTGCTGGAGGTTGGGATGAACCTCCCTTGGGCAGCCGTGGTGGTGGCAGGAGGCGTCACTTCGGCCGGAGCCTCCTCTTGCTGAGCGTTCTGCTGTAAACGTGTTGTACATGAAGGGCTTCCTCAGGGGAGGAAGTGACCATTCTGTAAGACTTAGTTTTCTTACCTTTGGTTTTGGAGGTAGGCGTACCCCCGATTGAGTCAATTCTGGAGCTAGATCTGGGTGAACCCACATGATCTCTCACCGAATATCGTGAGTGTTCCAGCCCACTCACATTGTCATGAGTTGGTGAAGGTTGATTACTTCCATTGTCACCTTAGGGATGGGGATGACACCATCTTAGCTTTAGTCGGTGGCAAGGTGCCGAACCGAAGAGATACCATGTTCGTCGAGACTGTCTTTTCCTCATAGTCAAGCGAGAGGACGTTCGCATTGATCATGTATTGTATGTAGTTCTTCAAGATGTAGCAGTCTCGGGTCGGGTGCCCGATGAACCAATGGTAGTAAGAGTACCTCGGGTCACCCACCCCGTCCATCTCGTCGGGGCGCTTTGGATCAGGCAACTTGATCTTGTCGTCTTGCTTCAGTATCTCGAAGTGCTGTAAGGTGTCGTTGTCGTTGAAGGAGTAGACCTCATTCTGCCTTGGCACGGCCGGTGGCTTCTTAGTAGGGTTCGACGCACCTTTCGAGATATTTACAGTCAGTGCCTGTTTTTTTTCAACTCACGCCCATTGTTGTTGACGGCACGCTTTCCCTTGTCTTCAAATGAAGGGATGCTAACACCTAGATGACGGGCATCACGAGCTTTCATCTTAGCGGCTTCGATGTCGATAATGAAGCGGTCCAGTTCGCATATTGGGTAGTCGACCCAGAGTTTGGTAGTCGGTGTCATATTATTCTAGCAAGAATCCATTAGTACTGACTCAGGGATACCAGAAAGTAACCTCAGACATGCTTATCAGAAGCGTTCGATGAAGGCTCGAACTGTCTCATTCTCCTTCTGGGTTTCTCCATGAGGGAAGACATGGTCATGTCCTTTCCACCATCATAAAATCGGCAAGGAAGAGACACTTCAGATCCTCGAAGAAGAGATGGAATTATCGGGGAGGCTATAGTACTAGTCGTAGGCTACCCCTTTCAGCCCCGATAAATAGGCTTGTGAGTAGGGCATCCTCTTTTGGTAGGTGCTCATCATGGAGTGGAAGTAGGTCAGGTATTGACGGGGGAACTCTTTTCCATCAAATGGTATCAGTGACTGTGTTTGTACTTGGGAGGATAAATCACATTGTTCCATCGGGAGGATAGGGTCACTGGATCCCGAGATTCTGCGTTCCTTCTGTTTGTTTCTTGCCTCGAAATGGTCGCGCAAGTCCCTCATCATCTAAACAATTCTTCAGTAGAGTTAGAAGCAGGTGATTGAGACAAGTATGATGTTCAGCTCCCGAGGGAGCTGATACTCGGGCAGAGTGTGATGGACCGTCCCTGAAGATATCCGCTGAGGGGGTTCATTTGATTCTCCATTAGCCCCTGGATCGGGACTGGCAGATATAGGGGGCCCTGTCGATGGCTGGGCTTTCAGTGTACTCTGGATCTCGAATATGACCTGAGTTAAGGACTGCATGGTGGTGGAAAGGGTTTTGAGGCCCTCTTCCAGATTCGTAGCGCACAAGTTCAGGAGCGAAGCATCTCCTCTTCTTTCTCTCTCACCCCCTTTCATGTAGACAGGCATGACGTGGGTTGAAGTGGATGGACTAGTCGACGACTCACTTTCAGCCTCACTTTCTTGTGGAAAGGTCGGCATATGTTTTCTTCTTTCGACCCCTCATGTTGGCTACCCCAGCCGTATCGGTGTCTGCTTCTTGGTAGATACCTTCATCTTAAAATGAAGGGTTGTTGTGGACTGTCGGGGTCGGATCACCCCGGCCTGTGTTGTCGATGTAGCCTTCAACCTTAACCGGGTACCCTAGAATACTACGATCGATAGAATTGTCGCCTTGTTTCTTTTCAGTCGGCCCTTGGATGAGCTAGACGAAGCTGGAGGGTTAGTGGTGTTTGCTTTTCCCGGGTATAGGAGAACTGGAGTTGACATGGCATGAGGCAACCAACGGTTCCTCCTCGTCATCAATTGGTACCCTCTTTCTGAGGCGATGTCGGGCAGGTGCAGCCGGTTACAGTTACTGGAATACATACTGTTTGACGGTACAACCACTATCTTACAAAAATAGCAGTTGATAGTGACCGTAGCACAAGTGTGCCCTACGGTGGGCGCATTATGCATAGAGCTCCTCTCCTGACATACGTCTGTGAGTAATCACATTACGCAAATTATGCAAAAGTTTCACATTCGTACCTTTCTCAGGCGCATGGCAGGGTCAAGCGTCTGGGTGGTCATGTGAATGCTATACCCCCTGATCTAGTTCCAACATAAAATGCGCCCAGATCTTTGGTGGTAAAGCAACATGTATTACGAATCGAACCCACTTCATGCGCACAGCCTATGTGGGCGCATGGGTTCAGAGTCATAAGATTTGCCCCACCCAGCTTGGTTCCATGTGCAGGAGATGCACCCAAGTGGGAAGGGGACTTCAAGAGTTGACTCGTTTGGTGCGAAGCACTCGAATCAACTCTGTATAGCTTACCATCAGCTGTGCGCATGACTTTCAGTGCGCATTTCTGGTTCGCTGCTGGCATAGCACGTTAAGGGCACTTGGTCCGTGCTGCTTAGACTTCTTTGTACTAGCCTATGAAGGCGCATAGTATCATAATCCAATTTTTCTTAGCCGTGACAGCGAGTGATTCTGTTAAAGACATAGTGTTTTCCCTGTATAGCAGGGCTCATGCACGGAAGAGTGGCTGCGCCCTTGCTACGTCGGCGCATCCTCTTCGACTAAAAAGGTAGGTTGGGAGCTACAGTCAGCGTTGCTTCCCTGGCAGATGTGTTACACCAGTAGCAACATTTTTTTTGCTGAGAACATCAGCAGAAAGATTGGCTGAACCAGCTCAGCTTCTTCAGTTGTGGTGCTCTGTGCATCGCCTTTGCGCACCCAGACTTGGCGAGTCTTCTTCGGCTTGGACAGCCGCTTCAAAACTCGTGCTGCCTTCAGAGAGAAACTCCTCGTATGCTTGTTGATCGAAGCGTACCACAAGTGTCTTATGGGAGGAGCCGAGTATGTTGTCGTCAGACTGTGACACGACCTTCTCATTAGAAGAGAAAGTGGCCCCAGCAGAGTCACCAGCTTGTTTGAAATTTGGAATGAACTTAATATTTAATCAAAAAACAGAGTACAATTATAGGATCTCAATGGAATCCTTCTAGTACACTTTTATTTTTATCTAACGTGGTGATAGAGGGTGATTTTTTACTCCATTAACGATCTGACAACGATCTCGATCTCTCTGAAGGTCTGAGTTGCTATGGAAGGTTATGAGTCAAGTTGTTGAAGCTTTTAAAAATATTGAGAATATTGAAGTGGTTGAAGCTCTTGAATGAAGGAATGATCCTTCTATTTATAGGCAAAAATGATCTGCTTATGCGCGTATATACGATATGCGTATGGAGATTTTTGCACGTAGGGATGCCACATGTCTGACTATATTAGGCACATGGAGATGCGCCAACAAGCTGGAATTGAATCTGTTCGAACTATACCGTTGGACTACGGAGGAGCTGACACGTGGCAGTTGTTGAGATTTGGTTATTGTTATATCCTGGATGGTTAGCACCCGTTCGTAGGTAGAACTGAGTCAATAACACGTGGCACATGTCTATTGCTCAAAGATCTTGATTTTGTGCAGGATGATTTGCTTGGATGCGCCTAGGATCTAGCGCATAACGAGACTTGTCATTTGACTTTTAGAAGCCAAAAGCAAGTCTGGGCGCACGGCCGTAGAGGCGCATGCAAAATCTGAGCGTATGGCTGTTTGAGGCGCATACGAGTGATCAGCGGCCAGTAGCAAGCACAGCGTAACCAACAAAGAGTGATAATTGCGTCTCTTCATTTTTCGCAAAAGCTGTTAATTGCTCAGACTTTGAGACACGTGCTATTGACTCTGTCACATAACAATAAATGTTTGTTGGGTGATGAGCTTAGGTAGACTATCATATGTGAGGCGCATGCCCCTTAAGACGCATCGGCTGTGGGGCATATCTGTCTGGGGAGGGCATCAGCCGCTGGGCGCATCTCCTTTGGTCAACACATTTTGAGTGTTCTGAGGACAAAATTAATGACTTTTGGCTTAACTGAATTTGAGGTGGCAAATCCGTTGCCATGAATGTATTCATCGCATTAACTTTGAGTAGGCTAGCACTTGGCGCATGGCTTTGGTTTATGCCTTAGCCTATAAATAGCAATGGTGAGAGGGAGTTTGTTCTCGTTTCACCCAACTTCTCAACGAAGATGAACTCGATCGATCCTCCCCTTGGAGAGATGTTGCGCTGTGGTTTGTGAATCTCCTTGTTCAAAGAAGCTTTGATGATGAACTCCTTCAGAAGACTGAGATGCGCTTGGTAGGCTATGGAAAGAACAGTTCGTGCTCTTGTCCCCTGTCGACAGTGTTCTTGTATGAGATGGCGTTGGGTGCCTGTTGCATGCAAAGATCGGGTTGTCGTGTCCCAACTTCGTTATGCTGGAATAGCTATCGGGTTTAAATGATTGCTAACCCACGTTCTGCTCAATAATTGCTTCATTAGCCGAAGCACTCGTGTGTTGACGAGGAAGTGATTCGCTCTGTTGAGAAGAAATGATGCACCTATGCTGAGACGCTAGAGTGATGCGCCTAGACTGAGATGTCGGTGTGATGTGCCTAACTGAGACGTCAGAATGATGCACCTAGCTGAGACTGTAGGACCGATTGTAGGAACGAGTTGTAAAGCGCAATACTCTAGAGGGGGTGAATAGAGTAGGCAGCGGAAATTAACTATTTAAAAATTTAGTAACAAGATCAGATAATATATCACAGATATGTAAATAAAAAGTAGAGAGTAGAGAGCAAACACAAACACAAGGATGTATACTGGTTTCCCTCTTGTGAGGACTAGTCCAGTCGGAAGAACTCTAGCTTCCAGTTGAATCCACGATGGAAAATCACCACAAGTTTTCATCCGAAGTTCTTGCAACTTCTACAACGCGAGCTTTGATCCGAAGTACTCGACCAACTTCAATTGTGAAGAGTCTTTCTTCAATCAAGCCTCTGATTACAATCACTCTGAAACTTCTAGACCGTACCGTACTGGCAAATCGACTAAGGATTGTAACTGGCTTAAATTTTGAAAATAAAAGCTCAGAACACTTCGGAAGAAGTAGTAGGCTTATAGAGAGAGATATGAAAGTGAAGGTGAATGAGTGAATGAAATGATCGAAATCCTTCTCTATTTATAGTTTTTCCAAAGGCAGAATTCTGACAGAATTCGGACAGAATTCGGGCAGAACTCTATGAGAAAATCTCGTTGGGTTCCGTAACTGCAGGAAGACCAAGTTCAAAAAGCAACGTTCACTAACCGAACTCTGGCCGAACTCTGGCCAAATTCGGGCCGAGTTCTGCTAGGGTTCTGTTAGGGTTTTTGCAAATTAGTTTTTGGACTTTTTGAAAAGTCAAATAGTTAGGAAGTAGTTTGGGCTTTTGTAAGTGGGCTTGTTTTCAAAATGAAAGGATATTTTGAAAATATTTCTTGGGTAGCCTATTTTCCAGTACGATGCAGTGTACATCGTATTCCTAGACTCAATAAATGTAAAAAATACATTGATAAAATAGGAAAACTAAGAGCCCTTTGATGACGCCTTTCTTCAAATATTTGAGCAGACTTGAAGACGCCTTTTTTACTTGACGGCGGTCGTCCAAAGATAAACAGATCTGGAAATCTGAATACCTTTTGGGGGCTTTGCCCCCGAACCCTGACGGGGGCTGCCCCCTTGACCCCTGTCCGCTGACCGGGCAGCGGAACCCCCGATACGAGGCCCCGGATAGGTCGTTAGGCGGTTCAGAGAAATCTTCTTGTATAACGTCGTCTTTGGCCCATTGCATATGTCTTGGTTTGACAAAGCTTGATCATGCTTACTTCATGTCTACAAGTACATGTTAGACAAACAAACAATATGATACAAACTTATGATATAGAACATTTATGACAATGCTAACATTAGGACAATGCTAAGATTAAGTAGCAACATGATAGTGATTACATGAATATTAGTGACATCGTTATGTTAAACTTAATTGATTACCCATATTCAAAAACATGATATAATCATTGGGCTAACAATCTCCCCTTTTTGATTATGGCAAATACTTTAAGTTTAATATATACAATAGATGCATGTATCACTAATAAACACATAATACTAAAATATTGTGTGCTGACTTAAACTTATTTCTCTCCCTTTGACATGATCAAAAAGAATCTCCCCCGTAATTAGAGGTAAAATGAACTCAAGCATAAGTAAAGGAGGAAAGCAAAAAATAATCATGATCAAGGATTTGGAGAACAGTGTAACGACAAGTTTAGAAAATTGCATAACTAAAGTATATAAAAAAACTTATCAAAACACAGTATAGTTGGGTAAAACAAATCAATCAATAAATAGTTTACCAACTGGAAATCCAAAATGAAATATGTTTTGAATATCATTTGACAAAAAAAAAATCTATCAATATAGTAAGAATCAATCATTGGTCATAAATAAATCATGAGGAATAAAAATTCACAGATCTAGTATATATAAAAAAGTAAAAAAAAATATAATGAGGCTTTTAACAATAATCACAAAAAAATGATTCATAATTCGCCCATACAAATTAGTGAATCAATTCCATAAAGAGTATAATCATCGAAAAGTGATCAAAATAAGTATACTAGAATCTATGTAAAATCTACACCAAAAGTTCATGTATTTGAATTCAATTACCTTAGCATGATATATGAATATCCATTAGATAAACATGAAAGTAATGAAGACAAAATACTTGAGAAGGAGAAATTCAGTCGACTTGAATGCTCCCCCGCAAAGTATGATCAGTCTAAATATAGATAATCATGAACTTTGAGATAAAATCTCAATAAGAAATTCCAAAAGTAATTTTAAAACTCAATCAAATAAGGATAATTAATATAATTTGGCAAGATAACTTTTAGAAACTCAAATAAAATGAGATAATTAAAAATAATAATAATCATATAATCTCTCATAAACTCAATACAAATTCAAATATCATGACCAACTCAACAAGATATTTAAATAAGACAATATAAGTCCATGGTGAACTAGGTATACTACATATTAAGGGCATAAAATAATTGAAACAATTAATTTGCTCCCCCTTAAAATATGTGTATATAGTTCAAAAATAATTTATATGCATAAAATAAAAAAGATAAATAATCACAAGATCTAAGAGATATCCAAGATATGCATCTTTTCTTTCCTTTGATCAAATGCATATAAAGTTCCAAAAACAAATATCATCTTTAGGCAAAAGAAATATCCAATAAATAAATGCTTAAAGATGAACAAACAAAATATGTATCTCCAATATCTATATAAAGAAATATTTCAAGACATTAAAAGATTTTGAAAACTGTCTTAATAATAACATTTGAGTACGAGACAGATTCAATAAATCAAAAAGAAATCAAAAAGACTTTTCAAAAATGTGGAATTTATTATGAAAAACTGTCTTAGTAAATGTTCGAATGCATCCATTTAGTCCTCAGACTGAAAGCTGGCGATTCGAATCACGAAAACAATTTCAATAAAAGAATCCATTTTAACAAATAAACATAACTAGATAAATGTCCAAAGAAAAATATATATATATGGCATATCAAGGGGATAATTGATTTGAAACAATTAACCGCTCCACCTTTACATGGCTATCCAAAAATAATATTGACAAAATTTTAAAATAAAATTCAGAGACATATTTTCAGAAGTAGAAAAACTAATTCAAAAATAGGTCTTCTTATCAAAGTTCATTTCTTCCCTTTTAAAGCCTTAGCACGGTGTTCAACTGACAACCGTAAGGTTGAAAGAAAAGAAACGCTTTGAGAGAGAGACATTCAATATGCATGACTTCTCCCTACAAAGAATTACTGTTGTAGACAGTAAATAACTTGAATAAGAAGATAATAATATAAAGCTCAAAAACATGAATATACGAATATTACACAAGCTAAAGATGAAATCACAATACCATAATATTCAATGAGTAGTCACGATACGAAAAACAATCATCTTTAGACAAAAGAAAAAATTGTCACGACCCGCACCCACTGTGAGGGTACGAGAGCGTAACAACGCCCAGCCTACGCCGCAGTGTCGGCGGTAGAACGCTGTTCTAGGTCATGAACTATAACTAACATAATATGAATGCTCTCCATAAGGAGGCCAATACAGAGGTACAACTCAATCACAATCTAGAGATAGAATATGGCACGATAAAATAGATAAGAGAATCCTCAACCGAGGTACAACAGAAATGAAATACAATCTCAACATCTCTACAATATACAAACTCTGAATCAAGAACAACAACTAAACATAAAAGGAAAACAGTCTAAACTATCTATACTAAGCAAGGTATCGTCCTCAGCAGCTGCCTGAACCTCCCCTGGGGTCCAGGTCGCGAGTGTCAACTAGGCAAACTCCAAGTAAGGGTGCAGGGTGCCTCATCATCCTCTGTAAAATTTTCAACAGGTCCAGTCAGGACGGGCGAGCACAAAACATCTCACGCAGTTCATATCGAGTTAGGAAATATAAAGCATGCAATAGAGTAAAGTACATGAAACGCTGAAAGAAGAAGATATATGAAAAACAGTAGAGATTTGATAACAGGAAATATTAAATATGATAAGTAAGAACTGTAAGGAACATGTATTTTAGAGTACAATCTGGTTATTAAACGGGCTAGGAAAATGCAATGGTAACTCCATTGTACGTGGGTGTACAATAGACATATACAATAGTTATACAATGTTGTACAATAGAATTTGAGTACATAACCAATTCTACTCCCCCTCCCCCAATCAATACACAAGGATCAACTCCAGTTACGTTAACTTATACAATAGTGTATAATGTTATACAATGAATGTACAATGTTATACAATAGTGTACAATGGTCTATCCCTGGGGCTCATGTGATAATGAGAGTACAATATGTACAATGAGTATACAAGGATATGGGTATTCAATAAATACAATATAGAGGTGAAACGCACATCACAATATGTATTTAGTGAATACAAGAGATAACATCTCAAAAGAAGATCCATATAGTACCAATCCGTGATAACAGTCGTGTCAGCATCAAGTACAGTAATCTAGAGCAAGAATGTAAATCCATACAAGTATGAAACGGTCAGAGAATGTACTCGCCTGTAACTGAGTGTCCAATATGAAAAGTACCGTCCAAGGAGTGGTGTCTGGCTCCTAATCAGAACAGCACAAGTCACAACAAGTCCAGAATAGTAAAATGGAGTCCTACTATGCATTCTACATGATTCTAGGTCAATCTAGGCCAAAGTCAACTCTTGGTCAACTCTGGTCAACCCTAGAAGTCAAACTAGGTCAACCAAGTCTAGTCAAGTCTAAACTCAACTATCTAGGTCTAACAAGTCTAACTAGGCTATACTAAGTCTAACAATCTATTCTAGACAACACACACCATTCCTAGGCTATACAAGCCAACAACAATCACACATAAAAATACCTCACATTAGCTATCATTCAAGAGATTCATGTATACATGAGTAAAGGCTTATACCTATACACATACAACCTATACATAGAGCATATATCTAATACATGCCTATGATAACCATACAACACTAGATCAACACTATCTACAACCCACACCCTACAACTTATACATTAATCCACACTAACATTATATACACATTAACATAGATAGGCATAATAAAACATGTGTGTGTGGTGTGTGCTGAACAAGGTGCAGGAAGTATCCAAAATAGTGAAGGGTGTAGGCTTGTGTGGTGTGCAATAGTGACTATCATTGCAGAAAATACAACAGTGAAGAGGGCAGCATGTAACAGAGAATGTGTAGGCTAGTGTGCAGGAGATAATAGTGAGGAGTGTGTGTTTGTGTTTGCAGGCAGTACAAAATAAAGAGAGAGTGTGTGTATATGCAGGTAGTGTAGTGCAGGAACACAACAGTGAAAGAACAAGAGGGACTTGTGTGCAGGAAAATAAATGTGACAGTGAAAAACATAAGACAGGGAACATGGCCTATTACCAGGCTATACAAACTGGAGCTCAAACTCAGTAAGGAGAAGGAAAGGAGATCAATACATTGTCCTTTCAATCTCAGGTTTTTGAAGAAACCCCAAACAGTTATTAATTTCAGGAATAGGCAAGGAAATCAATTCATTCATTAAGTATCTTCAATGACAGTTATTCGAAAATATAGGAGAGGAACCACATTCAAATTGAAAACTGAGATTCAACTCAGGTTTGTTTCAAAACCAACTCAGATTTCCATCTACTCCAATCTCAGGTTTATATCTCAAAACAATGTGAACTTCACCTAAACCCAGGTTTATGAAATCTCAGATTTTGAGAACAATCTCAGGTTTATCAAACTAGAACTTAAAGCTCAGTTCTGCAGAACAACCCAACAGTGTATACAATTCAACTCATCAATTAACACTAACTTAACCCATGGCAAGGTAATATGTAGGAGAAACCTAAATAGGATCTAAACTCAGTAATTACATCATTGTAGGGGTTAAATCATTAAACAATCATCAAATTAGAAAACTGAAAATTGACAGGAACTAAGTATCAGTTATCAGAACAATGATTTTTAAATGAGAATCGAATAGCAAATTAATTAATCATGAATCTAATGATTGGAAAAATGAATACAACCCTCGTGCACAATTCCACACATCATCTCGTGTCACCCATAGCCTGACACGGCGTGTCCATAGCAAGAAATCACAAAGTGATACACATACAGTACACTGACAGTGCACTGTCTCGTGCACACGTGCACTTGTGTCGTGTGCGGCACAAGACACGAAAGGATCTCGTGGTCACCCTCATAGGTAGCCCACCTATAGGGCTACCACATAGGCCCACTAGCCTGTGTCCACGACGTGTCAGTGTCGGACACGAGGCCCGTATCAGTGGCCCAAAACCACACTGCACAGAACAGTGAGAAACTCGTACGTCGAGGATTCCTCACTCGATACGCCACATTGCCCGATAGGCAGGACATTCCTGTAGCCGCGCACGCGTGTGTGCGCGCGTGTCCACACCACCAAAATAACAGGACGACACGAAAACCAAACAAAAAGACAGGAATCAAAATACCAGATCTAAACTATCAATCCTATTCAAAAACAATGAATAAATTCGATCGAAATGCCCTTTGAGGCATTTTCGAACACCTAGTCCTACTACTGATACGTGTCCAGAACGGACACGAATCCTCCGACACTGGACACGAAACCTATCCAGACCTTAGGGGGACTCTTAGGGCTCCCTATACATGAAGACTAAAAGAAATTTCATTAAGATTTGATGAAGATACCTCTTGTTGAACTTTCAATGGAAAGTCTCCTTGCTAGCTCCTTGCTTGGTATCCCAAACAATTCTAATCAACTCCAAACTGAACCAAATCACCCATAACAGCAAGAAACAGTATTAGAAACCAATGCAACTAATTTGGGGATTTTAGGACCTATAATGGATTTATGATAATTTATTTAGATAAGAACTCACCTCCTTGAAAATAGGGCTCTTCCTAAAGAAAAAGGCAACCCTAGATTTGGAGGGGTTTTATATGGTGGGAATCCCTAGGTAGAGGGGTGTGGCTGGCCACTAAGGCTTAGGGTTAGGGTTTTGTCAAACTATTGGGCCTTGGGCCAAGTTACAAAGCTAATGAGGATTAAACTAATTAAAGGCTCTAAACCATAAGCCATGACTTATGACTTTCCTAATCCTTTTGCTAAAATGACTAAACCAAGTCCTAGGCTAGGTTAGACTAGAGTCACTTGACCTAACCATGACCCACTAACTAGGGTTAGCTTCTAGGTAGGTCTACAAAGTCAACACTAGTCAAAAGTCAACCTAGTCAAACTATCTCAAATAATTCCTAAAAATTCTCATAAATTCAATACATTCTAATAAATTTAAATAATAATTAATAATCCCAAATATTCTTAAAATTACAAAAAAATAACTAAAATACCCCTCAGTCTGGAAATGAACACTAGCAAGACACCAAATCATAAGTCATGAATTTAAATAGTTTAAAAATAATTAAATATCACTAAAAATCATAACATGAAATAAATACCATTAAATAATTATAATTACAAAATTTCAAAATTACCCTCTTCTGGAAAACTGGGTGTTACAAATATCTTAAATGAACATTTAAAAATAAAACAATCAAAAGATATTTTAAATTAGATGATGAATAATCGTATAAGTCAAAAGATGACATAAATTGGTCTATGTTATAGAATCTCGCAATCGACAAGATAGATCAACATATGCAAACTTTTGTGACAATATAAAAAGAGAATATTATCCATCAAATCTAAAATCCAAAATCTAAAATCTATAGATAACAATTGCAACTAGATCTCAATAAATCTTTAGTTTATAAAGCGTTGATCATCTTGGGTTAGCTATAGAGGTACTGTCCCAGCTAACGGAGGTTCACCAGGGAACACTTAAGTACCGCTTCGCTTCGACCGTAGTCGTGGTGACAGACAGACCCTTTGTAGGCTTGTACCCAAAATAAATCTCTTCTTTAATAACCGAGAATTTAAGAAGAATTAGTACAATATGAAATAAATTATATTCTATGGACTTAAAAAATTTAGAAGACTGTAGCATACGGTATAAGATGTATCAATTACATTAATCCATATATGCTACAAAATTATTGGGTAATAATAAATATAAAATATTTGTAAATCAAAATGTAGGACCTAGATATGCTGATGTATTCTGGAACCTAGGGGACTGGGTTCAGTACCTTGGATCCAGAACTAGACAATAGTTGCAAGTAGACCTTAATAAATCTTATGTCTATAAAGTATTGATCACTTCGGATTAGCTGTAGGGGCCGGTTCCCAGCTAGCGGTAGTCCGAAGACTAGTGCACCGTGTCACTTCAGGTTATTTACACCTGTATGACAGAAGGACCCTTTCGGCTTGTTCCCAAAATGATTTTTACTCTTAAGAGCTTAGATTCAAAGGAATATATGCAGTATCATCGAACATCATCGAAATCTAGAATCCCTAAATATAAGAGAAGTAAATACCCAAACAATGGTTTATCAAGATCAAGATATTTAAAATATCATGTATCCAAAATGTCAACCAAAAAGCCAAGAAAAATAAAAAAAACATCATTAAAAGAGGCTTTGAGGAAGAAGCTGATAAAGATAACATAAATTGTTCAAAGAAATCAATAGCTTAAGTATGACATAAGCACAAGTTTGAAACTACTTTTCAAAATAATATAATATAGAACTTGAACTTAACTCATATATCCCCATAAAGATATTTATACAAAAATATAAGAAACATATCAGCAATATATGAATGACAATGAATTATTCATGTATCCTTAATAAGCATAAGAAAATATCATAAGATCAAAAACATGCGTAAATAAACTTTATCAGACAAAGATGTAATTGATTCATAAAAAGTTAATCAAAATAAAATTTGAGAATCAATAGTGAATATATTAAGCAAGCACAAGATTAACATAAAAGTATATATATACTTTTCAAGTAAATAGAAGACTTGTGCTAAACATACATACTCACAAAATACTGATCAAAGTAAATATAACATGTTAAAGACAAATCGGTAAGAAGTGACCATTAAAAAATATTAAAAACGAAGAGTCAAAAGCATAAACCAAAAACAAAATCTCTATAGACTAGAGTGGTATGCATGCTTCAAGAATAAAGATTAAAAGTAAAAAGCATACATAGACAAATGTGTCACACTAGTAGGAAATAACATACTATATAGTGTGAACTAATCATTTAAGCTAAACAGCTAGTCAAGCTAGGATTATATCTCACATTGATTCAAATAATAAACACTTAAAAAGATATGTAATGCTAGCAGCAAGACATGAAAAAGAACATGCTAGATATTAAACTATTTAGAAAGCATGTTACCGAAGTGGTTCTAGTGACCACACTTCTGTTAGTACAATTGCATGAAGATGACCTTTGTAGCTTTGCAATCACCAATATGTTCCATGGTTCTATTTGATATGAGAAGCTTCACCTGCAATATTAGGTGAAGACTTTGGTATCCAATACTTGGATCCACATTTGTTAGCTTTGGGAACCCATTTGTACAAGTTTATATCAACTAGTTTTCTAATCTGACAACGATTAGAAACGTGTCCATTCAAACCATAATAATGACAGAAAGTATTAATAGTGCTATGTGCAGCTGTATGAGAACGTGCAGTGAGATGACATGAATGCGTAGATACTTGTAATAGAAAGTATGGTTGTGTGAAGCTTTAGCTTTACTTGCTTCCTTTGTAAAAGACCTGACGTGTGACTTTGTGATGTGCTAAGTGTCTTGTGTTAGACTGAGTCGTAGGTTGTGCTACCTATTTTTCCAGTCTAATCTCTAACTTTTTAGAGTTAGCACAGATCTCATCATATTTAACAGTAAGAGCATCAATTCTACATGAAGCAATAGAATACTTCTTCTTTTCTGATTCTAATTCCTCCTTAAGTTTAGCATTTTCTTGAGTGCTTTTCTCAATGCAATCAAGTGCCTCATGCAATCTAAACTTTAGTGTAGAAATCTCAGTAAAATTATCAGAAGGAGAACTATTTCTAGCATCATTCAATAAGCAAGTAAGCATTTCATTCTCACGCTTGTAGGATAGAATATCCTTTCTAGCTTGCTTATACTTATCTAATACTTTCTTGTGTTCTTCTAATAGATCACTGAAAGTATCAGATAAATCATCATAAGAAAATTTATTCTCTTCAAGAAGGGGATTATTCTGTACCTCGTTAGATAATGTCATTGAGCATAAAGTTGTAGCTTTATGAGGTCTCTCTTCTTCTTCTTCTTCTTCTTCTTCAGAATCTCTTGCTTCGCTTTCACACCATATGCTCGTGCTAGTGTACTTGTGAGACGATGATCTTTCTTCATTTGATTGTTCGTAGTGACTCTCCTTTCTAGTAGTAGTACAATCTTCTTGGATGTGGTCTATCTTCTTATAATTGTCACATACAAGCTCTTCTTCGTATAGGGGATTGTGTTCTACCTTAAATCCTAATTTCTTTATACACATATTTGCATCATTATGAAGACTATCCTTCTCTCTGGAGTTGCTAGCTTTGCTTTATACCTGCACTCATAAGTAGCTTCAAGAACTTTCCAAATTTTATGAGATATTGTGCAAGTAGTAATAAGATTAATACATTTGTGTCTACAGCACAATAAAAGATATGCATAGCTTTTGCATCAAGGCTAGCTAACTTCTTCTCTTCCTCCGTGTAACTATAATAAGGCTTGTTGATTATAGAGGATGTGAAAATAGAAGTGATAGTAGGCTTTTTGTAGCCGGTGACAACAATTGACCATAAGTCAAAATCTAGAGACTTCAGGTAGAAGCTTATTCGTGTCTTCCAATAACTATAGTTTGTTCCATCAAATAGTGGGAGTCTATTTGAGGATTGTTCTTCAGTTGTGAAGTACATACTTGCCATATGTGATACTGTGATCTATGTAACAGCTGTAATAAATAAGAATATAATAGCAATATTACCTCGCTTTACCTGTATAACCCGCTCTGGTAATGAGGATCTGCTCCAAGGATGTTAAGCCAAATAATAGAGTCCTTGCTAGGATACCAATTGAAGGAGCAATTGGTAAGCAATAATATCGCTATAAGGAGCACCTGTAATAATATCTCCAGAAGGAGCACCTGTTCTGATACCAATTGTAGGACCGATTGTAGGAACGAGTTGTAAAGCGCAATACTCTAGAGGGGGTGAATAGAGTAGGCAGCAGAAATTAACTATTTAAAAATGTTAGTAACAAGATCACAGATAATATATCACAGATATGTAAATGAAAAGTAGAGAGTAGAGAGCAAACGCAAACACAAGGATGTATACTGGTTTCTCTTGTGAGGACTAGTCCAGTCGGAAGAACTCTAGCTTCCAGTTGAACCACTATGGAAAATCACCACAAGTTTTTATCCGAAGTTCTTGCAACTTCTACAACGCGAGCTTTGATCCGAAGTACTCGACCAACTTCAATTATGAAGAGTCTTTCTTCAATCAAGCCTCTGATTACAATCACTCTGAAACTTTAGACTGTACCGTACTGGAAATCGACTAGAGGATTGTAACTGGCTTGGAATTTTGAAAATAAAAGCTCAGAACACTTTGGAAGAAGTAGTAGGCTTATAGAGAAGAGATATGAAAGTGAAGGTGAATGAGTGAATTGAAATGATCGAAATCTTTCTCTATTTATAGTTTTTCCAAAGGCAAATTCTGACAGAATTCGGGCAGAATTCGGACAGAACTCTATGAGAAAATTTCGTTGGAATCCGTAACTGCAGGAAGACCAAGTTCAAAAAGTAACATTCACTAACCGAACTCTGGCCGAACTCTGGCCAAATTCGGGCCGAGTTCTGCTAGGGTTCTGTTAGGGTTTTTGCAAATTAGTTTTTGGGCTTTTTGAAAAGTCAAACAGTTAGGAAGTAGTTTGGACTTTTGTAAGTGGACTTGTTTACAAAATGAAAGGGTATTTTAAAAACGTTTTTTGGGTAGCCTATTTGCCAGTACGATGCAGTGTACATCGTATTCTAGTCTCAATAAATATGAAAATACATTAATAAAATAGAAAACCAAGAGCCCTTTGATGACGCCTTTCTTCAAATATTTGAGCAGACTTGAAGATGTCTTTTTCACTTGACGGCGGTCGTCCAAAGATAAACAGATCTGGAAATCTGAATACCTTTCGGGGGCTTTGCCCCCGAACCTCTGACGGGGGGCGCTGCCCCCTCGATCCCTGTCTGCTGACCGGGCAGCAGAACCGCCGATGCGAGGCCCCGGATAAGTCGTTAGGAGGTTCAGAGAAATCTTCTTGTATAACGCCGTCTTTGGCCCATTACATATGTCTTGGTTTGACAAAGCTTGATCATGCTTACTGCATGTCTACAAGTACATGTTAGACAAACAAAACAATATGATACAAACTTATGATATAGAACATTTATGACAATGCTAACATTAGGACAATGCTAAGATTAAGTAGCAACATGATAGTGATTACATGAATATTAGTGACATCGTTATGTTAAACTTAATTGATTAGCCATATTCAAAATATGATATAATCATTGGGCTAACAGAGACGTCAGAGTGATGCACCTATATGCAGGGTTTAGACTAGGCTTCTTTGTAATAGACTTTGTAGCAGAAGTTAGCCATGTCATAGATTTTCATAAATAAAAATCTAATCTTCATGCGCCTTTTATCCTTACTGTCATTGACTGATGCGCTGACATTTATCTTGTGTGTGGCGCATGATGTATGTGGCGCATTCTGAATTCTATGCTTCTACAACATCCATTAAACCCATGCATCTTTGACTCAATCTTCCACATTTTCAAATTTGGAAATCCCTTTGAATCCCATTACCATATTAGTTGATTGGATGACCAAGTCTCCACCAAATCAATTCAAACCTCCTTCATACAAACCCTAACCCATATGAGGACCGAACTTTATATATATGAGCTCTCTTTGGCCGCCCACCTCTTTTCAATATTCCAAAATCCGACCACCCCTTGCCATAGGCCGACGGCACAAGCAAGCTTTGGCCGACCACTTCAACCACTTCAACCAACTTTTTTTCGACTTTCATGCACTCCACTACCTCTACGACGACTTCAAGAGACCCATCTTAAACCCGATCAAGTTCCAAAGGATTTTTGTCCACTTATTTGGTCGTTAGGAGGTCGAACATGAAGGTTATTTTCAACCATAACAAAAATTCCTAACCCAGGTTGGTCATCTTCTTCGATGGATTTCATCTACTTTTTCTCATCTAATTCTCCTGAAACCAAAACTAATTGGTAGCCCTATGTTTCTACCTTGATATCCAATTGCTAACTCATACCGTTCCACTCGGTTTGGCCGTGGCGTCGGTTGTACTAAAAATTGGTCTAGATTTGACTGATTTTGGTGCGAGGATCTTTCAGACGACTTCCGAACCCATTTTATCTCGAACAACTTATTGGTAATGATCCTAACATCCTCCTTTATCATCTATTGATACCAATATTCAGATTTGCAAGTTATTCATGTGTTTGTGTTATCGATTCCATGATGCTAGTTTTTGGACACCGAAAAGACGCCAAAACTTGGATATTTGATCTCTAAACTTCGTATAACTTTTCTATAATTTTTGTCAAGTGATTTATGATAAAAAAATCATATATATTTCTGATTAATTCAGATTTTTCCAGAATATTATATTTTTTCATGTTGTTCGATTCCAATTGGTTCAACATATGGCATAATTGTGTACTATTTAAGTATGGTATTTTGATGCTAGTTTTTTTTAAAATAATTGTATTTAAAATATGGACAGGAATTATTTATGTATTTTTTCAGAAATATTATGATATATTTTGTGATATAAAAATATTATTTTTATCTAGTAGTATATTGATGTATGTACTAGACATGATTAAATATATATGGGATATACAAGATGGCTAGTGAATATTTCTATTTTGTTTTTCATATATATATATATATATATATATATATATAATATATATATATATATATATTATATATATATATATGTTTTAGAATTTAGATTGATTATTTTATTTATAAAATATTATTTTTTATGTTGGCATGCTACTACATGTAGAGGGTATATTATGTGTAGATGTAAACTAGTTAGCTAGTATATATAATAGAGTCTATAAATAGTATGTATATTTACGGTAGATGTTTTTTCTTAGAATTATAATTGATTTTAGCTAATTATATTTTATGGGTTCATGATTGTTCGACTACAGTTGGAGCTGGACCGTTAATTTGCTCTCTTGTCGATATTCCAGTATATTATGCTCTCTATTTTTTTTATTACAGTTGTAGTGGTGTGCGTCTAAGTTTGACTTGGGTGCCATCAATGTTGTCATCGATGACTTGTGGGTGCGTGTGTTGACTTAGAGTTAGTGGACTTACCTTTAGTGGTGAAGTTATTGATGTAACTTCTATGGCCTTGACACGTATTACTACACGACACCTTTAGTGAGATTTCATATGCATGAGTTGGGCATTGACTGGCCATTGGTGTGTTGACTTATTGGACAGTTAGATTGTGTCTTGGTAGGATGACTTGGCATTGGAATATAGTTTGTCCGAGTCATGGAGATGACTTGTGCAAGTCCATAGGCGGGAAAGACTACCAGAAGACGTATGGGATTACCTTATTAAATTTTGTAATCTTTGGAGGAGATTGCGGGATCATTAGCCTTATAGATAGGTTCATATTTGTCTGTGTGGTTCATTGTTCATAGATATCGGCTCGTGATCCGACGTCGGCCTGTGATTCGATGCCATATCCTTATCATCCACCCATATGTCCAAAGTTATCTTCATATGCATTCACATAGCCATGGGACATTGTCTCATCATGGAATAGTGTGCCATCCTTGTCCTTGTCTGGTTGTAGGTATGGTTCATTATTTCAATGATGGGCTACTGGACCGTATTGTGATCTAGGTTATTCCCTTATATTTATTCAGTTTACATTGGCATGTTCATTTTGTATCTTATTGCGTCCCTCTGAAGATCTGGTTATTTTCTAGATCGGGATGAGCATTTGTATTCTACTATTACGGACCGAGGATTGAGACAGGTTATGTTGCTGAGGATGTAAAGGTGTTGTCCAAGGAGTTTCCATGAGCTTGAAGGATGCTTCAATTAGAGCCTTGACATTATTATCTAGTTAGCCGATGTTCTGGTTGTTATCTTTTATGTCAGTATTTTTTTATTTCATCATTGTATTTTTTTATGGATATTTCCATCAGACTATTTTTACAGACAAATCATTTGTCGGTGTTTTATTCTATGAGTTGTGTGTTCACAACACTCTATTGTTAAAAGATAGTCCCACATCAGAAAATCACACCAATATGTATCTCTATATATTACTTATGGAGGAATAGAGAGATGCACATGGGTTGAGGCCCAATGGAGGGTGCCATGTGGGAGGATTTTACATAGAGGTGAGAATAAGAAACCAACTTTTGGCCAAATGAAAATAGATTTAAATCTATTGGAGCTAAGCCCCGAAGGGGCTTAGCGACTCGGACTCGGACTCGGACTCGGGCTCGGACTCGGGCTCGGGCTTGGGCTTGGGCTAATGGGCTTTTGAGGCTTATTGTGTGTCACGCCCCAGAACCAGAATACTGGAGAGCGGGGGCAGACATAGCCAGCTACGTATATGAAATGGAGTCCATCTCGCTATACGGTCACGGCTGTCTAGATACATGAGGGTTTATCTACAAGCCAGCAGTCTCTTAAGGTCATGAACAAGCCTAATATCTCAATCACAAGCAAGTAAGTAAAGTTACAAGATGTATGATCATTAAATATACAATAATAAGGCGTCCCAAATATTACATATTCAACTGATCATGAAGCTAGTCGTACAAAATGTCAGGACTAGCAAGAGTTTAGTCATACATGATCAACCCTAGGATTCGTCAATCATGTTACAGCCCGTAGGCAGACAGTAAGTAAGTGCAATCGAGCTAAACAGGTGCTCGTCGGCTAAACGCCTCAAAAGAATATTTTTACAATAGAGCGGGAAAGCCAAAAATAACCCACTCGTTGCCAGGGTTCCGTCTAGTGTTCACCATCTGGCAGGAATGTCGGTAGATCCTCTGGAGCTGCTCCAAAATCTGGCCACACAAAACCAGCTGGGTCAGACCCCAGAAAGAGCAAGTGCCACAAAGGAGGCTTCACTTAAGAACTAAAACCAGCAATCAGCACAGGAATATAAATAATATAAAGACAGGAAATATAAATAACTGGTAAAAACTGGAAATAAGAAAAACATGCCAGGATGATATACGACGAGATAACCATGGAACTATTCAGATAGCTAGGTTACAACCCGTAAACCAACCAAGGACCGGGGTTGTAACCCTTCGTCTGAACGGAGCTTGGTTTCTCACCATTTATCGAGAAAATAAATACAAGCATGCTGGTCATATAAGTCTGGAACAAGATCAGGGCAAGACTAGACTTGTTAGACTCCATCCAATCATTTCACGGCCAAGCAAGACCTACGGCTTGATACTTTAACTAACTAGGGTTATCACAGTCCTAGTCACTAATAAGATGCAGTGAGATTATCCCACAGCCACAAGCCCTGTAGACCATCCAGGCTACCCAGGTCGAAAGATTAGGGTTGAATTCAGGTGGGTACATCGTCCAGGAAACACATGTACCCTTAAGTAGCTTGAAGGGTGCAACACATGACAGTGTGCTGGAAATATGCCCTACTCGACGGCAGGCTACAGATCCCAAGCGCGCCCAGGTAACGGGATTGCCTGTAGCTGGGAAATCTCTTCATGGCTAATGTATTAATCTAGTTGTTAACCTTAGTCCATTTTAGTAGGTACTCCTGACCGTGGTACTCAGGAGTCCCCTCCTCGACATAATGCAAGACAGGACTGGTTTATTTGTACAAGCACAATCACCCACGGTGTCCAGGATGTTCATGGTGTCAAGTCATGTCAGGTCAGTGCCGTCGCAATAGCTTATCAAGATATAACATGTCAGGTTTATCATGTCAAGTGTACTTGTCAGGAGTGCGCCACGACGGGCCACTATCAGGTCATGTCAGGTTATTATGTCAGGAGTGCACCACTACGGGTCACTATCGTGTCATGCTCAGGTATCATTTCCAAACATATCAAGTAAATTCTGGAATTATCAAGTTCAGGTCAAAAGGCGTAGGATTAAAATGGACGTAAAATATCTAATAAAATATCATATACAGGGCTATAGAAGATCCAGGATAAGGAAAAAAAACAAATTGACAAGCTAATGTAAGATCAAGTCTGCCAAAGGCCATACGCTCAAAAGGCAGCGTATGGGGGGGTCACAAAGCTCTCGGGTTGAACCAGGGTGACAAGATAGGCAAGCGTACGCTCAAAGCCAGCGTACGCCTTGCTCGCTTAAGCTAGCGTACCAAGGCACGCGTACGCTCAACTGGCTTACCAAAAGGTCCATACACTTCCAATGGGAAGCGTACGCAAGGGTCAGCGTACACAAGGGCACGCTCGAGCTACAAGTCAGCGTACGCTCAAGCTAGCGTACACCCAAGCTAGCGTACGCTCGAGCTAGCGTACGCTCAGCGTACGCTCGAGCTAGCGTACGCTCAAGCTAGCGTACGCTCGAGCTAGCGTACGCACGCTAAAGAGCAGCGTACGAAGACTAGCGTACGCTCACTAAAGAGCAGCGTACGAAGGCTAGCGTACGCTCGCTAAAGAGCAGCGTACGACTCAGCAGCATAAGCTAAAAAGCTAGCTCACTGTTCACTGTCTTCTCCAAAGGACAAGAAGCAAGAACTTCATGGATGGAACCCAAAACTCCAAATGCTCATAACTTGGTCAAAACAAGTCCGAATCCAACCTTCCAAAAGTCAAAATTGGGTAGAATAAAATTATCTACAACATGGAACCATAAAAACTTGAAAACAAAGGAGTTTGATAGATCAAAACCACCAAAATCCGAAAAACTAAATTATAGATCTACAAGAATCAAGCCTCAAAATGGAAAATGACAAGTTCTAATGTGTCTTAGAATCATGAGAAGAAGCTAATGGAACCATAAAATTGAGTTCTCTTGTGGAAGCAAGTTGCACTTGCCTAAGGGTGAGGAGTTGTGGAGAGGAAGGAAGAAGAAGAAGAAATAAATGAGAGTTATGGAGGAGAGAGAAGGTTGGTGGGGAAATAAATATCATGGGTTGTGGTAGGTAGGGGTTCACCTTGGTCCATGATGGACCAAGCAACCAGTCGGCCAAACCAAGAAAACTCAAACCGAGAGTTAAACCAAGCCAAGAAAACTAAACAAGGAACAATATAAGAAAATACGTACACGTATTCCAAAATACGTAATACGAACCACAGGCATTACAACTCTACCCACCTTAAAAGAATTCCGTCCTCGGAATTTAATTAAGAGGCTAGAGAGACAAGAACAAGCTACACTATTCACAGGCAATTATACTAGGCAATCAATCAATCATTCAAGCAAGGAATCGAAGACATGAGGCATAAGGAAGACATTATACCTCATGAGTCAAACAAGTCAGGATACCACGATCAGATATCTTCCTCACGCTCCCACGTTGACTCCCCCAAAGAGTGATGACCCCAAGCAACTCGGACTAACTTGATAGTCTTGTTCTTGAGGATCTTCTCTCTCCGGTCCAATATAGACACAGGCCTCTCCTCATACGAAAGGTTGGTACCAACAACCAATTCCGAATGATCCAGGATGTGGCTCGGGTTCGGGATGTACCATCGTAATTGGGATACATGGAACACGTCATGCACCTCGCTTAGCGACGGCGAAAGAGCGAGACGATAGGATACATCTTCTACTCGCTCCAGAATGTCGAACGGTCCTATATACCTAGGACTAAGCTTTCCCTGCACGCCGAAACGAATGACGCCACGGTTAGGCGAAATCCTCAGGAATACATGATCGCCGACCGAGAACTCGAGAGGGCGCCGATGAGAATCGGCCCAATGACGCTGGCAATCTTGGGCAACTCGAAGATGATCTCGGACTCTCCTGACCACCTCAACTGTCTGGGCAATCATCTCTGGACCAAGCATCTGCCTCTCTCCAACATCATCCCAGGCTAACGGGGATCTGCACTTCCTGCCATACAGCGCCTCGAACGGTGCCATCTGGATACTGGCTTGGAAACTATTATTGTACGAGAATTCCACCAGGTGCAAGTGATCTTTCCATGAATCACCGAAGTCAAGTGTGCAAGACCGCAACATGTCTTCAAGAGTCTGGATCGTGCGCTCCGACTGGCCATCTGTCTACGGTGATATGCTGAACTGAACTGGAGATGGGTTCCCAAGCTCTCTTGCAAGCTACGCCAAAAGTGCGAAGTAAATCTTGAATCTCGGTCCGAGGTGATACTGACTGGCACTCACGTACAATCTGACAATCTGCCTGAGGTACATCTCGGCTAGCTGAGCCGTCGACTGACCAACTCTAAACGGGAGAAAGTGCGCTACCTTGGTAAGCCTATCCACAATGACCCAATAGCATCTCTACCAGCTGGGGATCTAGGTAGTCAGTCACAAAATCTATGGTCACATGCTCCATTTCCATTCTGGAATCGCAAGGGCTGAAGAAGTCCAGCCGGTCTCTGATGTTCGGCTTTAACTTGTTGGCAAACCAAACACCGAGAGACAAACCGGGCTATCTCCCGCTTCATGCCATTCCCCAGAAGTGCTGACGGATATCACGTACATCTTCGTACTGCCAGGATGGATGGAATACTGCGAACTGTGCGCTTCTGACAGATCTCATGTCTGATATCTCCACTGGGTACACAAGACGCTTACCATGCCTAAGTCGGGCTCGGACTCGGGCTCGGGCTTGGGCTTGGGATAATAGACTTTTGAGGCTTATGTGGCTTTTTTTGGCACTTTGCACTTAGTACGACAGCTCGTCGTAAGGCGCATTGTGCGCTTTAGTTGCGCTCGTGCGCGAGCCTCTGCGCGGCCCTGCATGGCGTGCGAGGCGTACGGAGCGTACGGGACGTACGGGACGTACGGGTCGTACGGGTCGAGCGGGTCGAGTGGGCCGCTCAAATTATGTAACGTCCGGGGGTCTTGTGGGCTCAGATCCGAAAATGACTCATATCCAGAAAATTCGGATCTGGCATTAATCTAGGCGTGCGTTCAGAATTTGAAAAGCCCACCCGTGCCTATAATATCAGTAGCATCTCCTCTCTCCAGGGTTACAGAAAATAATCAGAGAATTTCCAGAGAGGGGAGAAGTGCTGCTGCTATTCCGAGGAGTCGTCGACATTTTTGGCCAGCGTTCTAAAGTTCTCTTCGAACTTGCTGGTTCCTGGAGGCTTGTCCGTAAGGCGGATATAGCTTTGAGCGCCGGTGATCTTTCACCCCAGCAGGCTTTCTTCTTTCTCTGTTGCCTTCGAGAATACCGTCGCTTCGTTTTAGAAGTTATACGGTTCTGTTGCCTTCGAGAATACCGTCGCTTCTCTTTAGAAGTTATACGGTTTTGTTGCCTTCGAAAAATATACGAAATAATCTTTTTAGATTCCCGTAATACAACATCACCTTCTTTAGGGTGTTTTGCTGGAAACATTGTCTTTACAATAGTTTCTGAAATCGTATTTTTCCATCGATTGTTCGCCAAGGGATTAACAATCTCAAAGCTATATCGAAAAGATGGATAACTCACGTGCATCGCTCGTCAATACCGACTTTAACAAGTTGGAGAAATTTGACGGCGAACATTTCCAAATCTGGAAACGGAAAGTAACATTAAATATTTAACTCGTGGAAGTTGATCACGTGCTGAATGAGGAAGAACCGGTCGTTCCAACAACCAGAATCGCAGAAGTTATTGCTGCTGCTAAGTCCAAGCAGGTAAAATGGATTAGAGAAAACAGTATCTGTAAACTGTTGATTCTCAATAGCATGGAAGACTCTCTGGCAGAGTCTTATTCCAAGAAGAATTCTGCCAAAGAGATTTGGGACTCCTTGGGGAAATTGTACGAAGATGACGAGAATCGGTCCAAGATCTTCTTGGTTGAAAGATACCACAAGTGGACCTTCGAATGAGAAGGCTATGCTGCCCCAAGTAAAGGTTTCTGAAGCTGTGCCAAAAATTAGATGACAAAGATGCCTCTTGTCGACAAGTTTTCGTTGGAGGAATCGTCTCTAAACTTCCTGCGGGTGGAGCAACTTCTATGCAAGGATGCACCGCAAGAAGCTGGACATATCTATGGAAGATCTCCTGCAAGAGATCCATGTTGAGGACGAGATGCGCTCTCAACAGAAGATGGATTCTCTGTCCAAACAACTGGCGAAAGCAAATCTGGTCCAAACCAGAGAGTACAAGGGGAAGCAGGTGTCTTCTCCTCATAAGAAGAAGAAGGACTTCACTAATCTGAAAGTGAAGAGTCCTTCATTCAAGAATCAGAAATCCAAGTCCCATGTGACTTGTTTCAAATGTGGCAAGAAGGGCCACTACAAAAGTGACTGCAAGGAACCAGAAAAAGGTGAGCCTAGTAAGGTTTCTTTGGTTACTAATCTGGTTGCAATGATAGCACAGGTTGCAAATGCGGGAGTTGACTCGGACTGGTGGATAGACACTGGTGCGACATGTCATGTCTGCTCAGACAAGGAATGGTTCGAGTCATATGAGCCAACTTCCGAGAAAGTCATAATGGCAAACCAGGCACAAGCTGAAGTACTGGGGATCGGGACGGTGGAGCTGAAACTCACATCGGGGAACACTCGGACGCTTCAAGGAGTGAAGCATGTTCCTGCAATTGCTAAGAACCTGATCTCTGGGAGCCTGCTTTGTAACGCAGGCTTGAGGATGGACATCAATGCTGGCCAGATGGTGATGTCCAAGAAGGGTACATTTTCGGAAAAGCTTTCCAGACTGAAGGAATGTACAAAATTCAGCTTATTGTAACCCAGAAAAATGATATTAATGTTATTTCTACTTTGAACTATTCTTTTGAGTTGTGGCATAATAGGCTAGGACATGTTCATTGTAAAAGAATTAACAAAATGTCTAGCCTAGGACTTATCTCCAAGTGTGGGGGTAAGGTAGAGAAATGTGAAGTGTGTGCTCAGACGAAGATTACAAGGAAACCCTTTCACAGGGTCCATCGAAGCACAGATCTTCTGGAGTTGGTTCACTCAGATATCTGTGATTTCAAGCAATTCTCTACAAAAGCCGGATGAAGTATTTTATTACTTTCATCGACGACTTCTCAAAGTATGCTTTTGTCTACTTGCTCAAGTCTAAAGACGAAGCATTCGAGAAGTTCAAGGAGTTCAGGGCCGAGGCTGAACGGCAAACTGGACAACAACTCAAAAGGCTAAGGAGTGATCGAGGCGGGGAGTATCAGTCTCATGATTTCTCATTATTCTGTAAAGAACATGGAATCATAAATGAGACGACGGCTCCGTACTCTCCTCAATCCAACGGAGTAGCAGAAAGGAAGAACAGAACGTTGACAGAGATGATGAACTCTATGCTGTTGACTGCGGGTCTTCCAAAGAGCTTCTGGGGAGAAGCTGCATTAACGGCTACTTTCATTCTCAATAGAGTACCGTATGCAACTTCGGATATAACCCCTCATGAACTCTGGTTCAAAGTCAGATCTAACTTGAATGTCATTCGAGTGTGGGGGGTGTCTGGCTTATGTGAAGCTCCCAGATCTGAAGATTCAGAAGCTGGGGACTAGGACTACTAAGGCTATCTTCTTGAGTTATGCCGAGAAGAGTGACGCTTGGAGATTCCTTGATATAGAATCAAATCATATCATTGAATCTCGCGATGCTGAATATTTTGAAGACAAGTTTGCAAGGCACAAAAATATTGTTCTCTTCTCGCGGATCTTCCGGAGAATGATGAGAGTGCAAAGCAGACAGAAGTCCTTATCGAACCAGTAGTCCAAGAAGAAGCTATTGTCGAAGAGACACCAGTTGAAACCAGAACTTGCTGAGCCGTCAACTAAGCGAGTAAGGAGACCGAAAGACTTCGGAGATGACTTCGTCACCTATCATGTGGAAGCAGATCTGCTTACCTATGATGAGGCGATGAAGACCAGAGATGCTGTATTCTGGAAGGAGGCGATAGACAACGAGATTGACTCAATCACCTCCAACAACACATGGGTGTTAGTTGACCTGCCAGAAGGAGCAAGACCCATCGGATGCAAATGGATCTTCAAGAAGAAGATGAAAGCAGATGGAACCATTGACAAGTTCAAGGCCAGGCTAGTGGCCAAGGGGTTTGCTCAGAAGCAGGGGATCGACTACTTTGACACTTATGCTCCAGTAGCTCGGATGACAACCATCAGATTGTTAATTGCTCTAGCAGCAATACACAAGCTGGTGATACATCAGATGGATGTGAAAACGGCATTCCTTAATGGCGAGCTGACCGAAGAGATCTACATGCAACAACCAGAAGGTTTTGTCGTCAGAGGTCTGGAAGACAAAGTCTGCAAGTTGATGAAGTCTCTGTATGGTTTGAAACAAGCTCCCAAAATGTGGCATGAGAAGTTTGACAAGGTGATAAGGTCAAATGGCTACAGGGTCAGTGAAACAGACAAGTGTGTCTATACAAAGTTTGCTGACGGAAGAGGAGTAATCGTTTGTCTTTACGTGGACGACATGCTAATCCTAGGTACGGATTTAGACTGCGTCACAGAGACAAAGAAATTCCTCTCGACCAAGTTCAGTATGAAGGACTTGGGGGATGCCGACGTAATCTTGGGGCTCAAGATCATCCGGACAGGTACTGGAATAGCGCTGTCACAATCTCATTATATTGAGAAGATGCTCACTCGCTACGGGTATCAAGATCTTCCTATAATTGATACACCGTACCGGAGTGATCAGAAGCTGGAGCCAAATTCGAGGGAAAGCGTTAGGCAGTTGGAGTACGCTAGCATCATCGGAAGCTTGATGTACGCTACTACTGCCACAAGGCCTGACATAGCTTTTGCGGTGGGAATGCTGAGTCGGTTCACTAGCAACCCAGGTGTTGAACACTGGAACGCTGTGAAGCGTGTTATAAGATATCTAAAAAAGACTCAGACATTTGCACTATACTACAGCGGAGATCCGTCAGTAGTGGAAGGCTTCAGTGATGCTAGCTGGTGTTCAGAGGTGGAGAGCGAGTATTCGACAGGTGGATTCATATTCGCTTTGGGCGGAGCTACTATATCGTAGAAATCGAAGAAGCAGACAATGTTATCTCGCTCCTCCATGGAATCTGAATTCTTTGCATTGGATGCTGCTGCAGATGAAGCAGAGTAGCTTCGGGAGCTCATGTATGATCTTCCAGTGGTTGGAGCTCAGATACCGGCAATCCCGATATACTGTGACAACCAGGCGACAGCAGCAGTAGCATCAAATGAACTCTTTAACGGAAAGAAGAGGACTGTGCGGTTAAAGCACAGAGCAGTGAACGATCTCATCAAACGAGGCGTCATTGCAGTGATCGATGTTCGGAGTCAGGAGAACCTGGCGGATCCGTTCACGAAAGGCCTCAAACGACAGCTGGTCGAGGACACAGCAAGGAAGATGGGTTTGAAGGCATTCTAATATTATGTCATTATAATCCTATCAATAAATTTTATGTTATTGGTTCAAAGAGAAATCTACTAGATATCTAATTTTTGATTCAAGGGAGGACTATTGACTGAAAAAATATTAGTTAAAAGTAGGTACTTGTTCTGCGAAACATGTAAGGGTTTCGGACCCAGAACTACTGTTGTCTACTATGAATTTTCTACGAAAAATTGATCCTGTGGGAAGGATGGCATAATGCCTTAATGAGTTCTCAGACTGAGTGAAGGTCTGTTATGCTTTACAGGAAGCATGGTGGCGCAACAACCACAAAGGAGTGTTATAACTCCATGCTACAGTGGGGTGACTCCACCATGAGGTTCCCAGGTAGGGGTAATGCCTCGGCTTTGTTAGCCAAGTCACAGGCGGCGTAGCACCGCATATAGGCAGGTAGCCTAATGTTGCATAATCATAAAGAGGTGTAGACAGCACTACAAAGAGGACAGTATCCTCATGTTACAGTGGCATGACACCACGAAGAGGTACCAGGAAAGGGTAAATTCTCGGCTTTGCAAGCCATGTCATAGCGGCGTAACACCGCACGGAAGCGCAAGGCTTCATGCTGAGTAGTTTGGCACTACAAAGAGGATTGTGACCTCATGCTACAGTAGTATGATACTATGATGAGGTACCCAGGTGGGGTAAAGCCTCGATGTTGAGCCATGTCATAGCGACGTAGCACCGCAAAGGAGCGCAATGCTTCATGCCATGACTCTTTATAAAGAACTCACCTATAATGTATGGAAAGAGAAATAGGCCGTCTCTTGAGGGTAAATTTATAGACGCCCAAAATACATACATTGAAATCCAGGCTGGCACAAGGCCTTTAATGTGCAGCCAGAAGCACAGATAACTACATTATGTGAGTGGGAAAAATTACAGCTGTGGTACAGAATTCAAGGCGTAGTCCATTCTTGTATCATACTGTTGTTCAACCCATGCGGGAAGATTCAAGTCGTCAGCGACATCTATCCTAATGCATAATGGACAGTTATTATGTGGAACGCTTAACTCATATATATAGAGATATGTGGGGGATTGTTGGTGTTTTATTCTATGAGTTGTGTGTTCACAACACTCTATTGTTAAAAGATAGTCCCACATCGAAAAATCACACCAATATGTATCTCTATATATTACTTATGAAGGAATAGAGAGATGCACATGGGTTGAGGCCCAATGGAGGGTGCCATGTGGGAGGATTTACATAGAGGTGAGAATAAGAAACCAACTTTTGGCCAAATGAAAATAGATTTAAATCTATTGGAGCTAAGCCCCGAAGGGGCTTAGCGACTCGGACTCGGACTCGGGCTCGGGCTCGGACTCGGGCTTGGGCTTGGGCTAATGGGCTTTTGAGGCTTATTGTGGCTTTTTGATGGCACTTTGCACTTAGCACGACAGCTCGTCGCAAGGCACATTGTGCGCTTTAGTTGCGCTCGTGCGCGAGCCTCTGCGCAGCCCTGCATGGCGTGCGAGGCGTACGGAGCGTACGGGGCGTACGGGACGTACGGGACGTACGGGTCGTACGGGTCGAGCGGGTCGAGCGGGTCGAGTGGGCTGTTCAAATTATGTAACGTCCGCGGGTCTTGTGGGCTCAGATCCGGAAATGACTCAGATCCAGAAAATCCGGATCTGGCATTAATCCAGGGCGTGCGTTCAGAATTTGAAAAGCCCACCTCGTGCCTATAATATCAGCAGCATCTTCTCTCTCCAGGGTTACAGAAAATAATTAGAGAATTTCCAGAGAGAGAGAGAAGTGCTGCTGCTATTCCGAGGAGTCGTCGACATTTTTGGCCAGCATTCTAAAGTTCTCTTCGAACTTGCTGGTTCCTGGAGGCTTGTCCGTAAGGCGGATATAGCTTTGAGCGCCGGTGATCTTTCACCCCAGCAGGCTTTCTTCTTTCTCTGTTGCCTTCGAGAATACCGTCGCTTCTCTTTAGAAGTTATACGGTTCTGTTGCCTTCGAGAATACCGTCGCTTCTCTTTAGAAGTTATACGGTTCTGTTGCCTTCGAGAAATATTACGAAATAATCTTTTTAGATTCTCGTAATACAACATCACCTTCTTTAGGGTGTTGTTGCTGGAAACATTGTCTTTACAATAGTTTCTGAAATCGTGTTTTTCTATCGATTGTTCGCTAAGGGATTAACATCATTTGTGTTGGATATTCAGTTTTGTTATATTTCATATAAGTTCATTCATCATATTTCTGTTTGTGTTGTTGTTGCTTGATTTTGTGGATGACATTATAGTATTATGGAGATTATAGATTTGTTTGTGACTGTGTAGTTTAGGTACAACGTACTACGACTGGAGTAAGTCCATTAAATTGGGTAGCTTATTCTAATTTGTGCAGCTGGCATGCGCGCTCATGTCTAAGACTCTATGTACTTTAAAACTGGGGCATGACACTACACATGGCGCATTGAAATGGTATGTTGGCTAAAAGGGTCATTTGGACTTGGGTTCATGTAGATGAATTATTCAACGATTGGCTCGATCGAGGTAGATAGACATTTCTTCAGGTGGATAGCTTTGATCCTTCTCTTTTTACTTTCACACTTAATAAAATGGACAGTGCATGTTTAATTCATAAGTTGTAAGTTTTGTTGCATGCTAATAAAAAGAAGACCAAGATAGACAAAGAGAGTAATCTCATTTCTATTAACTTTTTGAATGGAACGTGGAATATTAATCTGCTCTTGTAGACACGGATTAGTAACTTGTTGTCATAGATATTGATTTTCGTACTGTTAGAGTGAGTCATCATATGGCAATAATTCTATTGATATGTTTTAGATATGGAATATAATATTATCTTTATGTATTATTTGGAATATAGTGAGTCATTGCAGAGAAATAAAAATATGAAAAGGTTTGGGATCGTCGGATCGCCAAGGTAGAATCGCTAGGCTGGGAAGACCAATGTGAGCGACGGCTTGATGGATATGGTAATGCGGAAGAGATGTATTGTGGTATATTTATATTAGTTATTTCAGTTTTGTACCATGCATTTATTTTAGAGGTTTAATTATTCACGCAATTGCATGATCATAGACAACTTTTGCACAAGGTTTATAGGTTTCCTCGAACAGTAGCCGGGACACCGGGACCGATGCGGTCTAAGAGGAACCAAGATAGTCGTAGATGACGTACTAGCACGGGATATTACGGGACCTTTAGTAGTCAGACTGAAGGGTACGCCATAATACTGGATAATTCAAAAACTTTCAGCTATCTACCCGGGCTGAAAGGGAGTCGCCTAACCCGAAATAGCCAAAGGTGACTTGTGGTGCTAGTGACCTTCATATAGTTAGATTGCATGATAATGTCATCTTCTTGCAGGCCTAGTACTTAATGTAGAATAAGCACTTGACGTGTTTATATATTTCATGAAGGCTAATGAATGTATGGTGCAGGACACGCTTATGACACACTTTTAAATTATGTATAATATTATTGTATTGACATAGAAGGATGGTAAGTATTGGGTAAAATTAAATTTGTTGCATGATAATTATATGCTTTGGTATGCATTTAAAATCTTAACCATTTAATTGTGACGGGTCATTCAAATTTTTAATTACGATTAAAATTACTTTAGAATTATTTTCTTTCGTATTTTTTTAATTAGTTGATGATATACATACGACTTAAATCGCTCATTTTTGAGTCCTTTTGAAGCTGCTTTATAAAGTACTAGTAGAAGTATGTACGTTGCAGGTAAAATATTTTTTCTTATTTCTAATATTATCAAAATATAATTTAAATATTTATATTTAAATTAATATTTGTTATATATATTTATATTTTAATTAAAATTTATATAATTTAGTTTAGATTTAATTATAGTTTGTTATGGATATATGTGAATAAAAGATGAGGTATTCGGTTACGCAAATAAAAAAAATAAAAAAGAGGGTATTTGGTCATGCGGAAGAAAAGTAGATAAAGTCTAAAATTATATTTTTGTCGTAATTTTTTTAAATTAAATGGTTGATGATATGCATACAGCTTAGACGACTTATTTTTGAGCCGTTCCGAAGCCGTATTATATAGTAGAAGAGAAGATATAGCCCACTTCCTACACAAGAATAACTTACTGGATAAATTTATGGGATAATTATAAAAACAATAAATTCTTTACAGAGAGAATAGAAAAAACTATATGCTTCTAGACTTTTCTGGTCAAAACATGTCTCTCTCTTAAAAAAAATCTAAATATTTTCCTAAAAAAATGAATATAACAAATAGTATATCTTTCAAAAAAATCTATTTAGATACAAATCAATATTTAAATCTAAATCCTTTCGTAAAAATAATCTAATGTATAATTTATCTTTCAAAACAAATCTATAAAAAAAATCTATCTTTAAATCTATTTTTAAAAATAAATCTATATTTAAAAATAATAATTTTAAGGTTAATTTTATGTTAATATTAATATTACTGTTATGTCATAATATTAATATTAATTTTAATACTAATATTAATGTTAATTTTAGTATTAATATTAATTTTGATGGTAAGTTTAATGTAATTTAAATTTAATTTAAATTTTTTAATTTTCAATATTAATGTTAGAACTAAAATTAAAGTTAACATTAAAATTAAGGATAAACATCAGTGCTAACATTAATATTCATATTCATATTCATATTCATATTAAAATTAATATTTAAAATAGATTTGTTCTGAAAGATAGATTATTTTTTAGATTTATTTTTAAACAAATATATCTATTTTTTTAAAGTAAATAAATAAATCTATCTATCTATATTTTTTTTTAAAAATCTCTATTTTCAACAGATGGATAGAATTTATTTTTATAAGATAGAAATATATGTGTTTTAAAAAAGAGAGATCTAAAGTTTTTAAAGAATAAAATGTGAAAAAGAAATCGTATAATATATATATATATATATATATATATATATATATATATATATATATATAACATATATATATATATATATATATATATATATATATATATATATATATATATATATATATATATTATTTATATATATTATTTATTTTTTTAAAAAATATATATATATATTTTTTTTTTGAAAAAACTACATTTATTGAATGGAAAGCTGGGAACAGCAGGAGCCAAAAAGGCTCAAATTCGAATTTCAAAAGAAATTCGAATTTCAAAATTACACAGAAATAAAAAAGAACACGAAAGTCAAAAGCGAATAGCCAAAAGTGGGTGGGGCGGGCATCCCGAGGGAAGCTCGGTGCGCGCGCTCGCCCTGCCCAAGACGTCCTCGGCGTGCCGCCCGAGGGGCTCGGCGCCCAAACCAAGGAGAGGACGCATGGCCCGAGGAAGGGCCACGGCGTCGGGGGAGCTACGGCGGCTGGAGGCGCGCCACGGCGGCCGGAGGGGATCGACTCCGGGGGGAGGGCCACGGCGAGGAAACCCCAGGGGGGGTGACGAGCTCCGGCGGCAGGGAGGGGGAGGAGGACCGGGGGAGGGAGGGGGCCACGGCCGAGAAGGGAGGCCCGGCGAGGGAAGCTCGGAGGGGAGGGTCTGATCCGGATAACCGGACGGGAGGGGGGGGTGCTGCCGGGCAGCGGAAGCTACGCCGGGGAGGGGAGGGGGTGCGCCTGAGAGGAGAGGGGCGGGGGGAGGGAGAAACGGCTGCGGCTAGGGCACGCCAGGGAGGAGCTGGGCGGGAAGAAGCGGCCGTACAAGCGAGGGACAGCCGGCCGCCGACGAGGGGAAGAAGGCGAGCAGATCCGCCGGTGGGGGAACTAGGGCCACATCCGGAGAGGAGAGGAGCGCAATCAGATCCGCCGGGGGACCCCAACCGGAAGAGGAAGAGAGTGGGACGGCCCGGCGAGGACCGGGCGTGGCCGAGGAGGGGGTCGACACAGCGGGAGGAGCGACTGGGGGGGCTCCGGGGCCAAAGAATGCAGGCCAGGCGGAGCAGTGGGCGACCCTGGCGGGGGGCCAAGCAGGGAAGGGGTCGGAGGGGCTCCACGGGTGGCAGCCGGCGGAGGGGGGCCGAGTTGCCTGCTCCGAGCCCGGGGGCGTCGACGACGCCGGGGACGACGACGGCGCCGAGGGGGAGGGGGGGAGGGGAGAGGGGGGGAAATCGAATGTCGGGAAGACGACGGCGCCGAGGGGGAGCGACCGGGCGGAAGCCGACCAACCGGAGCGTTGGCAGCGGGACGAGCGGGGGCCTTCAAGAGGGGGGGAGGAGGGAAGAAGCCGTGGGGCGAGGCCGACCCGAGAAGGCCGACCTGCCACCCGGCCGCGAAGAGAAGCGGAGGGGCCGCGTCGAGCCGAGGCGATCCCGCCGGAGGAGTCCGGAGGATGCCTCTCATCCTAATATATATATATATATATATATATATATATATATATATATATATATATATATATACCTCCTCTAGCGTTAATTATATTTTAGCAGATGACCTCTAGCCTAGTGGTTAAGAGAGATGCATGTGGCCCGAGTGGTCAGGAGTTCGAATCCCAGTGGGAGCGTTTCCAGAAACAATTTACCTGGTTCCAAAAAAAATACCTCCTGGCCCGAAGGCCTACAAACTCGGTCCGAATGTCCGCACCCATACTTGTATCTCACCGCATCCGTCCCGCACTCACATATTTATTCCTCCACATGGAATTAAATGTGCTTCTTTCGTTGCTTGAACCTGCAATCTCTTGAGAGGATGTGCCTCACTGTAACCACTTGAAATAGAGGTCATTGTATATATATATATATATATATGTGGGTCCGGATCGGGAGTCCCGTTTTCGGAGTCCCGCCGAAGCCCCGCGATCCTTGGCCACTGGATCGCGCGGCATCGCGTGGGCCCCGCGCGGGTCCCGCTCGATCCGATGGTGCAGAGGGGGCGGGGCTTCGGCAGAGCTCCACGGACTGGTATCTTGATCCAGATTATATATATATATATATATATATATATATATATATATAAGGAGAGTCCACTGGTTGCTGTCACTATATAGCAAGATGATCAGCAGAATAGATTAAATGATGTATGTGACGAGGTTTTCTTGTGCTATTCTCTAACACCGGTTGCTGTCACTATATAGCAAGTTGATCAACCGAATAGATTAAATGATGTACGTATATATATATATTGATGTCGTTGTTACGAACTATGAGCGACGTCATTAGTTGAGGATAACGACTCGTGCTAGGCGGCAGAGCCGCAGAGCCAAGAGCGTCTCTTTCAATTCCGACTATGACCCGCAAATGCTTGTGTGGCGCGGATAAGCAATCGAAGCAACAAATATGCTGTTTCCAAAGTAATTATCCCAACCATATTTTTCTTTTCTATACGTACAACTTTTTGAAAATTTAATGTTTTTAATAAAAAACAAAAATATTGTATTATAAGAGATTGGATATATTTGAAACAACTATTTGGAGACAGCAGCAGATGCTCCCACAATAAGGGCTCGTTTGGATCAAGTTTTTAGATTCCTAGGAATAGATTTTCAATTCCTTTCCCATGGAAAAGGAATTCAACATTTCCATACCCATGTTTGATTAGGTTGGGATCAAGTTGTATTCGGGCCGGTCCGGGCCGGCCCACGGTCCAATGTCTGCGGGCCAGACCAGGCTCGGACCGGCCCAGGGGGAAATACGGTCCGGGCCAAGCCCGGCCCGGTTTTTTATTAGCCGGCCCAGCCCGACCCACTGGACCGGACCCAGGGAGGGCCGGTCCGGACTGAACCGGTCCACGGGCCGGGCCGGGCCTAGGTCGGTTCGGGCCGGTTCAGGCCGGTTGAACCGGACCGGCCCGGTTTTTTGTATTTTTTTTTCTTTTTTTTAACAGTTTTTTTTGTGTTTTTTTCCTTTTTTTTTAACAGTTTTTTTTTGTATTTTAATTTTGAAAATTTGTAATTTAATTTTAATTTTGAAAAATGTTTAATTTTGAAAAATGTTTATAAAAATTTATAAAAATTTGAAAAAAAATGATAAAAGTAAAAAAAAAAAAACATTTCTCCCTCTTCCTTTATCCGGACTTGGGACCGGCAAATGCTTGTTTGGCATAGGCGGAGTTAAAAAATATTTTTTTTTAAATAAAAAATAGTTTTTGAAAGTATAAGTTAAAATTTGAATAGTATAAGTTAAAATTTAAAGTATAAGTTAAAATTTAAATATTTTAAGTATAAATGTATAAGTTTAAATGTACATACCTAATACCTTGCACCGTAGCCTCATTGTTGTTCGCCTTCATGCAATGAAAGCGATTCCAAATCCAGCTCGTGGACATCATGATCTTCTTTATCTTTCTGGTTTTGTGTTCTTCTATCGGCTTTCATCCAATCTTGTACACACACTATTGCTTCCAAGATATCGGGCTTCAAGCGGCTCCTCCTATCGCTCAACATCCTTGAACTTGTACTAAAACATGACTCCGATGCTACCGTAGACACCGAAACCATCAGTAGATCACGTGATATGTCAGAAAGAACAGGAAATCTCTTGTCGTGTCTCTTCCACCATTCTAAAACGGCAAAGTGATCTGGAGTCTCATCTTCGTCTTGATAAGAATTAAGGTAAAGAGACAACTCTTGAGTAGGTTGGAAAGATTGCTTTTGTTTCTTCCTTTGTAGTATGCGACGGCTGCTGATAGCTTAGACGCCAAGCCAGAGCTACTACTAGCCCCCCCTGAGTTGGTCGGGTCGACGTTGCTCCTTCTTCGTACAGTATAACTAACCTGTCCAACGCAACTTTAACTTCTACTTTCATGTCAGTAACGTCTATACCCATATATTCTCCATATCCATCTAATAAAATCTCTACGCCATCCAATTTGATTGTAGGATCAAATATGGAAGCCAAACAATATAAAAGAGGTACTTCATCCCAATATTTCTTGAATTTGGCTTCCATATTTCTCACCGCATATTCAAAATTTGGATGATCTCTATATTTAGAAAATAAATAAGACATGTTACAAAGTTTACGTAAAGCTAAGCATGATGTGGGATAATAAACACCAGAAAGAGTACATGTAGCATTGTAAAAAACTTTTAAAAATTCACAAACACTTTCAGCTGCTACCCAATCATCAGTAGTAACTTGATAGTCAAAGCTGACATCCGAACTACAATAATATGTAATAGCACTCTTAAAAGGAATTGTAGATTTCAACATCAAGTAGGTGGAGTTCCACCTATTTGGTATATCCTTCACAAATCTTCTAAAAGTAATACCAAAATGTGCGCACGTGCATGCAAAACTTTGTTGTCTACTTGGAGACGAGATTAGGTGGAGCAAGCATTGTCGCAGAGTGTCTAAATGGGGATCAAAAAATTTTAAACATTCTTTAACAACTAATTTAATTATATGGCAAGCACACCTAACATGCATAAGTCTACCTTCTAAAATAGGCTGAAAAATAACTGACAAAGAAGACATAGCAGCAGTATTGTTTGATGCATTGTCCAAAGAGATAGAAAAAAAATTTAGGGTGAATATCATATTCACGCACGTGTTTTGAAATCTCACTTGAAATTATAGCGCTCGTGTGTGGACATTCTATAAGTTTAAGACAGATGATGCATTTTTGCAACATCCACTGTGCATATATATAGTGTGCAGTAATACAAATATAAGCATAACTCCACTTAGTAGTCCAAATATCAGAAGTAATAGCCAACTTACTAACATTTTGAAAATCCGCTTTCAAAGCGGCTTTCCGCTCGTTAAAGAGACGAATAGCCTCATTTCGAGCTTGTTGTCTACTCACTCTAGTAAAGGAGGGGTTTAGAGAAATTGATGCATAATCTCATAGAGATTCGCTTTCACCCGTCGTGAAAGGAAGTTCGTCACAAATAATATGTTTAGTTAATTCAGTTTTATGCCGAGCAGCTGAGTAAGTAAAGTTACCCATTGAAGAACCGGTGGCGCCAAAGCTTATTTGGGTTTGGGACGCTTGAAGTGTGTCCTTTCCGTAGCAAGTGTCGTAGTGTCTGGATATGGTCCCGGTGCCACCGCCCTTCTTCCATGCGTACTGGTTGCAACATTTCTTGCATTGCGCCTTGTACGGTATCGGTTCACCCTTGGCATCTAAAACAAGCGAACCATCAGGATTAGTTTCAAAAATCAAAGTAAAATATTTTCAATACTTAGACCTTTTTTTCTTTTCAGGACGTTGGGTGGAACTAGCGACTTCCGGAGGAGATGGTTGGAACCCCTCCGGAATCGGATTGGTGGCTACTTGCTCAGGTGGAATTTCAGTACCGTCAAAAAAAGTACTAAAATATTGGTAAGTCTGTCCAGCAAGATCAGGTGGGTTTGAACCTTCACCAGCCATATATAAAATAAAATAAAGTAAAACTATGTTAGAAGAAAGTAAGGGATTGAGAGGAAGATCGGGAAGCCGTAGAGCCGGAATGGAGTTGGGAGGCAGATCAGGAAGCCGTAGAGCACCAGAGCACCGGGGAGGGAAAGCCGTAGAACACCGTAGAGAAATGTAGAGAAATGTTTGGAATGAGTTGTGTTTGAAAAATGGGATTTTTGGCCTATTTATAGGAATTTTTTGGGGTTATTTTGGTAATTTTATGCCAAAAATGTCCAAAATGCCCCTCCCAACGTTTTAATAACGGTTATATGGGAGGGGCATTTTTGTAAAAGAACCCCCCCTCCAACGGTCAAAAAAAGAAAAAAAACCAAAAACCCAACGGTCGGCTGGACCGGTCCGAGGGGGCCGGGCTTCGGGCCGGGCCACCGAAGTATTTTAAAAAAATAAAAAATTCCGCGGGTCGGGCTCGGGCTGGGGGGGAGGCCCGACCCGTTCGGGGGTGGGGGTCCGGGCCGGTTCGGGCCACTGGCGGGCCGGGCCGGGCTTCCAGGCCAGCGGGCCGGTCCGGGCCTGGGTCGGGCTCGGGCTAAATCGGCCCTTAGTGCAACTTGAGGTTGGGAATAGGTAGTTCAAAATTTTAAAAAAATATATTTTCATGTTTGGTTCACACATGGATAGGAATCTTAATTTATTTAGTTTTACTTTAATACCCTTTCACTAATTTCATGATGATTCACATGTTTGGGATAGGAGTTGAAAATGTGAAAATAAAGAGAGGGTATAACCGTCCAAACAAAATAGTCAAACATCATTCCTAGGAAAGCAAATCTATTCCCAAGGGGGGGCTTGGGAATAGCTTTCCCACATCCATGGGAATAGCTTTCCCACATAACACCCTCCTATTCCCTCCTCATTCCCAATCCTAAACATATCAAACATGGGTAAGGAATTCAAATCCCATTCCCAAGCCTCAAAAACTTGAACCAAACGCACCCTAACTGGTGTTGTCGAGAGATTAGAGAAGGGGAGGGGGAAAGATATGCAGCTACATGTCAAGGTGTTTCCTGGGCCAGCCCGGGCCAGTGTTGACCGGTTTTGACCGGATCTGGGTTCGGACATGGCTTAGTCTGGATGGGCGGGCCGGACTGAACCGGTTCTGGGCCGGGCCGGTTCAGTGTTGGACTGGACCAGCTCGATTTTCTTGGAAAAAAAACTAGAAAAAAAAATATAAAATTTTCTTTTACTTTCTACTATTTAGGTTTTAAAAAACTAGAAATTAGAAAGTAAAAATTAATGGACAACATTACAAGTATTTTTGTCATAAAAAATTAGAAAGTAAAAAAAAATGTAAACAGTACAAGTATTTTCTTCCATTAAATTTATAATAAAATGTAAAAGTTATAAATTAATATTTTATTTCTAAATGAATTATAAAAAAATGTACAAGTATTTTTTTGTCGTCCGTCATCCGTCGTCCTTCGCCTATCTCTATTGCTCAGCTCCTCATTCAGTAGTGTCCTCCAAGGTAAAACCCTGAAAGTCCAGCTCACTGATGTCGGCACTTTCATCTCTTGAGTATTGGGTTCGTTCTTCCACACGAACCTAATCTTGAACACAGACGCAAGCTTCCAAGATATCCGGCAGCATCATGCTCCTCTTCTTGCTCAGTATCCTCGAACATGCACTAAAACAAGATTTCGATGCTACCGTGGACACCGGGACCATTAGTATATCGCGTGCTATAGAAGAAAGTATATTGTACATTTTTTTGTGTCTTTTCCACCATTCTAAAATGGAAAAATAAGTTTGAGTTTTATCATATTCTTCATAAGAATTTAAATACAACGACAGTTCCTAAGTTGGTAGGAAAGATTATTTTGTTTCTTCCTTTGCAGTACACTGGCAACATGTGATAATTTAATTTAAACATAAGACAAGAGCTGCTACTACCAATTTGAAAGGTCGTACCGAGTCGGACCGATACAACTCCTTCATACAAAGTAATTAAAGAATCTAAAACATCTTTAATATCTACTTTTAAGTTACTTATATCTACATTCATATTTTCATGAAAATCATCTAGCAATATGAATACACCATCTAATTTGATCTTCGGATCAAAAACCGAAGCCAAACAATATAAAAGAGGTATTTCACCCCAATATTTTTAAAATTTTGTTTTCATTTTGGAAACAACATAATCAAAACCAGGAACTTTTTTATATTTACAAAATAAATTGGACATGTTAATAAGTTTTGTTAACGCTCGTGGAGAAGCTGGATAATAAACGCCAGATAAAATACATGTAGCATTGTAAAATAATTCTAAAAATTCAAAAATAGAAATAGCAAATAACCAATCATTTCCAATAACTTGATAATCAAAACCTGGATTAACATCTCTACTATTGTAAAGGGGCTTCAAAATGGCTCAAGATTGAGCCGTCTAAGCCGTGTATATCATCAACCATTTTCTTCTATAAAAAAATTAAATTATGAAAAAAATTACATTATGTAAAAAATTGTTAAAAAAGTTTAAATTTGTTATATATATGCAAAATGGAGGATTGAACTCAACCAAAAAAGAAAAAAAAAAAAAAAGCCCACCTTAACCACATGAGCTAGAAACAATATTTCACTATAATTGGATAATATTTCTATTATACCTTTTTACACGTGCATTTATTAGTTACAATAATAAGTAATAGCATCTTTAACTCTAATGCAAGATTTCAACATCAAATGTGTAGAATTTCATCTATGCGGTCCATCCTTAACAAATCTTCTAAAAGTTATACCATATTGTACACATAAAAATTTGAAAGCTTGTTGTCTACTTGCAGAAGTGTTTAAACTTTGCAGACATAATCTAAGAGTTTCTAAATTTGTATGAAAAAATTGAAGACGTTATTGTACAACTAAATTAATAATATGACAAGCACATCTAACATGAAATAGTCGTCCTTCTACTATAGGTCAAAATTGTGAACTTAAAATATTAATACAAGAAGTGTTACTACTTCCATTATCAAAAGAAATAGAAAAAAAATTATTGTGAATATCTATTCACCTAAAAATTGCATGATGGCGTCATCGATTACAGAATCGGTATGTAAAAATTTCAAAGGACGTAGACAAATAATACGTTTTTGCAACATCCACTTTGGATCTATATAATGTGTCGTGATACAAATAAAAATATAGTTTTATTTTTTACTCCGTATATCAGAAGTTAGAGCAAACTTACTATTATTTACGAAGCTTTGCTTCAAAGTTGTCATTTCCTTTTGAAATATTTTGATAGCCTCTGATCTAGTAGTCGATCTAGAAACTTTAATAAAACAGGAGTTAAGAGTAGTACTTTCATACTTATAATACAAATTACTCTCTCTGAATGTGAAAGGTTGTTCATCACAAATAAGAAATTTGGTTAGCTCGTTTTTGTTACGAGCATCAAAATAAGTGAAATTACCTACAGAAGATCCTTGAGGACCGATGCTTATCTATGACTGCCTAGCTTGCAATGTAACCTTACCATAACAGTTGTTATAGTGACTTTTCAATGTGCCTGTTTCATCGTTATTTTTCCACTTAAATATTTTCTTACATTTCTTGGACTGTGCACCTTTAGCAATTGGTTTTCGATTTTGGGATCTAAAACCGGTGCGCCCTCACTATCAGTGACATATATTTTTTTCAAAATATTGCCATACAACTGATTTTTTTCCTATTTACAACATTTGTAGCCATGCTTCTAACTCCAGGAGGTGATATTTGTGTTGGTAGCACAAAATCTGGAATATGATTATTTTCAAATAAATCAGGTTAGTAAGCAAAATTTTGTTGTGAATCACCTCCGTAATGGTGGTTAGAACCAGTAGAATCCATATTTTTAAAATTAATTTTTTCATAAAAAGAAGAAAGAGAAAAAAAAATATTATCGACCAAAAAGAGAGAGCGAGAGAGAAAGAAAATAAAAAAAATCCAAAATCCAAAAAAAAATCTCTAAAATTAAAATTACTTGGAAGGCCAACTTCAAGGAAGAGATGTTCAATTCAAAGAATTTTTGTAGAATTTGAATCCAAACCTAGCTCCTTCCACAACCCGAAAAAATACGTTCCAGACTTAACTAGGTTGGGTCCCGACCAAAACCAAATTTGTCTTTTATATATTGAAAGAGATAATTGTGTTACAGATCCCGAAGGCCCGCACCTGTACCGCACCCGTATCGCATCACACTGCAACCGTAACCACAACCGACATGCACTCTGGTTGCCCTCGCATTAATTTCTCCACAAGGAATTAAATGTGCTTTTCCAATTGCTAGACTAGAACCTGCAACCTCCGGGAGGAATATGCCTTACTCTAACCACTTGTGCTAGAGGTCATCGGCATGGTCTTTTATATATATATATATATATATATATATATATATATATATATATATATATATATATATATATATAAATATATATAAAAATATATATATATATATATATATATATAAACCCAAAGAAGACGAATATAGTGGTGTTATAATAGCAGCAGATGAAAGATGTACTTTGTGAGGGGGAAAAAGAAACATAAAATTTTTCCAACCCCCTGTGTTCAGGGTCATTTCCTGCTTATACATAATAATGGTATTTCATTCGCAATCAGCATGATGGGCTTAAGGCGATCCGGTAAAAAAGGGAACTTACCGATGGCAACAGGGGTGTTTGGTGGGCTTTCCATTTGTGATCTCAGTCCTCCCTAAAGGTCACCTCGGTCTCTTTAAGCTAAAAACCATATTCTGGATCCTAAGCAACAAGTTAAGAAACCAGTTTCAACTTAACGAGGGGTTACTACTAAGAAACCCTTCATAAAAAACACACACACATGGGCAACAGTCAAAAATCAAGCGGGTGTTAGTGTGTGATCCCGTATGCTTTCTCCATCGTGTATGCTTTCCATATCATAAATTATATTACTCATGCTTTTCTTTCTCCTCTATTTACCGTTCTTGGATCACAAAACCTAATAAACAAGGTCAACTACATGTTATTACGCAACCTAACAAAAAGGATATCATCGTGATAGATGTATTTTATAAACTACCCAATCTCATTTTTGAAAAGGTTTTCTTGTCCTACTTGTACGGATTTAGAAAGAGGAGAGGAACTCGAACCTTCTTTCTCGATCTCCAGAACTGGACCTAGTCGAAAGACTCATCAAATCGGATATTGTCAAATGTTCTGATACCATAGATCATGGACTCCTCCTCTTCGTCCTCCTATCCTGCAGTAGAGCTGTCAATTGGACCGGCCCGGCACGAGCCCAGCTCGAAAAATAGGCCCATGTGTCAGCCCGACACGATTAATCGTGGGTCCGGGTCAGACCGGCCCAGTATATTGGGTCGTGCCAGGCCATGTAAATTGGCCCATAATATAGGCCAGGCCCGAAACCCAAGCCCGACCCGGTTGCAACATCGCCTGCACAATCTCTTTGATTTGTCCCAAATCCTACCAGCTAACAGCAGTATTGTCACTTTCACAAGGAAAAGAAAAGAAAAATATGCACACAACAAACACTCTGCCCTCCGAATATGATTTGTACCACTACCTAAAGCAACAATTGCAAGTGATGGTGACCTCTGTTATTATTATGATTATATAGTATAGTAGTGAATTGAGTTGAAATGATGGGAATGTTT
>JANAVB010011999.1:2203485-2315985 GCA_029216955.1 Iris pallida | reverse complement strand
GAACCTCCAAGAGATAAAGGGCTCGATAGCTACAGAAGGTGTCAACTGCATCCAGATGGAGGAGGACATTCATAACGAACCTAATGTCACACCTCGATTCTGTAAAATCGATAGTCGTTTCTCAGGCATGATGCCATACGAATCTAAGTTGCGATCGCACAAGGCATAGTCATAAGGTTATCCGAAACACAACATCAAGTTAGAGTACGCAGAAAAATTGATTGACACATTCGAAACAAAAGTAAACTTTTTATTGATAATAAAACTTCATTTACATGACTCCTTTACATTCATTGCCGTGCGGGCTACAACATGACTCGAATACAAAAATGGACACTGATGAGATAGTTGTTTCATACATTACATCCCTTTTTACAAGCAAAATAATTATACTTTCTACCTGCTATTGAGGGAAGTCGAGTCATCATCTTTTCTTCTTTTGTACTGAGTGCGGAGTCTTCAAAAGAATTCAGAAACAAGCCTTCAACAACGGACGAGACTTCAAAAGTGTTCACGTCGCCTTGAGCTTTAAGTGGCACGCTCTTCGTTGTTCGGAGTACCTGTATGGAGAGCGAGGATCGGTATATTACACTTTGTACTAGTGCGTGGCTATTTAAGTTCCAAGCTCTCATTTGGTTGAAGAGTTTATATGACTTAGTGTATGAATGTTTCTAACCATCCTAATAAATTTCAAACAAACATATGACAAGCATAATTTAAAATATGTTAGAACTTACCTACGGCGGACCGCGCCGTGCCTTGTGAGACTTACCATGTTCTTCCCTGTCAATTTTTATAATTTTTATACCAAGTGCAATATTATGTGTGATTGGTCACTGACACCACAAGCCATCCTGGACTTATAGCTTTGTTAGTCGGGGCCCTTTCAACGCAAGTAGCGAACCCTGCTGAAAGTCCCCGCCTGATCCGTGCTATCATCCAACACAGCTATACCGTGTTTCCTCCTAGGTCGAGTCGGTCCCGTGGCCCTGGGTTGTCGCTCGAGGAAACTATCTCCTTGTCGACAAGTTGTCCATGACCGTGCAAAGACAATTTTTAGTTATTAAGGTATAGCCTACATTCTCTTTGAAAACTTGATCATTTTATCGTGTATGTGCCCTTGCATTTATTCTTTCATTCGCAACAACATTATCGATTTACCTAAGAAGGGGTCGAGAAGAGAAGGGTCAGCCACTCACCTTGAGTTTACTTCAGGCGAGAGAACTTGTTGATCATGCTAGAAGTCGCCTACACGATTACCTGAAATCGCACAAGCAACCGATTAGAACACTGTATTATTCAAGAAGTTCTATAGGAAATGCGAGTTCGAAATGTAAGTCATGAAAACCATCGAAAACATTCACGAAAATGCATTCAGAAAACCAAGCCAAAACCAACGCAAGCGGCGTGAAAAATAGAACAACGGGAGGTCTCTCCCGACTCAGCCGCAGAGTCAATCCTTGAGGCACAACCCGCTGAATATGGGACTTGGTTCCGAATAAGCCATTCCATAATGGGAATGGATCTTAATTTTATCGTTCCCGTTCGACCGATTCGATCAATCCTGACCTATCGGTCCCGACCGAATCGATAGCGACAGTGTTCCTTTCTCGAGCACCCCATGGACGGAGAACGGGGCACAATGTAGGGACGGGTCACTACACCATAACCAACTATGAAAAAGTTTTGTCCTCGAAACTTAAGAATAGAACCTACCTCTACGAGAACTTCGACTCAAGCTCCCACGTCGACTCCTCGACCGAATGGTTTTTCCAGAGGATACGGACGAGAGGAATAGCACGGTTGCAGAGAAGTTTATCTTTGTGCTCTAAGATTTGCACTGGCTCTTCGACATATGACAAGTCCGCCTTCAGATCCAGCTGACCCAAATCTATCACATGGCTCGGATCGTGTACGATCTTCCACAACTGTGAGATATGGAAGACGTCGTGTACCTCCGATAATGCAGACGGCAAGGCGATTTGGTAAGCTACCGGGACGACTCGCTTCAATATTTCAAACGGACCAACAAATCTTGGGCTCAACTTTCCTTTCGTATCGAACCTGCAAACTCCACGCATGGGCATTACTTTCAGGAATACATGGTCGCCTTCCAAGAACTCGAGGGGGCTTCGATGCGTGTCGGCATAGCTCTTTTGTCGACTTTGTGCTATCTTTAATCTCTCCCGTATTAACTTGACCTCCTGCACAGTCTGCTCCACCAGTTCCGGGCCAAGTATCTGCCGTTCCCCGACTTCATCCCAGTGAATGGGCGTTCTGCACTTTCGGCCGTACAAAGCTTCATACGGCACTATTTGGATGCTGCACTGGTAGCTGTTGTTGTATGCAAACTTGGCCAACGATAGATGAACGTTCCAGCTTGACTTCAAGTCAATCGCACAGAGTCGTAACATGTCCTCGAGAATCTGGTTCACCCATTCTGTTTGGCCGTCAGTCTGAGGATGATAAGATGAGCTAAACTTCAACTTAGTCTCCAACGCTGAATGAAGACTACTCCAGAAGCGTGCCACGAACCGTCCATTCCGATCCGAGACGATAGATACTGGGACCCCGTACAATCGAACTATTTTATCAAGGTATATCTGAGCAAGGCGGTCGACGCTCCAAGTAACTTTAATGGCTATGAAGTGCGCTGACTTGGTTAGTCGATCGACGATGACCCAAATGGCGTCGTTTCCTCACGGCGTCCTCGGCAGAGGCATTTGTCAGACCGAATAGCATTATCAAGAACTCGTAGTGGCCGTAGCGAGTGCGGAAGGTAGACTTCGGCACGTCATCTAGCTTGACCTTGAGTTGATGGTAACCTGATCGTAGATCAATCTTCGAAAACACCGTTGCACCTTGGAGCTGGTCAAACAAGTCATCGATACGGGACAGGAGATATTTGTTCCAGACGGTGGCCTTATTCAATTTCCGATAGTCGATGCAGAGCCGCATCGATCCATCCTTCTTTTTCACAAATAGTACGGGCGCACCGTACGGCGAGACACTCGGACGGATAAACCCTTTGTCGAGTAATTCCTGTAGTTGTGCCTTCAGTTCTTTAAATTCTGCAGGAGCCATTCTGTACGAAGCTTTCGAGATCGGTCGGGTGTCAGAAAATGTGTTGATAGTGAACTCTATTTCTCGATCGGGCGGCATGTCGGGTAGCTCGTCCGAAAACACGTCTGGGAATTCTGTCACAATGTCGGTCTGACCCGTGTTTGCACCATCTTGTCTCATGTCACGAATGGACGCCAAGTAGCCTTCGCATCCGGAATGTAGCAGCTTTCGAGCAGAAATTGCCGAGATTACCATGCAGGTCGGCGATGCTTCACCATACGAATAGCAAAATTTGGGCACTCCAGGTATGCGGAAGGTGACCTTCTTTTCTGCGCAGTCGATGGTAGCGTTGCAAGGACCGAGCCAATCCATACCCAGTATGATGTCGAAGTCCTTCATATCTAGAACTATCACATCAAGACCGATCTTTTGACCCCCAATACATATGGTTCCTTCCCTGCAGGCTAAATTTGTGAGTAGTGGCACGCCCGAAGGCATACTTACGTAAGATCGAGTCTAACGACGTTATAGAAAATTTGTGCTCGGCGGCGAAGTCCGCCGATATAAAACTATGCGAAGTGCCTGAATCAAATAACACACGAGCATGTACATTATTAAAATTTAATATACCTGTCACAACAGTGTCGGAAGCGAACGCCTCGTCTCGAGTCAGGGCGAAGAGACGCCCTTGAGCATTAGGACGTCGGTCTTGGTTGTTGGGTTGAGTGGGCTGAGGAGGTCAGGGCACCTTTCCTCGATTTTCTTGACGGTTTTGTTGTGGTGGTGCATTGTGATTTTGTCTTCGAGCCATGCAATCTCGAAATTGGTGCCCCCTTTTTCCATAAAAGAAACATCCTCCATCCAAGACAGTACAGTTCTTGTCAGTATGTCCGACGTGGTTGCACTTGGTGCGGCAAGGAAATGAGTTCTATCCTCCATAGCCGCCATTGTTTGGACGCTTTGAAGTGTGATTGTTGCCTCCTGTATAGCTAGGACGTTTTTGATTAGAATTGAGCACAAAGTCTGCAGCAACAGGAGGGTACTGGCTCTCAAGACGGAGAGCATAATTTAGAGCATCGCCCGTGGTCTTGTACTCCGGAACTGCTACATGAGCACCGATAGAGCGTCGTAGACCCACTTCAAACTGTCGCACACGGCACTCCTCTGTAGGAAGAAATGCACCAACAAATTTGAACAATTTGTTGAATTCTGCAGCATACTGTTCTACTGTCCGGTTCCCTTGCCTCAACTGCATGAATTCATTATCCTTCTCTTGGCGAATAGCGGAGGGAAGGTACTCGACTTCAAAGGTTTTACGAAACGTGGCCCAAGAGATCGACGCTGAGTTGTTGTCGCGTCGGATCGCTCATTTGTGCACGCCCCACCAGTCGTGCGAGTTCAAACGTAGTTAAAGTTGTGCGCAGATGACTTGCTTGGATTCTTCAAAGCCGAGGAGCTCAAAGTAATCTTCCAGCTCTTCCAACCAATCGATTTCCATAGAAGGGCCTTCGGTGCCGCTAAAGGAAGTGCGGCACGCTTTCTTGAATTCTGACACTTCAAAGTTGTATTTTTCGGTGTCGCCGGTTGACGTTCGGACTCCTCCGTATCGACTTCAATGGGTTGGACCGTCGCCACGATGACAGTAGGTGCAGTCACAGAATTTTTGTTGGCCACAATTGTCTGAATGATCTGCTGTAGAGTATCTAGTTGCTTTTGTTGCAGCTTAGCTTGTGCGTCGAAGCGAGCTTCGAACTGGGCCTGTCGTACCTCTGTCTCTTGATGTCGGTTCTCTGACTATTTCTGCTGCGCCTCCATCATGCGCAGCATCCTCTCAATGGTATTGTTAGAAGCTCCGGTCCGCTAACTACTCGAGCCGCTAGAACCGCTCTGCTCTTGCTCGACCGCAATTTCCGACACTTCTGCAATACGAAGGCAAACGCATCAGTCTCAAATTATTACGGACTCATTGTATGGAACACCTTATCTCATCGATACGAGGTCAAAGGTTTGAAACTCTAAACATGAGGCCAAAGGATGTAAAGTCATGCTCCGATACCATTATGTCATACCCTAATTTCGTAGAATTGATGGACGTCCTCCGGGCGTGATGCCGTGCGAACCTAAGTTGCGATCGCACAAGGCATAGTCATAAGGTTATCCGAAACACAACATCAAGTTAGAGTACACAGAGAAATTGATTGATACATTTGAAATAGAAGTAAACTTTTTATTGATAATAAAACTTAATTTACATGACTCCTTTATAATCATTGTCGCGCGGGCTACAACATGACTCGATTACAAAAATAGACGCTGATGAGATAGAGGTTCCATACATTACATCCCTTTTTACAAGCAAAACAATTACGCTTTCCACCTGCTATTGAGGGAAGTCGAGTCATCATCTTTTCTTCTTTTGTACTGAGTGTGGAGTCTTCAAAAGGATTCAGAAACAAGCCTTCAACACACGGACGAGGCTTCAAAAGTGTTCACGTCGCCTTGAGCTTTAAGTGGCACGTCCTTCGTGGTTCGGGGTACCTGCATAGAGAGCGAGGATCAGTACATTACACTTGTACTGGTGCGTGGCTATTTAAATTCCAAGCTCTCATTTGGTCGAAGAGTTTATATGACTTAGTGTATGAATGTTTCTAACCATCCTAATGAATGTCAAACAAGCATATGACAAGCATAATGTGAAATACGTTGGAACTTACCCATGGCGGACCGCACTGCGCCTTATGAGACTTACCATGTTCTTCCCTGTCAATTGTTATCATTTTCATACCAAGTGCAATATTATGTGTGATTGGTCACTGACACCACAAGCCATCCTAGACTTATAGCTTTGTTAGTCGGAGCCCTTTCAACGCAAGTACCGAGCCCCGCTGAAAGTTTTCGCCTAACCCGTGCTATCATCCAGCACAGCTATACCGTGTTTCCTCCTAGGCCGAGTCGATCCCGTGACCCCGAGTTGTCGCTCGAGGAAACTATCGCCTTGTCGACAAGTTGTCCATGGCCGTACAAAGACAATTTTTAGTTATTAAGGTATAGCCTACATTCTCTTTGAAAACTTGATCATTTTATCGTGTCCGTGCCCTTGCATTTATTCTTTCATTCGCAACAACATTATCAATTTACCTAAGAAGGGGTCAAGAAGAGAAGGGTCAGCCACTCACCTTGAGTTTACTTCAGGCGAGAGAACTTGTTGGTCGCGCTAGACGTCGCCTACGCGATTACCTGAAATCACACAAGCAACCTATTAGAACACTGTATTATTCAAGAAGTTCGATAGAAAATGCGAGTTTGAAATGCAAGTCATGAAAACCATCGAAAACATTCACGAAAATGCATTCAAAAAACTAAGCCAAAACCAACGCAAGCGGCATGCAAAATAGAGCAACGGGAGGTCTCTCCGGATTCGGTCGCAGAGTCAATCCTTGAGGCGCAACCTGTTGAATATGGGACTTGGTTCCGAAGAAGCCATTCCATAACGGAGAATGGATCTTAATTCAACCGTTCCCGTTCGAACGATTCGATCGATCCCGACCTATCGGCCCCGACCGAATCGATAGCGACAGTGTTCCTTTCTCGTCCACCCGTTGGACGGAGAACAGGGCATGATGTAGGGACGGGGAACTACACCTAAGGAGGGGGGCAATATACAGGAGGAGTTGCGAAGAGAGATGGTACAATTCAACGCACAAAGAGCAGCTACGACAAAGAGAAGAGTTAGCAGCACAGGGAAGGGTACCATGCAACAAACGAAGCCGAACAAGGGGCGTCCTCGAGCTCCAGTAGAAAGAGGCATGCAACAGCCACAACGGAGGACTCTCGCCCTACCTACGCCACACCAGTAGAAAGTAGCCAAGAAGCAGAGAACACTAATATAAGGGGGCGGCTCAACTACAGTTGGTAGTTAATAATCCGGCGTGGAGGAAATACTTTCAAGAAGGGATGCCACAACAAGCGCCAACAGAAGGAGAGCCGCTGCCATCGACCCAAAGTGCAAGCGGTGAAGATTTGGAGGGCACACAAATAGGTAATTAAATATCTATTATTGCTTGGAATATCTGGGGTGTGTGTTCTGTAGGAAGATGGAGGGAAGTTCGCAATCGACTCAAGAATGAACAATGCATGATCAGCACATTGTTGGAGACGAAGATCAAATCTAATAGACTACTAGCCAGAAGAACACCTAACAATTAGGCACATATCAATAACTTGGAACACGGTGACATAGCTCGTATCTGGCTACTTTGGGATAGACAGCACTGGGATGGCTAGGTCATACAGATCTCGGACCAACTCATTGCTGTCGTATTTACACATAAAGGTGGGATTAAGTTCCTACTGGGAGCTATATACGGACAGAATGACAAGAAACGGAGGGAGAGTCTATGGAACAAAATCGCCCATGTCAGTCTTATGGCGGAGAAAACACTACATCTCCCAACCTTATTTATAGGAGACTTCAATTCTATATTACATCAGAATGAAAAGATTGGAGGTAGAATAGTGCTGGAGTCGATACTATACGACTTCAAACAATGCCTATTACGAGCTGGCCTCAAAACTCTGGTGAGAGGCGGACATTTGTGGACATGGAACAACAAAGCGACGAGGGGCCGAGTTTTTTTGCCAACTTAACCGAGCCATCGACAACAACCTATAGTTCAAAAAAAATTCGCATATACTTGTCATTGGTCTCACCGCAGGGACGAGCGACCATTCACCTCTAAGTGTCAAACTTATGGACAGGTTCAAGAGGCAGGCGGTCCCATTCCTATTTAACAATGGTTGGCCTCTCCTTTATGGCTACCAAGAAGTGGTGGGAAGGGGCATGTCCACACCTGTATCAGGAAATACACGATATCGAATCACACATCAACTCAAAAATGTGAAAAAAGAACTGAAGCATTGGGTGCGCGTGAGGCCGAGCAAGGAATTGTCCATGAAAAAGATGGAACTACACAGCATACAACATGGCTTACAAGGAAGTAGTAACCGCCCAACGCGTTGAAGAGGTCGGGAAACTGCAGCTCGCCGATGAAGTAGCAGCCGCGCAATGCGCCAAGTACACGTGGCTCCGAGAGGGGGACAAATGCCCTCGCTTTTTCTATGATATTATCCGGACGCGACAACACCGAAACCGCATCCACCCGCTAATCGGCAACCACGGCAATGTCGTATCGACTTCGGAGAATATTCGAGCCACAATAGTCAGGTATTTTTCTGAGTTATACAACCAAAATAACTACCTCACCTGCTTTCCCTCGCTTGTGTGTAAAAAATAGTGACACCCCTGGCAAACGAGGGCCTACTCGCTCTGGTTACATTGGAAGAAGTAGAAATTATAGTGAAAACAGCTAATCCAGAAAAGGTGCCAGGCCCAGATGGCTTTGGAAGCAAATACTACAAAGCACATTGGCCAGATTTGAAAGCACTATTCCTCGAAGTGGTCAGAGATTTCTTCGCTGTCGGACGGCTATTGAAGGAGATTAACCATACTTTCCATACCTTGGTTCCAAAAAAAAGGGGGCGACGGACCTATCGGACTTCAGACCCATTGCTTGCTGCAACTTCATTTACAAGATAATCACCGGCATCATGTGTCGGCGGATGGAGGGTCTGATGGTCGACCTCATCCAAGAACCAAGCCGTATTCATAAAGGGGCACTCCATTTCGAAAAACTCGTTGCTTGCTTATGAGTTTGTCCGATAGTTCAATAAGACTGGAGGAAAAAAGGCGTGTATCAAACTTGACATCCGAAAGGCGTATGATACAGTCAATTAAGAATTTGTATGTGCCATAATGATAGCTATGGGCTTCTCAGAAATATGGGTTGATAGAATCAGGGAATGCATCACAACGGCGACGTTCTCGATACTCATTGAAGGACAACCTCATGGATTCTTCCCTAGCAATAGGGGGATCCGGCAGGGGGATCCACTATCCCCCTACTTTTTCATGCTAGTAATGGAGTACTTTTCATGCCTGTTGGACACTGCTGTTGCTTGGAAGCAGATACAACCACTATAAATCGGTTCACCCACATATTACCCATCTGATATATGCAGACGATTTATTAGTATTCGGGCTACCATCAGTCCCTGGCTTACGGAAAATGTCAAAATTAATGGACACACTCGGCAATCTCTCTGGCTTGCGGCTAAACAGAGACAAAAGCAGAGTCTATTTTAATAGACTGTGCCCAAATCAAGAGGAGCGGGCACATGAATTGGGAATCGAGCGAGCAGAACTACCAGTGAAGTACTTGGGGATCCCCTGACTGTTAACTATAGCCGTGATGAAGACTGCAAAATGCTAGTCGATTATGTCCAGCGACGTATTGAGGGCTGGCTGGCACAAAGCCCGTCATTCGACGGCAGAATAGAGCTGGTGAGAACTGTTATTCACTCGATTATGAATTTTGGTTATAGGCTATCCAACTTCCCATGACAATAATTTACCGAGTTGAAAGACAATGCGCTGACTTCATCTAGCACAAGGGTGTCCATGCTATATCATGGGATACACTTTGTAGACCAGAGGAAGAAGAGGGAGTCGGTATCCGACCCCTGACATTATCCCGTAGTGTGGCAGGCATAAAACTGACATGGAAACTCCTCCAAGGAAACTCTCTTTGGACGGACTGGATGAGAAGTAGATATCTGAAGGAAAATTTTTTTTGGGATTACCATCAGAATAACAATGAATTGGTCACATTCAAACATATATTACGACACAGAGGAGATATCAAACCTCATATCTTCCGAATATTTGCCGACGGCCGAAACACAAACCTGTAGATGGATCCATGGATCGGACACCAATGTTTGCTGCAGTTACTTGGTCCCCACTTGGATCGAGAGGCGCACCGTAGAGAACTAGTCAGCCATATACTGAGAGAAGACCGTTGGCGGCCCGACTTACACCAATGCACGCACACAATGGCCCCATCTATCACGAAGTGAAGAAATGACCCGCTCCTTGAACGGGATACCTGGGTCTGGGAAAATACCCAGGAGGCGGGGTTCTGTGCTGGACACATAGCCAACAAGATACGATAAATATATAAAAAGATGGAGTATGCAGATATGATTTGGATGCCCGAAATCCCACGCAAGATGTAGTTGAATACGTACAAAATGGTTCTGAAACTGTAGGAACGAATCGTAAAGCATAATACTCTAGGGGGTGAATAGAGTAGGCAGCAGAAAAATAGCTAATTAAAAAGCTAGCAGCAAGATCACAGAGATATATCACAAGTAAATAAATGTAAAGACAGAGATCAGAAAGCAAATGCAAAGACGACGATGTATACTGGTTTCCCTCTTGTGAGGTCTAGTCCAGTCAGAAGAACTCTAGCTTCCAGTTGAATCGACTATTAGAAAATATCGTAAGTTTTCATACGAAGTCCTTGCAAGTTCTACAAACACAAGCTTTGATCCGAAGTACTCGACCAACTTCAGTTGTGAAGTGTCTTTCTTCAATCAAGCCTCTGATTACAATCACTCTGAACTTCTAAACCGTAATACACTGGCAAATTGACTAGAGGATTGTAACTGGCTTGAAATTTGAAAATGAAAGCTTTAGAATACTTTGGAAGAACGTAGTAAGATTTAGAGAGAAGAGACAAAAGTGAATGAGTGAGTTGAAATGATCGAAATCCTTCTCTATTTATAGTTTTTTCAAAGTCAGAATTCGGACAGAACTCTATGAGAAAATATCGGCAAGATCCGTAACTACAGGAGGACCAAGTTCAAAATACAACGTCCACTAACCGAACTCTGGCCGAGTTCTGGCAGGATTTTGTCATGGTTTTTGCAAATAGATTTTTGAGACTTTTGAAATTGTTTTAAGCAGTTAGGAGCTTTTTGTAAATAGGGGGCTGTTTTTCAAAACATAGGATATTTTGACAACATTTTTAGGGTAGCCTATTTACCAGTACGACTCGGTGTACAATGTATTCCTAAACTCAATAAAAATAAAAATTACATTGCATACAACTCATACGACAAACACAACTTCAGTCTTAAACAGATAGGTAGCAGTTCTTTGGCAGTTATCCAATAGTCCAAATTAACTTGAGTAGCCCTTATATCGAGACAGAGTTTGATTAATTATTAAAATCAGGTTTGACCATGACCAATGGGCCAACAATCTCTCCCATTTTGATAATTGACAAACTTTGATCGATATAACATCTTTGATCAATAAGATTTGAAAGATAATCAAAATTGTACTGTATCCTGAAAAAAAAAGTTCATGTATCCTGTAAAAGATATTAGATCATATTTCTCCCCCGTTGTCACTTAGCAAAATAATTGCAAAGAGAAAATCTCCCCCGTATTTCATGCATAAGGAACAATCGTTTGAAGAAATACAAAAAATATAGATAAACAAATATTTCAAAGACAGTTTATATGTTGAAGCAAAAAGAGAGAGTGCTATAACAAGAATATGAATAATGCTAAACTAAAATAAAATACGCTAACAGAGCATAAACTAGATGTTCTTAATACATCAACTCAGTCAGTCACAATCTCAGTGCAAAATAAACTAAAAGATAGAGTACTAAATGATATCTTGGAATGTCGGAACATTTCCAAGTAAACATAGACAAAACAAAGTCTCAAAAAGTGGCATCTAGACAAAATACAACGCGTCTCGATCATAAATCCTCTGAAGAACCATCATCAGCAGTGCCAGCATGTCCACTATGTCCAGATGGACCAGCTCCAAAAGGGTGTGGAGTAGCACCAAAACCACGGTACCAATCATATGCGTTATCGGGCTGAAAAAGAGTATGTACCGCCTCATCCTCATAGCGATAGCCGGAGACAGCTAGATCTCTAGGAAGTGAACTGGCAGAATGTCCAGTCTGGATGAAATAGAGGTCGGCAAAGGAGTTGGCAAGAGCCTGGAGCCAACTCACATCACAGAACTCGCGTTCCCTGGATGTATCATTGATAAATTTACGCAGATCCAAGAGATGCTGATGAATACCCTTAAAGGTCATAGGGTAATCCGGATGAGGTGGAGCAGGAGCAGTAGGAGGTACAGGAGGAACGGCTGCGCTGCGACGTGATAGCTGGAGATACTTGGGCTCAGGGTCCAGAGCACAAGTGGAAAGATCAATATCAAAACGCTGAAAGATGCGTGGGATAAACATCGCATAAGAGAGATTCCAATCTCTTCTGCGACAACGTCCCATCATCTGAATGATAGTCTTGGGAACCAAAAATAGAATTTCCTTGATAATGTGGTAGAGGGCAGACAGTTCAAGATTTATAACATCATCCTTTGAAGTAGATTTTGGTAGAATAGTGGAATAGATGATGCGGTACAACTCATAGTTAAATAAGTTTAAGTTTGCAGCCTTGAACTTTCCAGAACGAACACGGGCAGGTGCATAAGGTCGTTCTTGAAACTGATAAGAGTCGTGCCATCGGAAAAATCAAACTCAGTGATATCATCAAGCGAGGCACCTTCGTTAGGAACATCAAGGATTTTTGCTAAGATGGTATCATTGAACTCGATGTTGACACCGCCAACATGAGTTCTAACAGAAAAGGTATCCAAAACAAAGTTACAAAAGAACAGTCTAATGGCATTAGTAGCTATAGGGTATTGAGGGTGACAAGTCTGTGTAACCCTAATGCCTCAAACAATGGACGGTGGTCAAGAAACACAGTCCACTTAATCGGGGCTCCAGTGTATATGTTACGCATTGTAAAGTCAGCGTACCATAACAATGAATGATCATGAGTTTCAAAGTAAAACTCATTGAATGTACCGTCGGCCGATTGGACCGGAGAAAAAAAGGGAATCCTCTGGTGGATTCGAAGATGAAGCCTCTTCACTTGCGTTTGTCTTCTTCCTCTTGGATGGAGTGAATCCCTTAGGCATTTTTTTCCAAAAATGAATTTAAACTAATGAATTGAAAGGGATGGAAGGAGAAGTTTTTACCTTCCGAGAATTGAGTATGTGGTAGAGACAGAGATTCTCCGCACGAATCCAAATTTTGGATTAAAATCTCTATGTAGAATAGGAGCAATGGGTTGGAGAAAACTAGGGTTTGGAGAGGGATTCGGGCGACAGCTGCTGTTGAAAAAGGTATTTGGAAGAGATGAAGAGAAGGGGGCCTCGGGTTCTGACTTAAAAACATATACCACCAACAGAACTCTGGCCAAACTCGGGCCGAATTCACCTAGGGTTCTTTTGATGAATTTTTTAAAAAAATTGCAGACCACATTCTTTTCATCAACCCCTTTTAATTATTTAATTCCAAGTTTAGTAAGTTTAAATTTTAATTAATATAATTAATATTATTTTATAAATTAAATTTTGTTACACAGCGACTGTTTCAGATTAGCTGTAGGGGTACTGTCCCAGCTAATTGGAGTTCACCGGTGAACAATTAAATACCGCTTCGCTTCGACCGTAGTCGTGGTGACAGACAGACCCTTTGTAGGCTTGTCCCCAGTTTTTGAATATTGAAAAATAATCGAAAAAATAAAATTAATTAATATTATTGATATCTAAAATTCCTAATTCTCGACGTAAATAATTGAAACGATCTTCCGCTAAAGGTTTTGTAAAGATATCAGCTAATTGATTCACAATGTCTACATATACAAGGTTTATATCTCCATTTTATTGATGATCTCTAAGAAAATGATGTCGAATCTCGATATGCTTAGTACGAGAGTGACATACTGGATTTTTAGTAAAATTAATAATACTAATGTTGTCACAGAAAATGGGTATGTGTGTGTATAGTAAACCAAAGTCTTCTAAGGTTTGTTTTATCCATAAAATTTGTGCACAACAACGTCCCGCGGCGATATATTCAGCCTCAGTCGTTGAAATGCGACAGAATTTTGTTTTTACTAAACTAAGAGACTAGAGCTTTGCCTAGAAAATGACATGTCGCTGGTACTTTTCTATCTACTTTGTATCTAGCAAAATTAGCATCCGAATAACTAGTTAGGTCAAACGACGTGGTTTTGGGATACCACAAGCCGACAAAGGAAGTGCCTTTAAGGTATCAGAAGATACGCTTAACCGCGCACAAATTGATTCCTTAGGGTTGGCTTGAAAACATGCACACAAGCAAACACTAAATATTATATCAGGACGACCAGCAGTTAAGTAAAGTAAACTACCAACCATACCTTGATACTTACGTATGTCGATCGGTTTGCCTTGTTCATCAATATCAAGCTTAGTTGAAGTTGCCATCGGAGTGCCAAGTGGTTTGACTGCTTCCAGATCGAACTTCTTTAATAAATCTTTTGTATACTTGGCTTGATTAATGAACGTCCCATTGTTGGTTTGTTTGATTTGCAGTCCGAGAAAGAATTTTAGTTCTTCCATCATGCCCATCTCAAACTCATTCTGTGTACACTTTAAAAATTCTTGACAGAGAGATTCATCAGTAGTTCAAAAAATAGTATCATCTACATAAATTTGAATTAAAAGAAGATTGTCATTAAAAGATTTTATAAACAGCGTACTATCAACCTTCCCTTTTGTAAAACCGTTGTCAAATAGAAAAGAACTTAGACGATCGTACCAAGCACGAGAGACTTGTTTCAAACCGTATAAGGCTTTCTTAAAATTAAAAACATAATCAAGTTTTTTTAAATCAGTAAAACCTGGAGGTTGAGCTACATAAACTTTTTTTTATAAAACTGTTCAAAAATGCACTCTTGACATTCATTTGAAATAATTTAACGTTATGAAAATATGCAAATGCACATAGCATGCGAATGGATTCTAATCTCGCAACTGGGGCATAAGTTTCATCGTAGTCGATACCTTCTTTTTGATTGTATTCTTGAGATACGAGTCGAGCCTTATTACGAGTCACTAAACCATTCTCATTCAGTTTATTTTAGAATACCTAGCGGCTGCCAATGACCGGATGATCAATGGGCTTGGGAACAAATTCCCAAACTTGATTCTATTCAAATTGGTTCAATTCCTCTTGCAAAGCATCTAACCAAAAAATATTACTACATGCTTCTTCAATATTTTTGGGTTCAAGCTGTGAAATAAAAGCAACACAGGAAGCTATATCTTTACTTGAGGAACGAGTACTTACACTCCTGGTAATCTTACCAATTACCAAGTCCTTGGGATGGTCTGCCAAAAATCTTATTTCTTTTGGTATATCCTCTGGATTACTGGTTCCGAATTCTTGTTCGTACGTGATTTGCTTGGAGAATCAGCTGGTACTTTGTGTGAAGGTTCTGCAGGAGCTGTACTTGGTATACTTATGTCTTCATCATCATCATCGACTGAGTGTTGATTGAGTTCGTTAAATGTAACATTTATCGATTCTTCGATGATCATGGTTCTCTTGTTGAAGACTCTGTACCCTTTGCTCTTCGTCGTATAACCTAAAAATATACCTTCATCGACCTTTTTGTGAAATTTATTCAGATTATCTTTAGTGTTAAGAATAAAATATTTACAACCAAATATTTTGAAATAAGAGACAGTAGGTGTTCTATCAAACCATAGCTCATAGGGAGTCTTCTTCGATATAGGTCGAATTAGAACCCTACTGAGAACATAGTAAGCTGTATTGACAGCTTCAGCCCAAAAGTATTTTGGTAGACTAAACTAGTTTAACATTACTCTAGCCATTTCAGATAGAGTCATGTTCTTACGTTCCACAGCTCTATTTTGTTGTGGAGTCCTAGGGCAAGAGAACTCATGCAGATAACCGTGTGTGTCACAAAATTGCTTGAACTCTGCATTCTTAAATTTGTCGCCATGATCGCTTCAAATACGAGTGATCATGAAACCTTTTTCATTTTGAACTTTCTTGCAAAAGGTGACGAATTCTGACATTGCATCATTCTTGTGTACAAGAAAATATACCCACGTGTATCTAGAAAAATTATCTACTATTACAAATGCATATAACTTACCACCTAGGCTAGCAATTCTACTAGGTCCAAATAAATTCATATGCAGAAATTGTAGATGTATAGTGGTACTTACAGCGTTCTTGGACTTAAATGCTTATCGGGTAGCTTTTTTCTTTTCACATTCACTACATACCGTATCCTTCTTGAAAGAAATATCCGGTAAGCCTCGTACCAACTTCTTTGTGGATAATCTTGATATTGTGTCCATGTTTGCATGACCGAGTCTCATGCGTCATAGTTGACTCTCATCACTTTTGGCTATCAAGCATCTACCTGCTTTCTTAGCATCTTCTAACAGATAGAAAACATATATATATTGTCTTCCCTGATACCTTCAAAGATAGTACTACCAGTTAAGCTATCAACTATAGTACACTTGTCAATATTGTCGATACCAATTATTTACCCTTTCAAATTATTACCGAAGGAAACGTATACTTCTTTCTTCTTCGATAGTGTTGCGAATAATGAAGCGTCACCAGTCATGTGCCGTGAGCAACCGCTGTCGAGGATCCATTTGCTTCTAGTATGTGAAGGGTGTTTTACCTACAAAAGAATTTGCAGATGAAAACGTTGGTACCCATTTCTTGTAGGGTCCTGGAATATTAGTTTTTGGTATCCATGCACAAATGTTTAAATCAACAAGCTTTCTAACTCTACATGAAGAATAAATATGACCAATGGTGCCACAATAGTGACATCTAGATGTTGAATATTGAATGCAGTGTGTTGTGCATTATTGGTAGGTCTTAGTTTTCTAGTATAGAAGAATGCATGCCTATTTGTCTTCTTAGGCAATGGTTTGGTTTGGTTTGGTCTGACAGTGTTGGGTTTGACAGTGTTTCGATGATTCAGTAAGTGACACTTGTTAGTACAGGAAGCAGCAATTTTAGGCTATTTTTCTAAGTTAATTTCCAACTTTTTGGAGGTGTCATGTAAAGATCTCAAATCAGCAGTAAGTGCATCATTTCTAATCAGTGCATACTGAAGACTCTTCTTCACCTTGAGTAAGTCTTCCTCTAGCTGGGTAATGGTCTTATCCTTTTCTTCGGATAGTCTTTTGGTCTCGTGTAATAACAGCTTAACAGAAGAAAGCTCACCTACCTCACTAGAATTATCACTACTTCTAACCTCGGATAGCAGGTTGGTAAGTCTTCATATTTTACCTTTGTACTCCTTGAGTACCTTCTTAGAGGTCTGGTATTTACTACAAAGTTTTCTGTAATCCCCTAAGAGGTTAGTAAAGGCTTCACCTAGTTGCTCAAAGGTAAAATCATCATAAGTATCAAACAGGGGGTTAGTGGTTACCTGATCGTAAGCCATCAAGCATACATTTGCAGCGTTATCTGATTGTTCATCTTCTGAGTCGCTAGCTTCACTTTCATGCCATATACTTGTATTGGCATACCTTCTGGATGTAGATTTCTTTAGGTAGCCTTTGTCATATTTGTTGCTTTTTCTGATTGACGATGATGTTGTTGGACATTCTTTCTTCATGTGTCCTTTCTTCTTACAGCCATAGCAGATATGATCTTCTTCGTTGTTGTTACTGTTGTTGTTGTTGTAGTCTTTTGTTCTTCTGTTGAATCTTATGAACTTCTTAAACTTTCTTACCATAAGAGCTTGATCTTCAGAGTCAGAGTCACTGTCGTCAGAATTATCTTTGACAGTTTTTCTATGTTGAGCCTTGAAAGCGATCGACTTCTCGAATTCTCCTTTGGTGTAGTATCTTCAAAGTCTTGAAGTTCCAGCTCGTGAGTGAGTAGCTTACCCATGAGTGTTTCGAGAGACATTATTGAAAGGTCGTTGCATTCAATGATTGTTGTAGCCTTTGGAATCCAGTTCTTCTTGAGAGCTCGTAGCAGTTTGTGAATCTTCTCATGGTTACTGTACTCCTTGCCTACTGATGAAAGAGGATTTACAATATCCAGAAATCTCTTAAATATCTGAGTGACAGATTCGTTTGACTTTATTTTGAATGCCTCATACTCCTGAGTAAGTCTACTGATCTTTGACTCCTTGACTTGTGTTGTTCCTTCGTGGGTTACTTTGAGAAGTTTTCACACTTCATTTGATATTGTGCAAGTAGACACCCTATTAAATTCAGTCATGTCTATAGCACAAAATAAAGCATTAATAGCACGTGCGTCAAGACTGGCCTTTTTTTTTTCATCCTCAGTACTTATCATGAGGTTTTTCAACCAAAATATCTTCAATAAGAATACGAGAAGGCTTTTTATAGCCATTAATATCAATAGACCATAAGTCAAAATCTAGAGATTTCAAGAAGAAACTCATCCGTATTTTTCAATAAGTGTAATTTGTACCGTCAAACAGTGGAGGTCTGTTTGTGGCTTGGCCTTCACTTGTGAACTTCACAGTTGTCATGTTTTATACTGTGATCTATGTAACAGTTAAGAATAAAAAATATAACTATAATGTTACCTTGTTTTACCTGTATAACCGCTCTGATACCGATTGTAGGAACGAATCGTAAAGCGTAATACTCTAGAGGGAGGGAAAAAAGAGTAGGCAGCGAAAAAATAGCTAATTAAAAAGTTAGCAGCAAGATCACAGAGATATATCACAAGTAAATAAATGTAAAGACAGAGATCAGAAAGCAAACCCAAAGACGACGATGTATACTGGTTTTTTCTCTTGTGAGGACTAGTCCAGTCGGAAGACCTCTAGCTTCCAATTGAATCCACTATTGGAAAATACCGCAAGTTTTCATACGAAGTCCTTGCAACTTCTATAAACGCGAGCTTTGATCCGAAGTACTCGACCAACTTCAGTTGTGAAGTGTCCTTCTTCAATCAAGCCTCTGATTACAATCACTCTGAACTTCTAGACCGTACCGTACTGGCAAATCGACTAGAGGATTGTAACTGGCTTGGGATTTGAAAATGAAAGCTTTAGAATACTTTGGAAGAACGTAGTAAGCTTTAGAGAGAAGAGATGAAAGTGAATGAGTGAGTTGAAATGATCGAAATCCTTCTCTATTTATAGTTTTTCCAAAGGCAGAACTCTGTCAGAATTCGAGCAGAACTCTGTGAGAAAATCTCGGTAAGATCCGTAAATGCAGGAGGACCAAGTTCAAAATACAACATCCACTAACCGAACTCTGGCCGAAATCTGGCCGAGTTCTGTCAAGATTTTGTTAGAGTTTTTGCAAATAGATTTTTGGGACTTTTGAAATTGTTTTAAGCAGTTAGGAGCTTTTTATAAATAGGGGGTTGTTTTTCAAAACATAGGATATTTTGAAAACTTTTTTAGGGTAGCCTATTTGTCAGTACGACTTGGTGTATAATGTATTCCTAGACTCAATCGAAGTAAAAATTATATTGCATACAACTCATACGACAAACACAGCTTTGGTCTTGAATAGATAGGTAGCAGTTCTTTAGCAGTTGTCCAAGAGTCCAAATTAACTTTAGTAGCCATTATATCGAGACAGAGTTTGATCAATTATTAAAATCAGGTTTGACCATGACCAATGGGTCAACAGAAACAACTACTCACAAAGGATCAACTTCAGCAATTTGGAATACAAATAACAGACGTAACATGTCCGCTATGCCAGCAAGAGGAGGAAACAATAGAACATTTATTCTTCAAATGTGCTATATCCAACAACATTTGGAGCACTCAACTATCCAAATTGGGATTACCAGCAGCTAACATGGAAGGATTTGAGGGCGAAATACAGCGGCTTCGAGACAGTAGAAGGAATGACAAGGGAAGAGGACCACTCTGGTACCGAGAGGCTTGCACACGTCTAGCATCGGCTGTATGGCACATATGGAGGAAACGAAACAATAAAGTGTTCCAAGACACAAAACGACGCTCATTGGCATTATTCACAATGTGGATTTTGATGTAAAGGAGATGGAATTTGCGGGCACTGCCCCTGAGGATGTAATTTTTTTTTTAGCAATACAATTACCTGGTTCCAAATATATATATATATATATATATATATATATATATATATATATATATATATATAATCCATCAAAAGTCCAGCCGCGGGAGCCCCGCGCCCCCTGCACCATCGGATCGGAGGGGCTCGATCCAACGGACGAGGGGCGGAGAGGACTTCCGGGGGCTCCTGATCCGTGTGTGTGTGTGTGTGTGTGTGTGTGTGTGTGTGTGTGTGTGTGTGTAAACTAAAATTCAAAAATAAAAAGCTTTTCCATCGGCCAGGCCGGGCCTGGTTGGGATGTGGGGGGAGGGGGTGGAGGGGTGGGGGGAATCTAGGTCGGGGTTGGAGAATTGGATAGGATTTAGATTTGCGAAACATAAATCCAATCTGACCCATAAGGAAGGGTGGGCTATGTTGAAGCGAATTTTGGACCGTCTGCTCCACTAAACCCCTTGATATATACCGCCTTTGAGAAAGTTGTTTGTTGCCTTTCGCAAATGGCATAAGGGATTGTTTGGTTCGGCGAAATGCGACGAAGTAAAAAATTCGGAAATAGAAATTTTACGTATTCATTGCTTCGAAGCGCGGTGAAGTAAAAAAATTCTTCGTTTGGTTGCTTTGAAGAAGTGGATGTTAGAAATAGAAAATTTTAAAGTTTGGTATTTGAATGGTTGTTGAAGTAAGTTGGAAAGTGTAACTTTTTTGTAGTTTTATGATTTGAAAAGTGTTAAATTAGAGAGAGAGTGGTTCTCCAACTAAACGCAAGAAGTGGGAATGAGGATTTCTCACTTCCGTGCTCAATTTCAAAAATAAAACTTCAATTTAAAAATTAGAATTTGTAGCAGACAAAATTTACTCTTCATGTCACTTCACATTAAAATTTATTTGCAGAATCTCCAACTAAATATGTGAAGCGGTCCCAAATCTAGATTTAAATCATTTCATCCTCCTAAATTTGCGAACCAAAGAGGCACTTAAAAGAAGGCAACCATAGGAAGCATTGAAGCTCTCAAAGTAAGCTCTATGACTGACATCTAAAGCTGTCAAGTAGGCCGTGCCGGGTCGACTCGGCACGAAATTTGGGTGGGCCAGACTCGTAGCGAGCCGGACTATGAGAGGAAAATCTCAGTCCAGTTCGGCACGTGACCCCGACACGATGTGCTTCGGGTCGGGCCGGGCCGGGCCTTGATTGGCACGTGACAAATTTGGACATTCATTTTCGTCATTCTTCTCAAAATTTATGTATATTAATTAGAATCATTTTTAAACGCAAAAGGTTGAACATCCAACATATTTCCATATATACTTTTCAACCATCACATGTATTTACTTAGATTAACATAACATATAATATGATTAAATTTTCTAAATATTAATTAGACTCATTTTTCTCATATAAAAACTGTTTCATTCTTATTTATTTGGGTAGGTTGGGCCGGACCGGACTTTGGGTCGGGCCGGACTTGGACTTCGGGCCAGACTTATATTATGGGCCGATATACGTGGTCCGACAAGATCTAATATATGGGACCGGACCGGTCCGGACCTACGATTAATCGGACCGAACCGGACCGACATATGAGCCAATTTTTCGGACCGGATCGTACCAGGCTGGGCCGGCCGGATCAATTGACTGGTCTAGACATCTCTGCGACTTTTTGCTGGTTTTTTTTTTTTTTAATTATTTTTCTCCTTTTCTTGAACGAGTCTCCTGCTTCCCGCGAGTGAGGTGAGATGGGTGAACCGAGCCCAGCCAATGGAAGGCCATTCCCTTTCCAAATATACCCTTGCAATACACTCAAAACTACAAAAAATAACATGACTACTATTTGCTAGAAAAACAACAAGAACAACAAATAATAAACTTATTTCCATTTTCTAAAAGAATACAAAATTCTAACACATATAGCAGCTATCAAGTAAGGAGTTTTTTTTTTTTTTCCAAAATTCCTGAGAGGAACTCATGAGTTTTAAATTTTTAAAAATTCGACAATGAGCAACCGTTGGATTACACATAGCTGATTCCTTGACTCTTCTTGAGGAACTAAAAATAAATAAAATAAGTACATTTTTAAAAAAAGGTATATTTTTAATGTTAGTAAAACCTACCTGTCAAGTTATTATTTTGAGTTCTTGTTTGAATTTCTGTAGTTGAATTGTTTTTTTTTCCTCTCCCTTTGCTAAGAAAGCAGTGCAAAGTTGGATGTTAATTTCTTGGAAGACTAACGTCAACAAAAGAAAAAAGAAAAATATTACTAAAAATTTGTGTTTGTATTTGCAGTTTTGTAAATCGGATGTTGCTAACTGGTGTTATGAGTCAACTACATTTTGTACTAGACAAATTTCGTCTTTATGACGTGAAACAAAAGTCTGCTAATATGAGTATTTTTACACACGAAAATACTATAATGAAGTATATCATAGTCGATATATATAAAATTTGATACGGCCAATGACTAATTTGGATCTCGTTTGAAATAGATAATTGTCGATTTTGTCATCTATTTAGCGAAAATGATAAACACAAACTTGTTTGATTCCCAAATCTTTACCTGTAAAATATTTACTATTTAAAATATGATCCAAGCTAGTCTAAAGTGTAAAGATCCGTTATATATTTGACAATATGTCACTTATATACAATTAAGTCTCTTGATTCTTGTTAGCAATCACTCCAATAAAACTCGTATTATACGCGAAAGTTTTAGTATTTTTCAAAAACGTAAAATATTTGTGTACTTTTGAAAGATTCGAATCAGTACGTAATTTTTATTCAGACGAAGTTTTAAACATGTTCTATATAAATTATTAAAAAAATTGGCAAAAAATATATGGTGGGAACCTGTTTAATTAACCAAATCTGACAACATATTTAAGAATGTGAAGTTTCTAACCTCAATATTTTTATTTTTCGAATATTTGAGCAAATTTTTTAACGTGCTTTATTTGTATAGATCCGATTTATACTGGTATTTTTGATGTCCCGAATTTTTTTCTTTGCCGAATTGCTAACAAGGCTCTTGATTGGTTGAATGGAGGTGCATAAAGAGTATAATATTAACAAAAACTTTAATATTTAAGATAAGTTGTTGTCAAACAAATAATAGAAAATATATGTCTGAAAGTTATTTATCTCTACTATTAGAAAGGGACTTCAAAACAGCTCAAGATTGAGTCATCTAATCCATGTGTATATCACCAACCATTTAATTTTAAACAAATCAAATGATGTAAAAAATTGTTGCAAAAAAATTAAATTTGTTATATATTCAAGATAGGGAATCAAACTCAACCAAACAAGAATAATATCTTCCACCTTAACCATATGAGTTAGAAGAGATATTTGATTATAATTGGATATCCTTATTATGCGTTATTATACTTGCAAAGCACGTGCATTTACTGTCATTTTCGAGGCTTAATTTTTGATGGAAAACAGAGAATCGAAACAGTTGTTAAAATAGCAACAACGTTTCATAGCAACACTTCAAAGAAGGTCCACTAAGGAGATCCTTGGAGGATTCTGGATAACGAAAATCTAAAAAGATTTCGTTACAACAGCAAACGAATGTAGAGCTTCTTTTAGGAAGGTACAAATCGAGTTGCTTGCAGCAGCAGCGATGAAAGCCCACAAGAGGTTTCTGATTTGATCAGAGAAGAAGGGAAGGAAAGAAGAAAGAGAAAGACAGTTTTGCTGGGGTGATCAGATCACCGTTGCTCAAAGCAAGCCTATATACGATCCGCTTCCAGGAACCAGCAAATTCTAGAGAACTTCTGGAATGCTCGTCAGTCAATATTTGAGATTTAAACGGGCTTCCTGGACTTTACGGACTCCTTTAACTCTCTTCTTGGTGCATCTTAGAAAGGAGGTCAGGGGACTTTATTTATAGAGTGGAGTGAGACTTCACCGTCTCTCCTATCCGATGTGGGACTAAAATACCAATACTCTAAAATAGAATTGGATGTTTTACATCATCTCACAATCAACATAGTCGAGTGCTAGCCCACGCCTACCTCCCGAACATACGACCGTGCATGTACGAGACATCCTGGAGTCCGAGTCCGATCAACAAAAATTAACTTACATCATTGTTAGAATTAATCATTTTTCCTTCTAGGAAAATACTCCCACATGGCACACACTTGTGCTCCATTACACCTCATGTGCACACCTCAACACAAGCAATGCATTATATTAAGATACTTATCATTTGGTGTAGCCGATGTGGGACTATCTTTCCTAGTTTAAAGGCAAAAACACCAACAATCTCCCACATATCTCAATATATGGGTTGAGCGTTCCTCACAGTGATTGTCCATCATGCATTAGGTGAGATATCGCTACGACTTGAATCTAGGTTAAATAACAGCTTGATACAAGAATGGACTAAGCCTTGAATTCTGTACCATAACCGTAATTCTTCCTACTCACATAATGACATTAACTGTGCTTCTGGCTGCACATTAAAGGCCTTGTGCCAGCCTGATTTCGGTGTATGTATGTTGGGTATCTACAAAGTTTCCCTCAAGAGACGACCTACATCTCTATCCATACACTATAGGTGAGTTCTTTTAAAGAGTCTTGGCATGAAGCATTTCGCTTCCTTGCGGTATTACGCAGCTATGACATGGCCCAGAGCCGAGGCACTGTCTCATGTGGTGTCATACCACCTGTAGCATGAGGCCCAACCTCTTTGTAGTGCCAAACTATCCAGCATGAAGCCTTTCGCTTCCTTGCGGTGTTACGCCACCGTGACATGGCTTGCAAAGCCGAGGCACTGCCTCATGTGGTGTCACACCACTGTAACATAAAGCTCATCCTCGTTGTAGTGCTGCCTACTACTCTTCATTCTACAGCATTAGGCCCACTTGCCTATGTGCGGTGCTACGCCGCTGTGACTTGGCCTGAAGCCGAGGCTTTACCCTCACTAGGTACCTCATGTGGTATCACCCCACTGTAGCATGGAGTACTACGCTCCTTTGTAGTGTTGTGCTACCCGTGCTTCCTGTAAAGCACGTCGGACATCCTAAATGCCCGAGAACTCATTAAGGCTTCCAAGCCATCTTTTCACAGGACTTTGTTCTCTACAATGAGCAAACAGTAGACAACAGAGGTTCTGGGTTCACAATCCCACAAGGTCCCAAAGGATTGCCTACTCACAGTAGTTCTGGGTCTGAAACACCGCAATATCCCAAGGGATTTCCCACTAACAGTGGTTCTGGGTACGTGACCGTGCAATATCCAGAGGACTGCCCACTAGCAGTGGTTCTAGGTCCGTGACCTCGCAGTATACCAAAGGATTGCCCACTGCACCTGATATTCTTCCAGTCAATGGTCCTTCTTTGAACCAAAAGCTAGATGCCTAGTAGATTTCTCTTTGAACTAATTATAGCATAAAACTTTATGGTAGGATTGCAGAGACACAATATCAGGACATCTTCAAGCCCATTTTTCTTGCTAAGTCCTCGACCAGCTGACGCTTGAGACCTTTGGTGATTAGATCCGCCAGATTCTCCTGGCTCCGAGCATCCACCACGACAATGACTCCTTTTTTTAATAAGAACATTGACCGACCTGTACCTTAATCGCACAGTCCTCTTCTTACCATTGAAGAGGTCATTTGATGCCACCGCTGCAGTCACCTGGTTGTCGCAGTAAATTGGCACTGCCCGAATCTACGCACCAACCATAGGAAGATCATACATGAGCTTCTGAAGCCATTCTGCTTCATCTGCTGCAGCTGTTAGTGCCTAAAACTAAGATTCCATAGATGAGTGTGAGATCATAGACTGCTTCTTCGACTTCCACGATATAGCAGCTCCACCCATTGAGAATATGTATCCTCCTGTGGACCTTTCACTCTCTACTTCTGTCACGCCCCAGAACCAGAATACTGGAGAGCGGAGGCAGACATAGCCAGCTACGTATATTGAAGTGCATCCCACCTCGCTATACGGTCATGGCTGTCTAGATATATGAGGATTTAACTACAAGCCAACAGTCTCTTAAGGTCACAAACAAGCCTAGTGTCTCAATCACAAGTAAGTAAGTAATTGTTACAAGATGTAAGATCACCAAATATACAATAGTAAGGCGTCCCAAATATTACATATTCAGCTGATCATGAAGCTAGTCGTTACAAAATGTCAGGACTAGCAAGAGTTTCGGTCATACATGATCAACCCTAGGATTTGCCAATCATGTTACAGCCCGTAGGCAGACAGTAAGTAAAGGTGCAATCGAGCTAAACAAGTGCTCGTCGGCTAAACGCCTCAAAAGAATATTTTTACAATAAAGTGGAAGAGCCAAAAATAATCCACTCGTTGCCCTGGTTACGCCTGGTGGTCACCATCGGGCTGGAAAGTCGGTAGATCCTCTGGAGCTGCTCCAGTATCTGGCCATACAAAATCAGCTGGGTCAGATCCCAGAAAGAGCAAGTGCCACAAAGGAGGCTTCACTTAGGAACTAAAACCAGCAATTAGCACAAGAATATAAATAAGTAGTAAGAACTGGAAATATATAGAAATCAGGATGATATACGACGAGACAACCATGGAACTATTCAGATAATCAGGTTACAACCCGTAAACCAAACAAGGACCGGGGTTGTAACCCTTCATCTGAACGGAGCTTGGTTTCCCACTATTTATCGGCAAGATAATATAAGAAATCAGGTCATGTAACAATCTTGTACTGGATCAAGACAAGACTAGACTGGTTATGCCCCATCCAACAATCACGACCAAGCAGTGAGTACGGCTTGATACTTTAACTATCTAGGGTTATCACAGGCCTAGTTACTAACAAGATGCAGCAAGATTGTTCCACAGCCACAAGCCCTGCAGACCATCCAGGTTACCCAGGTCGAATATTAGGGGTTGAATTTAGGTGGGTACATCGTCCAGGAAATGCATGTACCCTTAAGTGATTTGGAGGGTGCAACACATGACAGTGTGCTGGAAATGTGCCCTACTCGACGGCAGGCTACAGATCCCAAGCGCGCCCAGTTAACGGGATAGCCTGTAGCTGGAAAAAATCTCTTCATGACTACTGGATTATTCTAGTTATTAACCTTAGTCAATTTGGTAGGCAATCCTGACCGTGGTAATCAGGGGTCCCGGTCCTAGACATGATGCAAGACAATACTGGTTCATTTGTACAAGCACATTTGCCCACGGTGTCAAGGTTATTTATACTTGTCAGGTCATGTCATGTCATGTTAGCTATCGCAACAGCAATTCGAGATATATCATGTCAGGTATATTTGTCAGGAGTACACCACGACGGGCCACTATTATGTCATATTGCATGTCAAGAGTGCACCACTACGGGTCACTGTCGTATTTAGGGATACATGTACAAAATAACATAGCACAAGCATTCCATCAAGAGACCCAACTTACACTGAGGGTCACAAGACATGAGCCTAATTAATAACAATTGAATCACAAAATACAAGGGTAGCTCTGGCATATGCGGCCAGAAAAGAAGTCCATGCGGCCAAGAAAGGACGGGCATATGCGGCTCAGGGTGATTCGGCACGTGCGGCTGTAAGAGAAAAGTCTCATGCGGCTGGCGGGAGAAATCGGGTTCATGCGGCTGGAGGAAGGAGGTCTTGTGCGGCCAGGAGAAAGAAATCCATGCGGCTCGGGGGATATAGGAGCTCATGCGGCTGAAGGGGGAATGGGCCTTATGCGGCTGGAAAATCTCTGGGCCTTATGCGGCTGGATAAGGCTGAGTCTCATGCGGCTGGAGGGAGATGAAGCATATGCGGCTAGCGGGGGAGTGGGCATATACGGCTGGAGGGAGATGGGTGCATATGCGGCTGGGTGTTCAAGCCCATGCGGCTCGGGGATCAAAGTTCCATGCGGCTGAAATAAGAAAGGCTATATGCGGCTGGGAATTTCCCAAGCTTATGCGGCTACAGGGAGTAGACTTCATGCGGCTAAGGATAATTGAGTTCATGCGACTGGACTATGCCGAGGCTTATGCGGTTGAGAAGTCTTATGCGGCTAGGAGTTCAATAACTCATGCGGCTGGGGAATTCAAGCTAAGCCATGCGGCCAAGAAGGAAACTTGCCGCATGAGAAGTCATGCGGCTAAGTCCATGCGGCTGAGTACTGTCCTTCTTCTCCATTAATCCGAGAAGAAGAGCCATGGAGGCCAAGATTCCGAGCTCCATAATTCCATCATCCAGAGTCCAAATCCGAAATTCCATAGGTCAAAATGGGACAGAATGAAATTCTCTACAACATGGAACCAACAGAACTTGATAATAACAAGATTAAGTAGATCAAAACCCAAGAAATCTGAAAATACAATAAACTTAGATATACAAGAATTTAGCCATGAAAATTGAAAATGCCAAGCACTAAAGAGTCTTAGAATGTTGTAAGGAAGAAAATGGAACAATAAATCTTGAGTTTCTCCATGAAGCAAGATGCACTTGCCTAAGCTCTCCCTCTCTCTCTCAGGTAGGTGAGGAGTTACTGGTGGGGAAGAAGAAGAGTAATGAAGAGAGAGAAAGAGAAGTAGGCTAATAAATGGTAGTGGTGGTGGTAGGTAGGGGGTTGGTTCACAACCGAACCAAGCCGAACCAACCCAAAATAAACCAAGCCATGAAATGCCAAGATAAGCCAAGCAAGAAATTATGCAATACAAGATAAAATACGTACACGTATACCAAGATACGTAATACGAACCACAGACATTACAAATCTACCCACCTTAAAAGAATTTCGTCCTCGGAATTTAATTAAGAGGCTAGAGGGATAAGGATAAGCTATATTAGTCACAAGCAAGCTATAACTAGGCAATCAATCAAACAATTAATTATGCAAGCAAGGAATCGAAGGCATGAGGCATAGGAAGACATTATACCTCACGAGTCAAACAGGTCGGGATATCGCGATCGGATATCATCCTCACGCTCCCACGTTGACTCACCCAAAGAGTGATGACCCCAAGCAACTGGACTAACTTGATAGTCTTGTTCTTGAGCATCTTCTCTCTCCGGTCCAATATAGACACGGGCCTCTCCTTATACGAAAGGTTGGTGCCAACAACCAATTCCGAATGATCCAGGATGTGGCTCGGGTCTGGGATATACCATCGCAATTGGGATACATGGAACACGTCATGCACCTTATGTAGCGACGACGGAAGAGCGAGACGATAGGATACATCACCTACTCGCTCCAGAATGTCGAACGGCCCTATATACCTAGGACTAAGCTTTTTCCGTACGCCGAAACGAATGATGCCACGGTTAGGCAAAATCCTCAGGAATACATGGTCGTCGACTGAAAATTCAAGGGGTCGCCGATGAGAATCGGCCCAATGATGCTGGCGATCTTGGGCAACTCGAAGATGGTCCCTGACTCTTCTGACCACTTCAACTGTCTGGGCAATTATTTTGGGACGGAGCATCTGCCTCTCTCCAATATCATCCCAAGCTAGCGGGGATCTGCATTTCCTACCATACAGTGCCTCGAACGGTGCCATCTGGATACTGGCCTGGAAACTATTATTGTACGAGAATTCCACCAGGTGCAGGTGATCCTCCTACGAACCACCAAAGTCGAGTGTACAAGACCTCAACATATCTTCAAGAGTCGGGATCGTACATTCTGACTGACCATCTGTCTGCGGATGATAAGCTGAGCTGAACTGGAGGTGAGTTTCCAAACTCTTCTGCAGATTATGCCAAAAGTGCGACGTAAATCTTGAATCTCGGTCCAAGGTGATACTGACTGGAACACCGTACAATCTGACAATCTGCCTGAGGTACATTTCTGCTAGCTGAGCCATCGACTGACCAACTCTGAACGGAAGAAAGTGAGCCACCTTCGTGAGCCGGTCAACTATAACCCAAATAGCATCTTGACCAGCTGGGGATCTGGGTAATCCAATCACGAAATCCATGGTCACATGCTTCCACTTCCATTCTGGAATCGGCAAGGGCTGAAGAAGTCCAGCTGGCCTCTGATGTTCAGCTTTAACTTGTTGGCAAACCAAACACCGAGAGACAAACCCGGCTATCTCTCTCTTCATTCCATTCCACCAAAAGTGCTGACGAACAACACGGTACATCTTTGTGCTGCCCGGATGAATGGAATACTGAGAACTGTAGGCCTCTGCCAAGATCTTCTGTCTGATATCTCCACCGGGTATACAAAGATGCTTACCATGTCAAAGTGTACCGTCTCTATGAATGCGTAACTCTGGTCTTCATCCTGCCTCGCACTCTGCTCTAAGCCGCTGAAGCTTAGAATCTGCTGACTGCGCCATCCGAATCCTTTCGACTATAGTGGACTGAACCTGCATACTGGCCATCAATGCCATACTGGAAGGGAGAACAACTTCGATATCCATCTTCTGAAGGTCTGCTAATAGCTCTGGTTGCGCTGTTAGGAAATAAACTCCGGCTCTCCTGCTCAATGCATCTGCGACAACGTTGGCCTTCCCAGGATGATACTGCAGGTTAACATTATAATCCACAAAAAGCTCCAGCTATCTCCTCTGTCGCATGTTAAGATCCTTCTGGGTGAAAACATACTTCAGGCTCTTGTAGTCGATGAAAATCTCCACCCTATCTCCATACAAGTAGTGCCTCCACAACTTAAGTGCAAACAATACTGCTGCCAGCTCCAAGTCATGGGTTGGGTAATTCCTCTCATGATCACGAAGTTGTCGTGACGCATAAGCTATTACCTTCCCATGCTGCATCAGAACGCATCCTAGGCCTCTGCCTGAAGCATCACAATATACGGAGAATCCTCCGGTCCCATCTGGAAGCGTGAGAATAGGTGCCATCATCAAGCCTCGCTTCAACTTCTTAAAAGAATCCTGGCACTCTGCTGTCCAAGCAAACTGCACATCCTTGCGGGTCAACTGGGTCAATGGCGCTGAAATCCGAGCAAAGTCTGAAATAAATCGCCGGTAGTAGCCGGCCAAACCAAGGAAACTACGGACTTCTGCAACTGTGCTAGGCACTGGCCACGACTCAATGGACACGATCTTCTGGGGATCCACTTCTACCCCTCCGCTGGTGATGATATGACCCAAGTATGAAATACGATCGAGCCAGAACTCGCATTTACTAAACTTGGCATATAACTGATGCTCTCGAAGAATCTGAAGAACCACTCGGAGATGCTTCTCATGCTCCGCTATACTCTTGCTGTAGACCAGGATGTCATCCAGGAACACAATCACGAACTGATCCAAGTAAGGCATGAAGATGCGATTCATGAGGTCCATAAATACTGTCGGCACATTGGTTGCTCCAAATGGCATAACAAGGAACTCCCAATGCCCATACCTTGATCTAAAAGCTGTCTTCAGAATGTCCTGCTCTCTGACTCTAATCTGATGATATCCTGAGCGCAAGTCAATCTTCGAGAATACTGCTGCCCCCTTGAGCTGATCAAACAAGTCATCTATCCTCGGGAGAGGGTATCTGTTCTTGATTATCACTAAGTTCAAGGTACGATAATCAACACATAACCTGGACGTACTATCATTCTTTTTTACAAGAAGTATCGGGGCTCCCCAAGGCGATCCACTAGTACGAATGAATCCCTTGGTTGTAAGTTCTTCAATCATCTTGTACAATACCTCTAATTCTGACGGCACCATCCTGTAGACTCTCTCTAACACTGGGGCTGTCCCGGGAATCAAGTCAATGGTGAACTCAATCTCCCGTTCTGGTGGCATCCCTGGAAGCTCTTCTGGAAAAATATCTGAAAATTCTTCAACTATCCGGGGTAACTGCACTGCTGCTACTGCCATCCGCAATACTGGAGAAAAAGGTTCAACTTCGCCTCGGGAGAAGGAAAACTCTGGCTCGCCTGGAATGCTAAAAATAACCCTACCGATGTGGTAGTCTATTCTAGCATACTAGTTCCTCAACCAATCCATCCCTAAGACCACATCATAATCGGCTATCGGGAACTCGATCAATCTAGCAGAGAATTCTCTACCGCTAACTACGATCCGACACGAGAAAAACACTTTATCTACTCCCACGAGTCCGTTACCAGTAAGTATATTGAGCCTTACTGATATTGACTCGGGCTCCAATCCTATCCATGTCGCAAATCGTGCAGACACAAATGAATGCGATGCACCAGAATCAAATAAAGCTGAAGCGGGAAAGGAATTGACGAGAATAGTACCTGCCACTACCTCTCTTGGTGCCAATCCTTCCTCTACGGTCATCACCATAGCCTGACCATGCCCTCGGGGTGCTGGTCCCCTCTGCTAAAATCCTCGCTGCCTGTTCTGACTCAGGGCTTGGGCTTGTGCATACTGCTGGGGGTGTTGTTGCTGGAATGCCTGGGACTGAGGCGGCAAGGGCCTCGGATGCTGATACTGCTGCTGCTGGGCTGGTACGGGTCCTCTCACTGAAGGACTAGAAAGGTTGGACGATGATGAACTACCCCTATTCGGATAGGATCCAACCTTATGATCTGCTGCTCCACAAGCTAGGCACAATCCCTGCGCCCTGCGATATTCTGCTACCACATGTCCTGGCTTCCCACAATGCGAACATCCCACTACAAAAGAATGCTTCTGCTTCTGCTGCTGAGGGTACATCGGGGCTGAATGTTGAACCGACGTTACTGAGACCGCTCGCCTTGGTGTTCCAATAGTCAAAGCCCTAACTGCCGGCGCTGGTGCTGAAGACTGATTCATATGGCCGTGAGATCTCTTTCGACCTCCGGCCCTATCCACGATCCTCTGGGAGGTATACTCATGCCTCCTGGCTGCTCTCAAGACTGCATCAAAAGTCTGATGCTCAAACTGCTCTACTGCCAATAAAATCTCGAGATGGAGCCCCTGTTGGAACCGCTGGGCTCTATCGAACTCGGTTGCTACCAAGGTGGGAGCAAACCGACCGAGCCTTGAAAATTCGGTCGTATATCCGTCGTCCGTCCTGCCCATCTGCTTCAAATTGGTGAACCTCGTTTGTAGATCGTACCGAGGTACAGCATCGAAATACTTGGTCTGGAATCTCTCTTTGAATACTGCCCAGGCAATAGGGGCCACTAATTTAACGGCCTGTACTGCCCACCAGCTACGGGCAAGATCTAATAACTGCAGGCGCACTACAGCCACCTTCTCGTTCTTTGGAGTCCTGGCTGCTTCTAGAATCACCTTTGTGTCTTGAAGCCAAGCATCAGCAGCGATAGCATCTTCACTGCCGTCGAAGAATGGATGGTTCAAGCGCTTGAAGCTGTTGGCCGCGCTGTTACCCTGATGACCTCTTCTGGTCAGAGCATCTGTCACTGCCTGGTGCAAGTCATCTCCTCGACGATCTTGGGAAGCTATCAAGGTCCTGATGAGACCCACCAAAGTGCTATCATCAGGCTCTGTAGGCTGAACTGGCTGGACTGGTGGCTCTCCTTTAATAGGCATGACTCTGGAGGCTACTCCCGAATGCTGGGCTTGATCTCTAGGTTACTGCTGGTCCACGGGAGGTGCTCCGCCTCGCTGATCGACAGGTCCAGGTACTATGTTGCTGAATAACACGACATAGGGAACAATAAGGAAGGACCAAGACAGATCAACGATACAAACATGTGATCAGATCAAGATTCCAGAGATTCAGGGGATACGAGCAGAGATCAAGGGCGAGTACTAATTGAGACATCCATTCGGTAAACCCTCACATATCTTGATTTACAAGACATGCATGGGCCACCACTTAAACCATGTCACGCCCCAGAACCAGAATACTGGAGAGCGGGGGCAGACATAGCCAGCTACGTATATTGAAGTACATCCCACCTCGCTATACGGTCATGGCTGTCTAGATACATGAGGGCTTAACTATAAGCCAACAATATCTTAATGTCACAAACAAGCCTAGTGTCTCAATCACAAGCAAGTAAGTAATTGTTACAAGATGTAAGATCACCAAATATACAATAGTAAGGCATCCCAAACATTACATATTCAGCTGATCATGAAGCTAGTCGTTACAAAATGTCAGGACTAACAAGAGTTTCGGTCATACATGGTCAACCCTAGGATTTGCCAATCATGTTACAGCCCGTAGGTAGACAGTAAGTAAAGGTACAATCGAGCTAAACAAGTACTCGTCGGCAAAACGTCTCAAAAGAATATTTTTATAATAAAGTGGAAGAGCCAAAAATAACCCACTCGTTGCCCTGGTTACGCCTGGTGGTCACCATCGGGCTGGAAAGTCGGTAGATCCTCTAGAGCTGCTCCGGTATCTAGCCATACAAAACCAGCTGGATCAGATCCCAGAAAGAGCTAGTTCCACAAAGGAGGCTTCACTTAGGAACTAAAACCAGCAATTAGCACAAGAATATAAATAAGTAGTAAGAACTGGAAATATATAGAAATCAGGATGATATACGATGAGACAACCATGAAACTATTCAGATAACCAGGTTACAACCCGTAAACCAAACAAGGACCGGGGTTGTAACCCTTCATCTGAACGGAGCTTGGTTTCCCACCATTTATCGGCAAGATAATATAAAAAATTAGGTCATGTAACAATCTTGTACAGGATCAAGACAAGACTAGACTGGTTATGCCCCATCCAACAATCACGGCCAAGCATTGAGTACAGCTTGATACTTAACTAACTAGGGTTATCACAGGCCTAGTTACTAACAAGATGCAGCGAGATTGTTCCACAGCCACAAGCCCTGCAGACCATCCAGGTTACCTAGGTAGAATATTAGGGGTTGAATTCAGGTGGGTACATCGTCCAGGAAATGCATGTACCCTTAAGTGACTTGGAGGATGCAACACATGACAGTGTGCTGGAAATGTGTCCTACTCGACGGCAGGCTACAGATCCCAAGTGCGTCCAGGTAACGGGATCGCCTGTAGCTGGGAAAATCTCTTCATGACTACTGGATTATTCTAGTTATTAACCTTAGTCAATTTGTTAGGCACCCCTGACCGTGGTACTCAGGGGTCCCAGTCCTAGACATGATGCAAGACAATACTGGTTCATTTGTACAAGCACATTCGCCTACGGTGTCCAGGTTATTTATACTTGTCAGGTCATGTCATGTCATGTTAGCTGTCGCAACAGCAATTCGAGATATATCATGTCAGGTATATTTGTCAGGAGTGCGCCACGACGGGCCACTATCATGTCATGTTGCATGTCAAGAGTGCACCACTACGGGTCACTATCGTGTTCAGGGATACATGTACAAAATAACATAGCACAAGCATTCCATTAAGAGACCCAACTTACACTGAGGGTCACAAGACGTGAGCCTAATTAGTAACAATTGAATCATAAAATACAAGGGTAGCTCTGGCATATGCGGCCAGAAAAGAAGTCCATACGGTCGAGAAAGGACGGAAATATGCGGCTCACGGTGATTCGACATGTGCGGCTGTAAGGGGAAAGGCTCATGCGGCTGGCGGAGGAAATCGGGTTCATGCGGCTGGAGGAAGGAGGTCTTATGCGGCCAGGGAAAAGAAATCCATGCGGCTCGGGGGATATAGGAGCTCATGCGGCTGAAGGGGGAGTGGGCCTTATGCGGCTGGGAAATCTCTGGGCCTTATGCGGCTGGATAAGGCTGAGTCTCATGCGGCTGGAGGGAGATGGAGCATATGCGACTAGCGGGGGAGTGGGCATATACGGCTGGAGGGGGATGGGTGCATATGCGGCTGGGTGTTCAAGCCCATGCGGCTCGGGGATCAAAGTTCCATGCGGCTGAAATAAGAAAGGCTATATGCGGCTGGGAATTTTCCAAGCTTATGCGGCTGCAGGGAGTAGACTTCATGCGGCTAAGGATAATTGAGTTCATGCGGTTGGACTATGTCGAGGCTTATGCGGTTGAGAAGTCTTATGCGGCTAGGAGTTCAATAACTCATGCGGCTGGGGAATTCAAGCTAAGCCATACGGCCAAGAAGGAAACTTGCCGCATGAGAAGTCATGCGGCTAAGTCCATGCGGCTGAGTACTGTCCTTCTTCTCCATTGATCCGAGAAGAAGAGCTATGGAGGCCAAGATTCTGAGCTCCATAATTGTATTATCCATAGTCCAAATTCGAACTTCCATAGGTCAAAATGGGGCAGAATAAAATTCTCTACAACATGGAACCATCAGAACTTGATAATAACAAGATTAAGTAGATCAAAACCCAAGAAATTTGAAAATACAATAAACTTAGATCTACAAGAATTTAATCATGGAAATTAAAAATGCCAAGCACTAAAGAGTCTTAGAATGTTGCAAGGAAGAAAATGGAACAATAAATCTTGAGTTCCTCCATGAAGCAAAATGCACTTGCCTAAGTTGTTCCTCTCTCTTTCAGGTAGGTGAGGAGTTAATGGTGGGGAAGAAGAAGAGTAATGAAGAGATAGAAAGAGAAGTGGGCTAATAAATGGTAGTGGTGGTGGTAGGTAGGGGGGTTGGTTCACAACCGAACCAAGCCGAACCAACCCAAAATAAACCAAGCCATGAAATGCCAAGATATGTCAAGCAAAGAATCATGCAATACAAGATAAAATATGTACACGTATACCAAGATACGTAATACGAACCACAGATAGTACAACTTCTGAGCACCAGCTTGCATCACTGAAGCCTTCTACTACTGTTGGATCTCCGCAGTAGTGCAGTGCATACTTCTGAGTCCTTTTGAGGTATCTCATAACCCTCTTCATAGCTTTCCAATGCTCCACACCTGGATTACTTGTGAACCGACTCAGCATCCCCACGGCAAAAGCTATGTCAGGCCTTGTGGCATTAGTCGCATACATCAAACTCCTGATGATACTTGAATACTCCAACTGTCTGACGCTTTTCTTTGGATTTGACTTTAGCTTCTTGTCATACCTATACGGCATATCTATCCCTAGAAGATCCCGATACCCATAGGTTGTGAGCATCTTCTCAATGTAATGAGACTGTGACAATGCCACTCCAGTTTTCGTCTGGATGATATAACATCAGCTTCCCCTAAGTTCTTCATGCTGAACTTAGACGAGAGGAACTTCTTTGTCTCAGTTACACTTGCTAGATCTGTACCCAAGATCAGCATGTCGTCTACATACAGACAAATGATAACTCCTCTCCCGTCAGCGAATATTGTGTATACACATTCTTCGTCTCGCTGAACCTGTAGCCGTTTGATCTTATGACTTTATCAAACTTCTCATGCCACATCTTGGGAGCTTACTTCAGACCATACAGAGATTTCACCAACTTAGAGACTTTGTCTTCGAAGCCCTTAACGACGAATCCTTCTAGTTGTTGCATGTAAATCTCTTCAGTCAACTCACCATTCAGGAAAGCGGTTTTAACATCCATCTGATGAATAATTAGCTTGTGAATTGCACTTAGAGTAATCAACATCCTGATCATGGTAGTCATCCCTGCTACAGAAGCATAAGTGTCAAATTAATCAATTCTCTGCTTCTGAGAAAACCCCTTGGCTACCAACCTAGCCTTGAACTTATCAACAGTTCCATCGGATTTCATCTTCTTCTTGAAGATCCATTTACATCCGATTGGTTTTGCTCCTTCAGACAGATCGACCAACACCCACGTGTTATTGGAGGTTATCGAGTCATACTAATCATTAATAGCCTCTTTCCAGAGGACAACGTCTCTGGTCTTCATAGCCTCATCATAGGTAAGCGGATCTGCTTCTACATGATAGGTGACAAAATCCTCTCCGAAGTCCTTATGTCTCCTCATTTGCTTAGACACAGGTTCTATGAGTTCTGGTTCAATAGTTATTCTTGCAATAACAACTTCTTGGACTACTTCGCTATAAGGAGCTTCAGCCTCATGTGCACTCACACTGTTCTCCAGAATATTCGCAAAAATAATATTCTTGTGCCTTGTAAATTTATCTTCAAAGAATTATGTATCGCGAGACTCAATGATATGATTAGATTCAATATCAAGGAACCTCCGAGCATCACTCTTATTGGCATAACCCAGGAAGATTGTCTTCATAGTCCTTGTACATAGCTTCTGAATCTTCAAATCCGAAAACTTCACATACGCCAGACACCCCCACACTCGAATAACATTCAAGTTGGGTCTGACCTTGAACCAGAGTTCATGAGGAGTGATATTAGAAGTTGCATACGGTACTCTATACAGAATGAGAGTAGTAGTAAGCACTGCTTTACCCCAAAAGTAATTTGGAAGACCCACAGTCAACAGCATTGAGTTCATCATCTCTGTTAACGTTCTGTTCTTCCTTTCTGTAACACCATTTGATTGAGGGGAGTATGGAGCAGTCATCTCATTAACAATTCCATGTTCTCTACAGAACGATGCAAATTCATGAGACCTATATTCTACATCTCGATCACTTCTGAGTAGTTGTAGATCGGTTTAACGTTCAGCTTCAGCCCTGAAGTCTCTGAACTACTCGAATGTTGCATCCTTCTATTTGAGAAGTCATGCGAACGTGCACTTCGAGAAATACTTCGAACCGGCCTCTATAGAGAATTATAAAAGTCACAGATATCTGAGCGTACTAACTCTAGATGATCAGTACTTTAGTTCAATCATCTGAGCAGCTTCCAAAAGTCTTGTATCTGCAAAGACCTTAAATTCCTCCACCTCCTTACCCCTACATTCTGAAGATAAGGTCCCGGTAGGATAGCTTGAGTTTGCTTCTATCATAGAACAACTCTCAGTCCATTCAATGAAGTAACTTCATCACCATCAGCAGAAGTTTGAACATCCCTTCAGCACCGAGCATCTTTTTGAAGCATGTTCCTCGCCAAGAAATTACCATATGGCTAGTACGAATGCCCATCTTTCAAGTCTATATCAGATAATAGACTTCCTGAGATCGGATCTTCAAAAATCTCTGTTACGTATAACACGTATTCCAGTGTCCTTGTCGGTGGTTCATAACCATTATCTCGATCTTCAGATATTCTGCTAGGAACATGTTCGCCATCGAGACCTTCGTCATAACATGACTCGTCCTTGGTGAACAGCTCCTTCGAGAGCACACGTGGTCAGATACACTAGTGTCAGACCACTAGTCAGCTACCACGCTAGATAACTCAACCTGTGCAACAATAGCAACCAAGTTAAGTAATCAAAATAACCAAGTTTAGCCATACCTGCTATTTTGGTTTGGGCTTGGACCTGCAATCCTTCTTGAAGTGACCCTTCTTGCCACAGTTGATGCAAGCACCATCGCCCTTAGGTCTTTGGCTTGAATTGAGCTGACTTCACCTACAGCTGGTGAGAGTCCTTAGCTCGTCTTCAACATGAATCCAGTGTAAGAGGCGTTCAAGATCCACCTCCATGTTCTTGCGGTACAAGTCCGCAATGAAATTGCTCCACCTAAGTGGAAGCTTGGCGACAATGCCCCCAACGACAAATGCATCGACAAAGGTATACCGTCATCCTCAAGTTTCTGACGTAACTTGAGAAACTCATTGACTTGAGACAACATCGTCTTGTCGTCCTCAAATCGTATCTTCAAGACCTTTTCGGTCACGTGGATCTTGTTCCTGTTCTTATATGCCTTGTAGAGATTCTCAACAGACTCCCGGACGTCCTTAGCATGGACCGTCTTGCTGTATGACTCTGCCATAGAGTCCTCTATAGAGTTTAAGATAAGCAACTTGCAAAGGTTGTTATCTCTCCTCCACTTGGATTGTAGAGCAGTGGCCTCAGTGTCACGACCCGCACCCACTGTGAGGGTACGAGTACGTAACAGCGCCCAGCCTACGCCGCAGTGTCGGTGGTAGAACGCTGTTCTAAGTCTCTAACTAACCATCAACTCATGCAGTATATAATGTACTCATCATGATCAACTCCGAACGGAGGACAAGTATAAGATATGGTGTAACTCAATCACAGTCTAAGCATGATAAGATAACACCGAATATAACTAAGAAATTGAAGACAACAAAACTACTAATAAAATAACAACAAACTCAAACAAACTCAAATACATCTCAAGTCTCAAATCTCTATATACAACTCCAGTTCTAAACAGGAAAACTAAAACAAGACAGACTAGCTAAACTCCCGATCACTCCTGAGTGTCGGGGCCATAGGTAGCTAAGCCATCTCCTCAGTAAAATGTAGGGCATGTGTCCTCAGGGCAATCATCTGTAAAATTTTCAACAGGTCCAGTCAGGACAGGAATGAGCACATCTCATCTAGAAAACCCAAGTAAATGACAGAGAACTATAAAGCAGTTATAGACAGTTGTATTGATGAAAATGGCAGTTTATATTCAGGTGATGGTAAGAAAGACAGATAAAGTACAAGGAAAGTAAATACTAAACAAGAGAAGAATCATAGCAATGAAGACTATAAAAATAGAACTAGCTGAACCAGGGTAATATGATATAAAGTCCAGGCAACAATATAGACCAGTGTAACTCCAATGTAAGTCCAGTACAGGATGAATCTCATACAAGATGAATCCAGTAAGGGACGATTCCAGTTATAGTGATCAATGATTCCAGGGTGAGTCCAGTCTATACTCTAGCAGTGTGTTTTAAAATACCGAGATCGACATGTAAACGGCTATGGGTAATCCGGCACATCACACACCTGGCCGGGTGTGAGATGGCTATCATTCCAGTTTGATTTCAGCAAAGGGTGATTCCAGTAATGGGATATGTCTACATGTCTTACTCTAGTATTTCCCCTCCCAGCAAGTGAATCCAGAATTCTGACACAATGATTCAAGATGAGTCCAGCCAAGTATAATGATACCAGTAAATGATTTCGGGGTGATTCCAGTAAATGATTCCAGTAATAGAAGTCGGAAATGATGATACCAGTAATAGAGGCCAGAAAATAAATGTGTGTCGTATACATGAATCCAGAAATATCTACACGTGTTGTAACAGAGAATCGCATACAACTAACTAGAACTGAAATACAGTAATTGACAAGTAATTGAGAGAACTATCAGAGAATGTACTAGCCTGATACTCTGAAAAGAGTAGTATAATGTCAGATGCCTGCACCAGAGTCACAATGTCCTAAACAGAGTAATATGGGTCATGATATGTAAAATACAAGAGAATTGAAAGCTACAATGCAAACTACATGATTTCTAGGTCAAACTAGGTCAAAGTCAACTCTAAGTCAAACCTGGTCAACTGTCTAGGTCAAACTAGGTCACACTTGGTCCCATCAAGTCTAATCTAGGTTAAGTCAACTCTTGGTCAACTCTGGGTCAAACTAAGTCAATATCTAGCTAAATTGTCAAACCTTGGTCAACTAGTCAACCTAACAGTCAAACTAGGTCAACTCTAGTCTAGTTAGGTCAAACAAGGTCAAACAAGTCTAGGTTGGTCTAACCTAGGCTGAACAAGTCAATCTAGGTCTCTAACCAAAATACCATACAACCTACACTAGTCTACTACCATAGCCTAGGCTAGCAAACACACCATCACAAGTCATAGAGAACTCATATTACATATATATACATGCTTACATTACATTCACATATTAGAACTTGCATTCCTTGGCATATTTGCATACATTCACATAGATATATATCTACATTGCTTATATACCTATAAGTGTATTGCTTACATATGTGCATACAAGTATTATTCATGTCTAACATTATATTCAATATCAAATTTGACATATACCATCATATGGATACTTGAAACTAATTTATACATAACCATTCATACAAAAATCAAGGTGTGATAACATACTTAATATATAACATTACATTGATGCATATATATATACCAACACTTAAAATTATGAAATATCAGTTTTTTTTCCCAAGCCATTACATTCTCAGGTTTTTATATATACCCAAAAATCAGATTTCATGTTTTGAATTGAACCCAAAAACTCAGTTTTAACTCAAACCCATTCTTTGTACTGCATTTCAAAACTCAGTTCTCTACAGATTGAACTTGAACCCAGTTCAATCCATGTCTGTGTGTGGGAATACTAACATAGGCTATAGTTTAAATATCAGTGTGTGGATCTCAGTTATTCCTAGAATTTAAAAACAATGACAGGGAATTAGTTTAAACATTGGAAACAATGTGTGGGAGGAAGGTTAACAATTTCAATTCATAAATTCAGTCCTAGCAGCTAACATCCTGATTTCGAAATTGAAACCCATTGCATCAACACAAATCTAAATTTACATGTTCATCATTTAACAATTATGTAGGTGGACCTATCTATCATTCAATTACCATAAAAACAAACATGTAAACAGCCATCAACTCAAAAAATTCATTCCTGAACATTGTATCAGTTGGTATCAGCCCAGATCAGTTTCAGGAAACAGATGGCAGAAAATCAGAGGGTGATCAATGTGGTTCAAAGTAATGTGTGTGCAGGACATAGGATAGGGTGTGAGACTGTGTGTTACCTATGCTCATGAGGTTCCTGAAAAACAGTAGAATACATAGGAAAAATCAGTAGAATACATATGTGCTCATGTGTGTGTGAAGAAAAACCTGTGTGTGTGAATGCAAGATAACAGGAATCATGGTGAATGTATCCTAGTAAAAACTGTGGGTGTGTGAGTGATATAACAAAACAATGTGAGGAAAAAATAGTGTCAGTCCAGTTTGTGTGTGTGTGACTGTTTGTTTAGGAAAAAATGTGTAGGTGCAATCGAACCCAGGACTCAGTGCTCGACACTAGCATTCCCAGGAATCTCATTCAACATTTAAACAGTGAATCAAATATCTGACAATAAATCAAATTTAACAGTGAATCAAGTACCTGAGTTATCTCAGGAATTACATTCTAACATTTATACATTCATTCCTTAAAGAATCCTAACTAACATGCTAATGCACTCAAGTAGTCTAACAAACATGTAGGTAAACTGAATAGATACTTAACATGATTAAAATCAGTAGGAAATCAAACACAAACTCAGGAAAACCTATTTTTTAAACACAGTATCAGAGTTTTTTAGGAACCCGACCTTGAAACCTAAAATTGGTAAGTCGAAACCTAATTTAACCAATAATTTATAGTGTACAGGCATTGTGGCATATGTTATGTGTCATTAGGGATTGTCTCGTGTCCACACGAGTGGACACGACGTGTCCAAACACTCAATACACACACAGACACTAAGACGTACACAGACAGCCTCGTGCACGTGTGCGAGTCGGGCTAGGACACGACACACGACACGAGACACCTCGTGGTTGTGTCTAGGTGTTTGCCAACTATAGGACTACGTGTACAAGTGCCTGCAACGTGTCCAAGTGACTTGTGTCCAAAGATTTTACAGCGTATCAGTGGGGGTTTACCCGTGCATACAGTGTGCGCGCGTGGCCAGTGCGACCAGTGCGAGGAGGAGAACTCCTCGCACACTGTACCACTCGAGCCCATCTTTTGGGAGGATGGTGGCAGAGGTTGCCCCGACCTCCGTGCCAAAATTTGTGTCTTAAAAAGTCGTATCGTGTCCTACAGAAGTGTCGGGCAGCAGGGCACAGCACGGTGTCCTTGTGCACGCGTGTGTGTTCAAATATGAACACGAACGTGTCCAGAAATATGTTCAGAAGGACACGAATACAAAGTTCACATATAGATCTAGGAATTCATTCAAAAAGATTTGGAAAAACAGAAAGAAAATCCCTCTTAGGCATTTCATCAAACACCTAGGCAACACTACGACACGTGTCCGATACGGACACCAAACGAACACGAAAACCACCCAAATTTCGGGGACACCTAGGGGACTCCTAGATCTAGCCCTACATGCAAAAAAAACTGAAATTTAAATCAATTTAAAGGGTTTTACCTATATGTGCAAAAAGCTTGGAAAAGCTTTAAATGTGGGATTCTTCCTCTTGATGCCAAAAGCTCCAAATTATCCCAAAGCTGGGATTAAATTCCACATTCAGAAAATAGGAGGAAATTAGGTTCTAATGCAAGAAACTAGGATTAAAAAGGACTTAAAATGGATTTATGGGGATTTTTGGAAGAGGGACAATACCTTTCTTTTTCCATTGTTGAAATGAATGAAAGAAGGAGGCAAGCCCTAGAGAATAAGTGTTTATATAGGGTGGGGATCCCTATGGCTGGTCATTTAGGGTTTGGTTAGGGTTAGGGCTTCTAGTTATGGGCCATGGGCCAAGTTGTACTAGTCATGGAACCAATTTCTAGGTCTCAAGCCTATGGACCAATTCATCAATCCTCCTACTCCAAACTTGATCCTAGTTGTCCTAACTTGAGTTGACTTAAGTTAAACTAGGGTCCATACCATGTTAACTAGGTCACCAAGTCAAAGTCAAATCTAGGACAGTCTCTTAAGTCGCAGCTAGTCAAAAGTCAAAATCAATAATCACCAGTACAATAAATCATAAAATAATTCAAAGAGGACAAATGACCAAAATACCCCTAGGCTAAAAATGATAATTAATCATCCTAATGACATGGTTAGGCTCTAGGTCATGCAGTCTCTACGGTTTCACTAGCTGCACACCAAAATCACAAGTCATGACTTAAAACAGTTTTTAAATAGTTTAAAAATAATTAAAAATCACCAAAAATCATAATATGAAATAAATATCAATGAATAATAATTATAATTACAAAATTTCAAAAATACCCTCATCTGGAAAACTGCGTGTTACAATCCTACCCACCTTATAAAAATTTTGTCCTCGAAATTAAGATGATCGCACCCTTCCTAGGTCAAACCTCCAGCAAATCAAGGTCGAAGCAACACAATCCTACTGGTCGTGATTTCACAATCTCGAACGGGGTAGATACACTATCTAGCAAATCACAAACGATATCCTGGCAGGTACTAATGGAATCACACAGGAAAGTGGGGAAGGAGAATGAGAAGGACAAACCTGCTAACCCGTCACCCGTAGCGTCGGTCTACTCGACTGTCAGCACAGAAGCCCTGCTCCTCTGGGGTGTATCCCTCTGTTGGTGCGGGGCACGGTGCTGCGCTACAGGTGGCCTAGCTCCCTCTATCTAATCCTTGACACTCAAGTAATACCCACCCTGATATTCTACTCAATTTCTCTAGGGCACCATCTATATGGTATCTATCCTGTAATCTAATAATCATACCCGTCTATCTAGAACCATGTCACCAGAATCCTTGTCACACCAGTAAGTATGGCTGCGATAATCCATAGAGTCCACAACTAATGTACATACATCTAGAATAATGGTATTTAAAATTTTTGCATTGCCGCTAGCTTGGCTGCGAAAACTTTAAATTCCCACACCCGAAAAATATATCCAAAATCGGACTCTATCTCATCGCCCAACCAACTGATATGGCCGTAGAAGACTCTAGATTCCATGACTGAGGCAACCTAGCCCATAATGTTATCTTGGTAGAGAATCAAGTCAAATATGAATACAAAGAATCAAATTCAATGATGAACAAGGAAGATAGATACTGTCAGAATCAAATTTCGAGATAGTTTATAACGAGATTCTCAAGGGACATCCCATGAATCTTCTCAAGTAGTCCTAACTGTGATTGAGTGCCTCTCCGGTAAAGCCTATCTCTCAATCCTATCGCAGGCTCGCAGCAGTACAACTAAGTCGCCGTACTACCACGATATCGCACTAATGCGACTCTCGACCTGCATGGGCCACCACTAAAAATGTGTCACGACCCACACCCACTGTGAGGGTACGAGTACGTAACAGCGCCCAGCCTACGCCGCAGTGTCGACGGTAGAACGTTGTTTTAAATCTCTAACTAACCATCAACTCATGCAGTATATAATGTACTCATCATGATCAACTTCGAACGGAGGACAAGTATAAGATATGGTGTAACTCAATCACAGTCTAAGCACGATAAGATAACACCGAATATAACTAAGAAATTGAAGACAACAAAACTACTAATAAAATAACAACAAACTCAAACAAACTCAAATACATATCAAGTCTCAAATCTCTATATACAACTCCAGTTCTAAACAGGAAAACTAAAACAAGACAGACTAGCTAAACTCCCGATCACTCCTGAGTGTCGGGGCCATAAGTAGCTAAGTCATCTCCTCAGTAAAATGTAGGGCATGTGTCCTCAGGGCAATCATCTGTAAAATTTTCAACAGGTCCAGTCAGGACAGGAACGAGCACATCTCATCTAGAAAACCCAAGTAAATGACAGAGAACTATAAAGCAGTTATAGACAGTTGTATTGATGAAAATGGCAGTTTATATTCAGGTGATGGTAAGAAAGACAGATAAAGTACAAGGAAAGTAAATACTAAACAAGAGAAGAATCATAGCAATGAAGACTGTAAAAATAGAACTAGCTGAACCAGGGTAATATGATATAAAGTCCAGGCAACAATGTAGACCAGTGTAACTCCAATGTAAGTCCAGTACAGGATGAATCTCATACAAGATGAATCCAGTAAGGGACGATTCCAGTTATAGTGATCAATGATTCCAAGGTGAGTCCAGCCTATACTCTAGCAGTGTGTTTTAAAATATCGAGATCGACATGTAAACGGCTATGGGTAATCCGGCACATCACACACCTGGCCGGGTGTGAGATGGCTATCATTCCAATTTGATTCCAGCAAAGGGTGATTCCAGTAATGGGGTATGTCTACATGTCTTACTCTAGTATTTCCCCTCCCAGCAAGTGAATCCAGAATTCCGACACAATAATTCAAGATGAGTCCAGCCAAGTATAATGATACCAGTAAATGATTCCGGGGTGATTCCAGTAAATGATTCCAGTAATAGAAGCCGGAAATGATGATACCAGTAATAGAGGCCAGAAAATAAGTATGTGTCGTATACATGAATCCAGAAATATCTATACGTGTTGTAACAGAGAATCGCATACAACTAACTAGAACTGAAATACAGTAATTGACAAGTAATTGAGAGAACTATCAGAGAATGTACTCGCCTGATACTCTGAAAAGAGTAGTGTAATGTCAGATGCCTGCACCAGAGTCACAATGTCCTAAACAGAGTAATATGGGTCATAATATGTAAAATACAAGAGAATTGAAAGCTACAATGCAAACTACATGATTTCTAGGTCAAACTAGGTCAAAGTTAACTCTAAGTCAAACCCGGTCAACTGTCTAGGTCAAACTAGGTCACACTTGGTCCCATCAAGTCTAATCTAGGTTAAGTCAACTCTTGGTCAACTCTGGGTCAAACCAAGTCAATATCTAGCTAAATTGTCAAACCTTGGTCAACTAGTCAACCTAACAGTCAAACTAGGTCAACTCTAGTCTAGTTAGGTCAAACAAGGTCAAACTAGTCTAGGTTGGTCTAACCTAGGCTGAACAAGTCAATCTAGGTCTCTAACCAAAATACCATACAACCCACACTAGTCTACTACCATAGCCTAGGCTAGCAAACACACCATCACAAGTCATAGAGAACTCATATTACATATATATACATGCTTACATTACATTCACATATTAGAACTTGCATTCCTTGGCATATTTGCATACATTCACATAGATATATATCTACATTGCCTATATACCTATAAGTGCATTGCTTACATATGTGCATACAAGTATTATTCATGTCTAACATTATATTCAATATCAAATTTGACATATACCATCATATGGATACTTGAAACTAATTTATACATAACCATTCATACAAAAATCAAGGTGTGATAACATACTTAATATATAACATTACATTGATGCATATATATATATACCAACACTTAAAATTATGAAATCTCAGTTTTTTTTCCAAGCCATTACATTCTCAGGTTTTTATATATACCCAAAAATCAGATTTCATGTTTTGAATTGAACCCAAAAACTCAGTTTTAACTCAAACCCATTCTTTATACTGCATTTCAAAACTCAGTTCTCTACAGATTGAACTTGAACCCAGTTCAATCCATGTCTGTGTGTGGGAATACTAACATAGGCTATAGTTTAAATATCAGTGTGTGGATCTCAGTTATTCCTAGAATTTAAAAACAATGACAGGGAATTAGTTTAAACATTGGAAACAATGTGTGGGAGGAAGGTTAATAATTTCAATTCATAAATTCAGTCCTAGCAGCTAACATCCTGATTTCAAAATTGAAACCCATTGCATCAACACAAATCTAAATTTACATGTTCATCATTCAACAATTATGTAGGTGGACCTATCTATCATTCAATTACCATAAAAACAAACATGTAAACAGCCATCAACTCAGAAAATTCATTCCTGAACATTGTATCAGTTGGTATCAGCCCAGATCAGTTTCAGGAAACAGATGGCAGGAAATCAGAGGGTGATCAATATGGTTCAAAGTGATGTGTGTGCAGGACTTAGGATAGGGTGTGAGAGTGTGTGTTACCTTTGCTCATGAGGTTCCTGAAAAACAGTAGAATACATAGGAAAAATCAGTAGAATACATATGTGCTCATGTGTGTGTGAAGAAAAACCTGTGTGTGTGAATGCAAGATAACAGGAATCATAGTGAATGTATCCTAGTGAAAACTGTGGGTGTGTGAGTTATATAACAAAACAGTGTGAGGAAAAAATAGTGTCAGTCCAGTTTGTGTGTGTGTGACTGTTAGTTTAGGAAAAAATGTGTAGGTGCAATTGAACCCAGGACTCAGTGCTCGACACTAGCATTCCTAGGAATCTCATTCAACATTTAAACAGTGAATCAAATATCTGACAGTGAATCAAATTTAACAGTGAATCAAGTACCTGAGTTATCTCAGGAATCACATTCTAACATTTATACATTCATTCCTTAATGAATCCTAACTAACATGCTAATGCACTCAAGTAGTCTAACAAACATGTAGGTAAACTGAATAGATACTTAACATGATTAAAATCAGTAGGAAATCAAACACAAACTCAGGAAAACCCATTTTTTAAACACAGTATCAGAGTTTTTTAGGAACCCGACCTTGCAACCTAAAATTGGTAAGTCGAAACCTAATTTAACCAATAATTTATAGTGTACAGGCATTGTGGCATATGTTATGTGTCATTAGGGATTGTCTTGTGTCCACCCGAGTGGACACGACATGTCCAAACACTCAATACACACACAGACACTAAGACGTACACAGACAGCCTCGTGCACGTGTGCGAGTCGGGCTAGGACACGACACACGACACGAGACACCTCGTGGTTGTGTCTAGGTGTTCGCCAACTATAGGACTACGTGCACAAGTGCCTGCAACGTGTCCAAGTGACTTGTGTCCAAAGATTTTACAGCGTATCAGTGGGGGTTTACCCGTGCGTACAGTGTGCGCGCGCGGCCAGTACGACCAGTGCGAGGAGGAGAACTCCTCGCACACTGTACCACTCGAGCCCATCTTTTGGGAGGATGGTGGCAGAGGTTGCCCCAACCTCCGTGCCAAAATTTGTGTCTTAAAAAGTCGTGTCATGTCCTACAGAAGTGTCGGGCAGCAGGGTACAGCACGGTGTCCTCGTGCACGCGTGTGTGTTCAAATATGAACACGAACGTGTCCAAAAATATGTTCAGAAGGACACGAATGCAAAGTACACATATAGATCTAGGAATTCATTCAAAAAGATTTGGAAAAACAGAAAGAAAATCCCTCTTAGGCATTTCATCAAACACCTAGGCAACACTACGACACGTGTCCGATACGGACACCAAACGATCACGATAACCACCCAAATTTCGGGGACACCTAGGGGACTCCTAGATCTAGCCCTACATGCAAAGAAAACTGAAATTTAAATCAATTTAGAGGGTTTTACCTATATGTGCAAAAAGCTTGGAAAAGCTTCAAATGGGGGATTCTTCCTCTTGATGCCAAAAGCTCCAAATTGTCCCAAAGCTGGGATTAAATTCCACATTCAGAAAATAGGAGGAAATTAGGTTCTAATGCAAGAAACTAGGATTAAAAAGGACTTAAAATGGATTTATGGGGATTTTTGGAAGAGGGACAATACCTTTCTTTTTCCAATGTTGAAATGAATGAAAGAATGAGGCAAGCCCTAGAGAATAAGTGTTTATATAGGGTGAGGATCCCTATGGCTAGTCATTTAGGGTTTGGTTAGGGTTAGGGCTTCTAGTTATGGGCCATGGGCCAAGTTGCACTAGTCATGGAACCAATTTCTAGGTCTCAAGCCTATGGACCAATTCACCAATCCTCCTACTCCAAACTTGATCCTAGTTGTCCAAACTTGAGTTGACTTAAGTTAAACTAGGGTCCATACCATGTTAACTAGGTCACCAAGTCAAAGTCAAATCTAGGACAGTCTCTTAAGTCGCAGCTAGTCAAAAGTCAAAATCAATAATCACCAGTGCAATAAATCATAAAATAATTCAAAGAGGCCAAATGACCAAAATACCCCTAGGCTAAAAATAATAATTAATCATCCTAATGACATGGTTAGGCTCTAGGTCATGCAGTCTCTACGGTTTCACTAGCTGCACACCAAAATCACAAGTCATGACTTAAAACAATTTTTAAATAGTTTAAAAATAATTAAAAATTACCAAAAATCATAATGTGAAATAAATATCAATGAATAATAATTATAATTACAAAATTTCAAAAATACCCTCATCTGGAAAACTGGGTGTTACACTCAGCGATCCTTCGAGCATTTTTACCTTCTGGAAGTAAAGGCTCAGGATATGTCTCTTCCAGACTTTGTAATGCTCCCCGTCAAACTTCTCAAGTTTGTTAAAACTTGTGTCGAGAAGGTTTGCATTGTTTTTCTTCATCGGATGAAAAATCTTGCTTTGAGATTGTCATTCCCGAGGCTTAATTTTCGATAGAAAACAGAGAATCGAAACAGTTGTTAAAATAGCAACAACGTTTCGTAGCAACACTTTAAAGAAGGTGCACTACAGAGATCCTTGGAGGATTCTGGGTAACAAAAATCTAAAAAGATTTCGTTACAACAGCAAACGAATGTAGAGCTTCCTTTAGGAAGGTACAAATCGAGTTGCTTGCAGCAGCAGCGACGAAAGCCCGCAAGAGGTTTCTGATTAGATCAGAGAAGAAGAGAAGGAAAGAAGAAAGAGAAAGGCAGCTTTGCTGGGGTGATCAGATCACCGTTGCTCAAAGCAAGATTCGTCTATATATGATCCGCTTCCAGGAACCAGCACTACCAAAATAAGTTATATTAGCGATGCCCAAAAACGTCGCTAAAAAGGTTGAAAACGTTGCTAAGTTCATTTTTCGACGTATTTAGCGACGTTTTATTGTTGTCGCGGAAAACCTAGTCGCTAACAGGTAAAATGTCGCTAATCGTTGCTCTTACCGACGCTTACCAACGCAAAAGTACGTCGGTCAGCCTGGAACATTTACCGACGTTCACCGGTGCACCGTCGGTAATATAGCGACGTTTATTACGTCGGTACATGTCGGTAAATCCTGGAACTTTTAGCGACGTACTTAGAATACTTACCGACGTTTACCGATTCCGTTACCGAGGGAAAATCCTAAAACATTTAGCGTTATTTACCGACGCTTACCGACGCACAATTACGTCGGTAAGCGTCGGTATACCTGCTGACTTACCGACGTTTCCCTGCGTCGTTAAACGTCGGTAAATGTCGCTAAATTACAAAATAAAAAAATAAAAAATAAATAAATTACAGAATGTCCACAGAATCACATTTTCTCTATGCAGTTTAAAAAATAACAATAAATACACAGAAGCATATTATTTTCCCTGGGTTCGTCGACCCCTTCGGTGGAACACTCAACACCGATAAATCACAATAGTATAACAATCAACACAAACAATACTAAAAGTCTACAACCAATATCCAAAGTGCACAACCAACACAAAGTGTATAACAAACACTAAAATATCCAAAGTCTGCAACCAATATCGAAAGTCTACAACCAATATCCAAAGTGTATAACAATCAACCCCAGTCTACAACCAACCAACCAATATCCAAAGTTTACACAACCAATACTTAAAGTCTACACACAAACAAACAATCAACATAAACAAATACTAAAATATCATCACATCAAATAATCCTAACTCGAACTACTGCGGATCTGGAGGAAGAGTGGCACCGCCATGCCTTAAGGATAGAAACATCTCGTACTCCTCCCATAAAATCGTCACCGATGAAGAAGGTAGTGACGTCGGTGGAGTCGGTGTCAATAAAGAAGGCGGAGTCGACGACGATGAAGGCGCACCCGGAGGACAATAATGCTCCAATGCTGCTAGTCGCTGGTGGTATGAATCCATGGTAGATAACAACCTCGTACTACTATCAACCATCGAATCATGCATCAACATCAGCCTCTCGCCCATGGACAGCTGTGATGCCTGCAGATCCGTCACGCTGCGCTCTGTCGACGCTCTAAGATCAGTGACACCCCACTCTGTCCTCTTAGTCATATCCCTGAGCTCCATAATGCTGTGGTCCCAAAATTTTGTATGCTGTCGTAGGCACCCAAAAATAAAATCTTTACTCTTAAGATTATATGTAGAAGTGAGAGTAAGGATCGATCCCACAGAAAGTAATTAGTATAATTTTATGATATATGAACAAGGATGGGGGGATGAAAAAAATAAAAGTCAATAAAAAAAAGCAAGTAGAATATAAAAATAAATCAAAATAACACATGTTAGTCTAAGTCTACGTCTACCATTGGAATCTTGAAACTGATCATAGATGCAAACATATATTGATATGTATTATGAATATTCATCGTTGGAATTCTTTTTCTATCTCCTTTAGCCACAGTTAATTAGAAAGAAGCGACCTAATTAACCTTAACTACTAAACAACCCCAGACAAGCGCTAAAGGTTTAATCTAGTAGCGTATTAAACTCAATGAGATCGATGAAACAAAACAACACAAGCACAAGCGGTTGCATTTAATTTAGTCGAATGATTTCTTCCTAAAATTTAATAATACAAAGCAGTAATTTATTAAATCTTGGTTGCTTCACAAATTAGAGGGATCAAACAATTCCGGATTCGATATCTAATTTAGCAGTAGATCATCAAGAATAATAAACTAGTATGCATCCTAGTAGCTAAACAAGATAATCATGAAATGTGCATAAGAAAACATTTGATACTCAAAGTACAAATCAAATATATAAACACAAATTAGATCTCATAAGTTTTTATTGATTCCAAGGCTTCCCTACACTTCGACCAACAAGACTTTAGCCGAACATGTTCATCAAAACTTCAAAAGAAAAGTTGGAGAAGAAGAGAAGAGTTGTGTTGTGTGGTTTGTTCTCTTGATTTCTACCCCCTTTTATACACCGTAATTTAGTTGTTTCAAGCCCAAAATATCTTCTCACATATCCTCTATAAGTTACAACTTCTCAAACCAAAAAAAATTAAGTCATAAAAAAATAGGAGAATAGTTATTTTTGTTCCTAATTCTGTTCATAACATCTTTGACCGAACTTCAAGCCTAATTTCGTCCATGATGTAGCCAGAATCTCGAAAATCACAAAATATGAAAGTTGTAGCCCTCTGTCTTAGCTTTCCGAATCATTTTGAAGGACCTCAATTGCACTTCAGATGAGGAAGTTATGCGCATTTTGGTGAAAGGTATCAAAATTGTCCAGAATTGTATTTTAGCTCCATTTTGCACATAATGTCTCCAAATTCATCCTACAGCAAAATATAAAATAATGAGTGCCTTTAGTCATAAAATGAGCATAAAAAGATGAAAATTAAGGGATAAAAATATAACATTTTATGTTCTCATCAGTATCCAATCGTGCTAGGAGCGCAGCATCGTCCGTATGGTGCTGCTCCTGGATCCGTCGTAGCAACTCGTTACGGACAAACTCCACCATCTGCTGGACTCGGGCAGACTCCTGGGAGGGCTGTGAGCCATACACACAAGCAGGGAAGGTCCTAGAGGACTGTGTCACAACTAGGACGCCATAGGATCCCGTACCGTAGTACGTACCCCTGTGGAGACCACCAGCGGCAGTCACCCACAGCTCGTCCTCCGACGGAGCTGGAGCAGGCTGCGAGGAAGTACCGACCTCTCCCGCAGCAGGTGCACTAGCAGCCGCCCGCTCCTTAAGTCGTTGAAACTCGGCCTAGAAAGCATGGATACTCTATAACTTCTAATGTCTAATGTACTTATTATTACTAACTACATGAATATTTATTTGCATGCATATTTACTAATTATATCAAAACTAACACGAATTATTAAAATTAATAAATAGAATTGTAATACTTACATAGGCCTTCTCGGCCCTCTCGTCAATAAACTTTCCGTCCTACCGATGTGTTGCCAGGAAGACGGTTACCATATTGGCGTCATCACCCCTATTTATCTGTAATTAAATATATCACCTTTTACTAATTTATCGGACTTGTATTAAAATAATATTTCTGAAATAAAAAGACATACCAAACGACAAAAATGTTCCGTCATCGAAATCGACCCACCGCACCACTTTGATCCCTGCTTCCTATCCGCCTTGGCCTTCTCAGACTTTTCCTTGTACCTTGGCTCGTCGAATCGAGCCTTTATCGCAGTCCACTGATCAGGGGTGATCCAACCATGGATCGACTTTTCGGCACGATCACGAGTCTTCTTATCATTAATAGCGTCGCGGATCAGCTTAGCAGCGACGGCAGGAAACATCCCCTCGATCTGCTCGGCCCGGTACGGTGGATAGAAAAACATAGCCTAGAAGAGTGCAAACCAAATATTTATCAGTTATATATAATATGCATAAATTATATGATTCATGTTAAAAGCAAATATATTTTAACCTTGAAGCGTGTAAACCAGTAGGCCTTCCTCTCGTCCGGAGCATCAGAGTAGTTTATCCAAAGACCACCATAATTATTTCTCAATAAGTGGCCTAGGCGTCTCTGTACCGACGGAGGACGATATCTATACAGACATATTATATTCATAAGAAAAGTTAATTTATGATAAACACAGAAAAAATAAACATTTACTTTGTACCGTCGGCCCAGATCTCCATCCTCGTCTCCTCCGGAGGTGCGCACGCATCATCTGCCTGTTACTGGTCGGCCGTCGACTTAGCCTCCTCCATTTGCTCATCTGTCTCCATCGTCGTATTAGCAGGAGGAACACTAGACTTGGGAGCAGTCTCAGGCGTGGAACTACTCGTCCCAGGAGATACGCCATGTAGTGTCGTGGCAGGCGGAGGTACTGTCCGGTACAAAAGAGTACTCGACGACGATGATCCAGAGCCGGTACCAGTAGGAGGTACCGAAGGAGAACCCCGTCCTCTGCCAGTACCAGTAGAAGGTACCGAAGAAGAACCCCGTCCTTCCCATGTCGGGACATGCGGAACGATCCGCGATGACCTGTCATACCTGATAACAACATATGATGATACAACAAATAATAGAGACTAGAAATATGAAAGTACAACAAAGACAAGATAATAACCAAGACAACATATGATGATACAAGATAATAACCAAGACAACATCTAAGTCCAGATAGTATATTCTACAAAAAAACATCTAAGTCCAGATAGTAACCAAGACTAGATAATAACCAACTCTACAGAATAATAAAATAAAAGTACATCTCTCTCAATTATCTTAAGAATATTCATCTTGTTCGTCTTCCTCGACCTCATCTTCCTCTTCCTCCTCATCTTCACTTTCATCTTCGCCTTCGTCGGCTTCGCCTTCCTCTTCAGATAATTTTACATCTTCTACATTAGTCGTATAATGCGTAACTTCTGTGGAGTCTACATCAACAATATTGGTTACAAGAGTTAGCTCGTCCTCCTGATAAGCTTTTTTTGTCAACATCAAAAGCATTTCTAGCTTTAGTCTTGCATACTGCCCACCAGTCGGACTTCGTTGCTCCCTGTCTCGGATAAGCTATAAAGTACACGAGCTGAGACTGAGTTGATAGGACAAATGGTTCGTAGCATTGATATCTACGCTTGTAGTTTATATCCACAAGACCATGCTTGTCAATTTTCCAACCTTGATTTTCAATCGGATCGAACCATTCACACTTGAACAACACGATTTTTGCAGGTTCTCTGCCATAATTATATGTCAACTCCACAATCTCTCGCAAGATGCCAAAGAAATTATTTCCTGGATCGATATCTTTGTAGTTCGAAGATTTGATACACAAACAACTATTTTTCGTGGAATCAAGATCCAGGAAGCTGTCTCTGATCGAAGCATTTGTCGACTTGAACCTAAAGCCATTCACACAGTAACTTGGCCATATTTTAACGGCAATAATTGGTCCCTTGGCAAGAGTTCTAATTAATTCAATCTCGGGTGAAATTAGACGATCGACCTGAATACCAAAGAAGAGATGGTAAGTTATTTAGTATGCAGTTGCATTATAAGAGACCAGTAATTACCGAGCTGCTTACATATTCGCTCAGCCAAGAAGGAAAATGATGTCTCATTTCTTGTTCTAATGCTTCATCTGTTAGGTAGGGTCTAACCGACCTCAACTCATCATTATATGTGCTGAAAAACAACGAAGTAACCACCGATTAGTACAATAATATTAGCTTATACTATTACATTGAGATGACGTAAACTCATCATTAATTACTTACCCCTCTAGCTTCTCCACTTCATCCTCGTCGCAATTGAGTAATATATACAACTGAGCAGCCCTTAGCTCTTCGTCATTCAAATATCTCTTCTTTATTTTTTTCGAAGGCTTTCCGGACGCATTGAATACTTTCAGTATTCCATCATTAGATTCCTGCTATCTGTCGTTATTTCTCGAAGCCCTCGTTCTATTTGTAGCAACATGAGGTTTGAAATACGTCGAGCAGAAGTTTGTAATCTACTCGAGAATATAGGCTTTACAACTAGAACCCTCGACCCGAACCTTGTTTTTCACATTCCTCTTTAGGTGGTTCAAATGTCGCTAAAACGGGTATATCCACCGATAACCGACGGGCCCACCAACATGTGCCTCGTAGGAAAGATGAATTGGCAAATGCTCCATGAAGTCGAAGAATCTAGGAGGAAATACCTTCTCGAGCTTGCACAGTATTACCGTAATATCGTTCTCCTGCTTTTCTAGACGATCGACGAGCAACTTAGTAGAACAAAGATCTCTGAAGAATATGCTAAGCTCGGTCAATGGATTCCAAACAACCTGGGGTAAGAATTTCTGAAATGCAATCAGAATTAACCTTTCCATGAATATGTGACAATCATGGCTCTTCATACCTGTCAGTTTGTTCTCCTTGAGGTCGACGCATCTTCTCAAGTTCGAAATATATCCATCTGGAAATTTCAGACCTTGAATCCACCTACAAAGTCTCACTTTATCCTCCTTCTCCAGTGAGAAAATTGCCTTAGGCTGTTTCAACTTCCCATTCCCCTCCTCTATCAAATGCAATACAGGACGTCTACATATTTCTTCAAAGTCCAATCTAGCCTTTGGATTGTCTTTCGTCTTCCCCTTTACGTCCATTACAGTATTAATTATGTTGTCAAACACATTCTTCTTGATATGCATGACATCAAGGTTATGTCTAATCAGATTGGCGCTCCAATATGGTAGATCCTAGAATATACTCCTCTTCGTCCAGTTATGAGTGCGACCAAATCCGTCACACTTGTAGCCCTTAGCAGGATCTTCAATAGCTCTCGGTAAATTTTTTACCTCTTCCAATATCGTGTATTTGGGCCATCTTGGGGGTGGATTAGCCTTCTCCACAACGCTAGCACGAAAAGCATTCATGTTCCTCCGGTACGGATGATCCTTCGGCAAGAATTGTCGATGACAATCGAAGAAGCACGGTTTGTCTCCGTGTTTCAAACGGAAAGCCTTAGTGCGGTCCATGCAATACGGACATGAAAGATGACCATGTGTGCTCCATCCAGATAACATTCCATAGGTCGGAAAGTCGTTGATGGTCCACATAAGTGTTGCCCGCATCTGAATATTTTATTTTCTAGAAACATCGTACGTGTTGGAACCTACTTTCCACAGCTGATTCAACTCATCAATCAATGGCTGTAAATACACATCGATATTCCTTTTCGGATTGTTTGGACCTTAGATAATAACGGTGAAGAACATATACGGAGTCTTCATACACATCCAAGACGGTAGGTTGTACGGAGTGACGATCACAGGCCAACACAAATACTGGGATCCCGAAAGTCCGAATAGGGTAAAACCGTCGGAGCAGAGACCCAATCAGACATTACGCGGATCAGAAGCAAAATCTGGATACTCTCGATCAAAGTGCTTCCATGCTTCTCCATCAGATGGGTGATCCAACACTCCGACTGTTCCCGTTTATGCCAACTCATGTTTTATGCAGTTTCCTTCACCATAAACAACTGCTGCAACCGCGATGTCAACGGCAAGGAGTGCATCAAATCGGTAGGCTTCCTTGCACCGACAGACTTTCCTCTACCACTGCCCTTGTAGCCATCAGCACCACAAAATCTGCAGGCGTCTTCATCCTTGTCATCTTTGTAGTACAACTGTAGAAGCATGAAAAAGAGGATATTGTTTTTAGTTCCATATCGAAAAGGAGAAGAAGAAAGGGCTCTCTCCATTCTATATATAGAGCCCCCTTCCCTCCTTCAAACTTGGACTCTTTCTGCTACGCACCTTCGGGTGCTAAGCGAAGAAGCCTAGGGTAGTACAGGCTCAACAAGCCCAGTCAACTGTCCAAGCTGCTGACCGTCAGCAGGCACCGTTAACAGTTATACGGGCTCCTGATGAAAAGTTATAAAGAACCACCCGCGTCCAGTCCCCCAGGGCTAATGGACAAGGTGTGTCTCAGAAGTCTTCCTACAACGATCAAGCGCAGTACTTTACTAGCCTCAGATCAGGAAGCAAATATGATGGTCCCAAAAGTCTCCCTACAACGATCGAAAGCAGTGCTTTACTAGCCTCAGATCAGAAAGCAAATATAATGGTCCCAAAAGTCTTTCTACAACGATCGAGAGCAAGTGCTTTTACTAGTCTCAGATCAGGAAGCAAATATGATACCTACGCACCCGAGCGCTCAGGATACCCGGGCCCACAAAACGGATGCAAAGGTAGAACAATCTGCTCTCGACTTGCGAGAGGTGGTCATTCACAAACGCAAGGAGAGAGAAGCAACCTTGATGTGTGAGGAGCCCTTTGCAGGACATCACTGCACCCAAGCCGCCATCAACTACTGCTGCCACAAGACAGTGGCTTGACCCCCAAGGTAGTCTGTGTTTATGCGGATCATCACCCTATGCGGCTAAGTAGACTCGAGCCGCAGAAGCAAGGCTCTTAAAGATCCCATGCGGCCAAGTTGACTCGAGCTGCAGAAGCAAGGCTCTCGAAGAACCCATGCGGCCAAGTGAAACCGAGCCGCAGAAGCAAGGCTCTTGGAGACCCTATGTGGCCAAGTGGACTTGAGCCGCAGGAGGAAGACTCTTGAGACTTCATGCGGCCAAGATGATCTGAGCCGCAGAAGGAAGTCTCTGGAAGACCTCATGCGGCTAAGCCAATTTGAGCCGCAGATGGAAGACTTTTGAGGCCTCATGCGGCCAAGATGATCCGAGCCGCAGAAGGAAGGCTCTTAAGGTTTTATGCGGCCAAGCCGATCCAGGCCGCAGAAGAAAGACTCTTGGTATCGTATGCGGCCAAGTTGATCCGGGCCGCAGAAGATTGATTTTACTCTGTTGTGGGGGGACACATGGCAATTTGACCAAGTCTCAACCACCCAGATTTGCTCCAACAAAGAAATCTCAATAAACCACCAGCTGGAAGCCAAAGAGAGAGTCTTCATGTGTTGTTGCAGTCACATGGCCACGAGGCCATCTATGCGGCTCAAAATATCCTTCATCCCAAAATCACTATAAATAGCAGGGTACCACACCCATGCAAGAGGCTGGCAATCTACGAAGGAAAATTTCTTTAAGAGCAAGGATCGTGTCAGATAGTCCAAGGAGTAAGACAGAGTTGCTACACTTTCCCGAGCCTCTATCGTCACCCCCCAAAATCAAAAACTAAACAATTGTACTTAGATTGTTTCCTAGGATTCACTACTAAAATCTGCAAAATTGGCGACATATATTTAGCGACATTCGATTAACGTCGCTAAATTATGTATATTAGAGACGTTTTATATAAATGTCGCTAATAGTCGCTACTAGCGACGACTTAGCGACGTAACAACGACGTATATTAATCACATGACCCAGTCGTCGCTGGGACGTCGCTAATAGCGATGAATTTAGCGACGGTAGTGTAAGCGTCCCTAAATTCTAATTATATCCCGCCCCAACGTTTCATTTCCCCCCATTTTCCTCTCTCACTCTCTTTCCTCCCCCCTTCCGACGCTCTCACTCTCTCCGGCGGCGACTCCCACTCTCTCCGGCGGCGACTCTCACTCTCTCCGGCAAATCTTCTCCCTCTTCAATACGTGACTCTCCCCCTCCCTCTCTCTCTCTCTCTCTGTCTATTTTGGTTGTTAGTGGTTTGGGGGGGTACGGGTGGCTCGGAGGGAGGTGCAGGGGGATGCGGGTGGTTGGGGGTGAGTGGGGGTGGCTGGGGGGGTAGGACAGGGGGGACGAAGGCGGCTGGGGGAGGGGAGCTAGGGTTAGGGTTCGGGTTAGGATTCATTTCCCATTCGGCGCTCTCACTCTCTGCGGCGCTGTCACTCTCTCCGACGACTCTCCTCCCCTCCTCCGACGCTCTCACTCTCTCTCCTCCCCCCTTCGACACTCTTACTGTCTCCGGCGCTGTCACTCTCTCCGGCGACTCTCCTCTCCCCTCCGGCGCTCTCACTCACTCTCTCCTCTCCCCTCCGACGATCTCACTCTCTCCGGCGCTATCACTCTCTCCGACGACTCTCCTCCCTCTCCGGTACGTGGTACTCTTCATCTCCCCCCCTCTCTCTCTCTCTCTGGCTGTTTTGGTTGTTGGTGGTTGGGGGGGTGCGCGTGGCTCGGGGGGAGGGATAGGGGGATACGGGTGGTTCGGGGGTGAGTGGGGGGTCGCTGGGGCGGTGGAGCAGGGGGACGAGGGCGGCTGGGGGAGGGGTGCTAGGAGTAGGATTCGGGTTAGGGGTGGGTATGTGTGGGCGGCTGGGGGAGGGGAGCAGGGAGGAGGGAAGGGTTAGGGTTCGGGCTAGGGGTGGTGTAGGGGGGGCTTGGTCAGGGGCACCGATAGTACCGAAAAATCTGATAATTATTTGTTTTCCGACATCAAAAAATATGATACTATGATTCGAACGCACCGATAGAGCCGATATTTGTAACAAGTAGTTTTGTTGGTTGGTTAATTGGTAACATGGTGATCGGGACATATAGTCCCTGCAGCCATTTGACTGGCAAGGCAGAAACTATGGTACGACATGGTGATCAGGACATAGTCCCTGCAGCCATTCGACTGGCGAGGCAGAAACTATGTAGCCGTAGATAAAGTTGACTGTCCTTCGACCCTCATCCCTCGGCAATGATGGTACGACAACCTATCACTATATCTTATATAGTAGTAGATGATATCTTAGTATTACATTATGTGAGTTCATCTTGATTCTGTTACATTCTTCAGATACTAGATTCGATAAGAACGTATACTACACCATATGTATAGAATATAGATGAGTCACACTAATGTATGCTAGAATGAATTTTGAGTTGTGTTCTGAGCCATCCGTTTTTACACTTAAAACACATATGAATTAGGATAACCAACCGAAGAGCATACTCTAAGAGATCCATCTGAGTAGGATGTATACTCTGAGAGATCACCTTTACAAGAATGATTTCAGTAGTGGAATTGAGTGTTGGAGGAGATATTATCAGAGTGTACGTCCTACTCAGATGGGTCTCTCACCGTTACTATTTTTTCTAACAGCATGGTAGATGTGCTCCGTCAACAGATTCTTGCTCTGAGCCAAAACTTTGCCCCGGAGCTCAATTGGACATCCTTCGTGTAGAGCTCAAGCGAGAGGTTCCTGACAGCATGGTGGTCTCCTTTGTCAAAGGATTCGTGCTCATCCCACTTGTAGGACGAGCAAGAATCCTTTGACAAAGGAGACCACCATGCTGTCAGGAACCTCTCACTCGAGCTCTACACGAAGGATGTCCAATTGAACTCCGGGGCAAAGTTTTTACTCAGAGCAAGAATCTGTTGACGGAGCACATCTACCATGTTGTCAGAAAAAAATAGTAACGGTGAGAGACCTATCTGAGTAGGACGTACACTCTGATAATATCTCCTCCAACACTCAATCCCACTACTGTTATCATTCTTGTAAAGGTGATCTCTCAGAGTATACGTCCTACTCAAGGATGTCCACTCGAGCTCTGGGGCAAAGGATTGACTCAGAGCGGATTTCTGGACAGAGATGACAAAGAAGATGGCTGCCAAAGCTTATGTAAGTTTTCTAATTCTTTATACGTATTATATTTTTGTCATTTTGTATTACTGATACTCTGAGTAATACGGAGTGGTTCGATACCGATACTCTGAGCATCAGACCATTCCTATGTGTATCGGTATCGTAATCACAATACCGATACTCGAGTATCGCATTGATACTCAAGTATCACATCTGATAGTTCTCACATTTATTTGTCAATTACTGTATTTCAGTTCTAGTTAGTTTTATGTGATTCTCTGATAGTTCTCTCATTCATTTTCAACCGCTCGCTCCTGTGAATATTGATTTTACCAGATGGCACCCATGACCCGAGGAGCGGCACGTCATTTGAGGGAAACAGTGAATGCTGAGGTGGCTCCTCCTGCTGTTAAGAAGGAAGTGGCACCGGTATGTAGTGAGACCGGGAGTTCTATTCATCCAGCACCGGTAGCTAGTGAGACCAGAAGTTCTATTGATGCAGCACTTGCAAGGGACTACATCTCTCCTGCCGCCGTCGATCCCACTTTTTCGAGGTGGTTGCGTGATCGTATCACTGAGCGTTTGCGTGAGCTGCGTGGTTCTCATTTGCTATTAGTACTTATTTGTATTGGACTATTTGTATTGTGGGTTTTTTTTGTATTAGACTATTTATATTGGACTACATATATGAATTAGTATTGTGTCAATCTCTGGATTGTATTGGACTTTGACATGGTGATCAGGACATAGTTCCTGCAGCCATTCGACTGGCGAGGCAGAAACTATGTAGCCATAGATAAAGTTGACTGTCCTTCGACCCTCATCCCTTGGCAATGATGATACGATAACCTATCACTATATCTTATATAGTAGTAGATGATGTTTTAGTATTACATTATGTGAGTTCATCTTGATTCTGTTACATTCTTCAGATACTAGATACTAGATTCGATAAGAACGTATACTACACCATATGTACAAAACATAGATGATTCACACTAATGTATGCTAGAATGAATTTTGGGTTGTGTTCTGAGCCATCCGTTCTCACACTTGGAGAAAAATCGAATTTTTTGTATTTTATATGACGCACAAATACCGCTCGAGTGAGCCAAAGGCATGCAGCCACTTCCCTCCCTCCATTCCCCCTCTCCCTCTCTCATGCTATCAACGTCACAACTTTTCCAGTGTTGCTCCCTCTAATGATGATGAACACAAAAATCAAAGACCCCCCCTCTCCTTTCTCACTCTTCACAGTTCTCACAACAGGAAGGATCAGTGCTTTCTAGTTCTCTTCCATCCATCCATTCCTCCGTTCTGATCAAGCCTCTTCCTTCTCCTCTAATCCACCATGGCTCTGGACCCATCTGCTCTTCCCTACTTCCCTTCTTCTTATTTGACTCTCTCAGCCACATATGATATCCAGCTCAAGTGCAGAGGCGGAGGAGAAGAAGTGGGCAGGAATAGGAGGCCGGGGAAGCAGCACAGCCGACGACATGACATGGAGGAAGTACATAGGTTTTCTTCAACATCCATAGGAGAAGGATATATCTTTTCACAACATGTCACCTTGTCAAAGACCCTTAATGTGAATATCATGTTACCGCGGTGTCGGAAGACTAACATGTCATAATTTTCTAAGCCATGTGCTTTGACATAATCCTTCCAACTCTTTCCTCCTAACTTAACATCTGTACCCAACCCGGGATAAAATCACGGTGTTAAGGCCACAGAACCTATCACGTCCATATTACCTCTGTTAGGTTTTGTTTCAAATATATTACCCGTACTACCAGTGCACAAAAGGGTAATAGGTCTACAAAAATTGTTTCTAATCTATTACCTGCACTACCAGTGCGCAAAAGGGTAATAGGTCCACAAAAAATTTATTCAAATCTATTACCCACACTACCAATGCACAAAAGGGTAATAGGTCCACAAAAATTGTTCAAATCTATTGCTCGCATCTCCAGATGCACAAAAGGGCGATAGGTCCACAAAAAGTCCCCCAGTAGGATGTCCTATGCCAATCACAAATGCTGTATTAGGTCCTCTAGTACAAGCACCCCTTCTCTCACAATCATATGCTTCTGGAGCCCAGTTGTTCCGTTGCATTCACTCCCTAGTAGTAAAACAACCATGTCCAAATCACCTCTGAGTTGTTTTTCTACCCCTTACAAAGCAGATGATGCTAAAAGCAAATGTTTACCACGTCCACCTTACCTCTGAGTAAACACCTCGTGCAACAACCCCTGCGTTGTGGCGTATCAATTATAGAACTTCCATGTCCATATCACTCTGAGTTATTCTGTGTATCCTCACCGAGTTCACTCCTGCCATGTCTATATCACCTCTGAGTAGGAAAGCTCTACCATCAACCTCATATTTATCACATCCATATCACCTCTGAGTAAATATGTTGGTTCCCTCTCTCAACTTATTAACTGTACCTAAAACCAAGGTACGCCAAGGATGATAAGTCCACATAAAATCTCCAGCGGAAGTACCCAAACCTATCACGTCCATGCTACCTCTGATAGGATTGCCACACCAAAAAAGCTCTACTTTTCATGCTTCTTATTCAAAGTATTCCAAATTTGTAATTTAAAAATTTTGAAGGGGGTCTTGTAGAAGCATGGAAAAGAGGATATTATTTTTAGTCCCACATCGAAAAGGAGAAGAAGAAAGGGCTTACTGCATTCAATATATAGAGCCCCCTTCCTTTCTTCCAACTTGGACACTTCCTACTATGCACCTTCGGGTGCTAAGTCGAATAAGTCTAGGACAGTACGGGCTCAACAAGCCCAGTCAACTGTCCAAGCTGCGGACCGTTAGCGGGCACCGTTAACTATTATACGGCCTCCTGATGGAAAGTTAAACAGAACCACCCGCGTCTAGTCCCCTAGGGCTAACGAACAGGGTGGGTCTCAGAAGTCTTCCTACAACGATCATGCGCAGTGCTTTACTAGCCTCAGATCAGGGAGCAAATATGATGGTGTCATGACCCGCACCCGATTTTTGGACGCGAGCTCGTGAGCAAGCCAGCTACGTATCGAACGGACTTCAGCCCGACTAGAATACGTAAACGCTGTCAAGGCTATGGTATACTGCCAAATCATGGCAACAAATCTATATCTCAATCCATAATAAGAATAATAAACAAGAATGAACAAGTATGGGTCGTGGTCTGCAGCCCACTAGCATACATGCCCGATTAGACTCCAAGAAATAACATGAGTCTATAAACTGAATAAATATAATATGTCATAATGATTAAAGGAAAGCACGAGCTGGATGAACTGAATAATAAATATGGCATCAATACCTGAATCCCGCATGCAATAGCATCACATCCGGACCACAAGTGTCATAATCATCCGTCATCCGCAGCTGCTAACTAACTCCACGCAATAACTAACCTGAAGAGATCATCAGGTTCTCAGGGGACATAGCAAGATACATAAAAACATGCCTATCTAACAGTTTATCATGCAATAAAGAAAATACAGAAGATAAACAGGAAAGGACCAATCATCACAAAAATACGACTATACACGACTGGAAGAACCACTACGCCTGAACGAACTGCTGGAGAAGAACAAGAGAACACGATATCAAGATGTCAATGAATAACCAAATCGAATACTCAAACCCTCGTCCCTAGTGTGGACTCGCAGGTTTGAACAACTACTAGCCCTCGTCCCTAGTGTGGACTCGCAGACTAGCATCACCCTCGTCCCTAGTGTGGACTCGCAGGTGTGAACCATATACTACTAACCCTCGTCCCTGGTGTGGACTCGCAGGCTAGCATCACCCTCGTCCCTTGTGTGGACTCGCAGGTGTGGACATATAACTACTAACCCTCGTCCCTGGTGTGGACTCGCAGATTAGCTTACTAACTCTCGCCCCTGGTGTGGGCTCGCAAGTTAGCTTAACTACTAACCCTCGTCCCTAATGTGGGCTCGCAGATTAGCTTACTAACTCTCGCCCCTGGTGTGGGCTCGCAAGCTAGCTTAACTACTAACCCTCGCCCCTAATGTGGACTCGCAGGTTAGCTTCAAGAATTTCAAGGTACAACAGTTCCAATATGACTTATTCATCCTATGACACGATGCAACTCATTCTAAGTACAAAAGATGACACGACACGACCCAATTACAATATACGAGAAAACCAATCCAATATGAACTATAAAGCTAATTATAAACAAGGCTATATATAAACTAGCAGACATGATATACAAATCACATATAAATAATCAACTAATAAAACTGTATAATAATATAAATATGTATGTAAATAAACTGTAGAGGGAGGCAAGGTATACTTGCCTGGAGGTTGCACGCAGATCCAATAACAATCTAGTCCACTGCTAAGCCATTCAGTTCAAGTCATCACAACTGTCTCCAAAAGCTGAAATAAACGTTACCAACATTCTCAGAATAGTCAAATTAGCTAGGATTTCCTGTCCTTAAGTCCAATTCTGGACACAGGGGCAAAACGATAATTTCGGACAAAAAAGGTGTCCGCCGTTGGACCCGCTTTGCACCGAAAAGCGTGCCAAAGCCTATGGTCTCTTAAATCGTCAAACTATATGTCTACTGATCCAGTTTTTCGATACGAACCCAACCGTATGTCCAGAGTTGGATTTCGGCGGGCCGTGCACAAAATCATCCGTTGAATCGGACCGTGGGACCCGCGAAACGACGATCCTATTCCACTGTCTCAGAATTGGACCAAACTTGGCATACAGGACCAAAAAAATGATACGATCCTGTTGGCGCAAGTTTCGTCTCGATCTGACGAGCGTGCACAAAGTAATTAAGAAATTTGCAAAGTGTACGATACGGTGAATTTTGACGGATACGCATCAAATTCGTCGCGCACACACGACCAATTTGAATTCCGTCAAAGCCCACACGACCACGAAGCCGATACGCAGCTTTTGATGCTTTCAGTTCGCGACCACGTCGCCCAAAATGGCGGGACGTACGTCGTATCGTGGGTTTTCTACTTTTTCCAAAACTGTTTTTCATATTTTTCTTAATTTTTCGATCAAACTTTTCTCATGTTATAGTAAATCAAAAATAAAAGTAACAATAGCGTTTTGATGTTGGTTATGTTAACTACAGGTCTGTTTAATTCGATCTTTCTAAAGTGTCACGCCCCAGAACCAGAATACTGGAGAGCGGGGGCAGACATAGCCAGCTACGTATATTGAAATAGAATACATCTCAACTATACGGTCACGGCTGTCTAGATATGAGGGTTTACTACAAGCCAGCAGTCTCTTAAGGTCAAGCCTATTGTCTCAATCTCAAGCAATTAACAGAGTTACAAGATGTTAGAGCATCAAATATATATATATAAGGCGTCCCAAATATTACATATTGGATGATCATGAAGCTAGTCGTACAAAATGATAGGACTAGCAAGAGTTCAGTCATACATGATCAACCCTAGGATTTGTTAATCATGTTTACAGCCCGTAGGCAGACAGTAAGTAAATGTGCATCGAGCTAACAGGTGCTCGTCGGCTAAACGCCTAAAAGAATAAATTTACATATAAGTGGGTAAAACAAAAAGGAAAACCCACTCTTGGCCCGGGTTCCGTCTAGTTGTCACCATTGGGCTGGAAGCTTGGTAGATCCTCTGGAGCTGCTCCGAAATCTGGCCACACAAAACCAGCTGGGTCAAACCCCAGAAAGAGCAAGTGCCACAAAGGAGGCCACAAATAAGAACAAAAGCCAGCATATCAGAACATAAAGAATAAAAGAAGTACAAGTAGTAAAGTACACAGGGCGATAAACGACTAGGGACGCGGAACCATTCCGGGAGCCAGGTTACAATCCTTAAACCAGACAAGGACCGGGGTTGTAACCCTTCGCCTGAATAGCTCACTGTCTCTAATCATTTATCGTTAAGATAAGTAAAACAAACATGCTCAGGAGATAGCAGGTACTGGAGCTAGACAAGACTTAGACAAGGCTGGACACCATCCATTCACAATCGGCCAAGCAAGTACTACGGCTTACTACTTTAACTAACTAGGGTTATCACAAACCTAATTACTAACAAGATGCAAGTGAGAATTCCAGTCCCAAGCCCTGCAGACCATCCAGTTATCCTTCCGCGGGTTGAGAGTTATAGGTGGGTACATTGCCCGGGAGACAAATGTATCCTTAGGTGACTTAGAGGGTGCAACACATGACAGTGTGCTGGAAATGTGCTCTACTCGTCGGCAAGCTACAAGTCCATTAAAGCGCCCAGATAACGAGATTGCTTGTGACTGGAAATTCTCCATGTTCTAGTTTGATCTAATCATTAGCCTAATCCAATTTAGCGCGAGTCCCTGGCCGTGGTACCCAGGAAGTCACGTCCTAGACATGATGCAAGACAAGACAAGTGGATTGTACAAGCAAGCAAGCAGGAGCACCCACGGTGTCAAGTTGATTATACGAGTCAAGTTACAAGTTACAAGTCAAGTCAAGTCAGGAGTGCGCCGCCACGGGCCACTATCAAGTTATCAAGATAAATCATGTCAGGGTACTGTCAGGAGTGCGCCACTACGGGCTACTGTCAAGTCAGGTTGGTCATGCCAGGAGTGCACCACTACGGGTCACTGTCGTGTTATGCTAGTTCCTTGTCATACCAGGCCATGTACAATAGTCATTCCCAACATATTAAGTAAAATCAAGTTCATGACAAAAGGCGTAAGGATATAAAATGGACGTAAAATATCTAATAAAATACCAATATATATAGGGCTATAGAAGAGCCAAGATCAAGAAATAACAAATTCATCATAGACAAGTAGGTTGTGCAGGGTATGCACTGCGCAGGGTGCCAAGTGCGCAGGGTGAGTTGCGCAGGGTACCAACTGCTCAGGGTGCCAAGTGCGCAGGGTGAGTTGCACAGCAGATGGATTACGCACAGGAGGATTGCGCATGGGTGGATTGCGCAATGGTCGATTGCGCAGGGGCTACTTTGCGCATGGCTGGCTTGCGCATGGCTAGCTTGCGCCAACGCAATCCAGCGCAGCGCAAAGCACTGGCCAAGTGATTGCGCAATCGGCCATGCGCTAAGGATCACAGGCCGAGGGTGCGCAAATGGCCATGCGCTAAAAAGCGCAGGGCAGAGGGCTGTTCTTCCTGGCCGAGAGCAAGTTCAAGAACACCAAGAACTTCAATTCTTCATAACTTAGCCAAATTAAAACCAAATCTAGATTTTCAAAGTTCTAACTTGAGTAAAATCGAATTCTCTTCCACATGGAAGCATCAAAACATACAAAAATCAAAGTTAAATAGATCAAAACCATGTAAATCCGAAAATAGTAAAAACCTAGATCTAGAACAAAGGAAACTCCAAATCACAAAATGTCAAGTTCTAAAGTTGTTCTCTATGGCCTAATCTAGCTAATGGATAAATAAAAAGTGGTGCTTAGTTGATGGCAAGGTGCACTTGCCTAATGGGTTGGGGAGTTGTGTGGAAGAAGGAAGAAGAAGAAAATTAATGGAGAGTAAAGAGGAGAGAGAAAATTTGGTGGAGATATAATGAGGGTGGTTGTGTTGTGTTGAGGGTAGGGTGTAGGTTAAAGTGTACCAATTCATATTAAACCAAACCTAATCAAACCAACCCAATTAAAACCGAGCCGAGCCGAAACCCGAAATATGAGAAAACTAAAATCCCGCAAGTCGAGAAAATAAAATACGTGCCAAAATCAATTTACGAGTACAAATACGAAATACAGGAAATGGGGGTGACAACTCTACCCACCTTCAAAGAATTCCGTCCTCGGAATTTAATCAAGGAGGTAGAGATTGCCACGATAAGCTATACTAAGCACAGGCAAGCTACGTTAAGCAGTTCAATCATACAATCATACAATGCAAGCAAGGAAGGGAAAGCGTAAGGCATAAGAAAGACATTATACCTCACGAGTCAAACAGGTAGGGATATCGCGATCGGATGTCGTCCTCACGCTCCCACGTTGACTCACCTAGAGAGTGATGACCCCAAGCAACATGGACTAAGTTAATAGTCTTGTTCTTGAGCGTCTTTTCTCTCCGGTCCAATATAGACACAGGCCTCTCCTCATACGAAAGGTTGGTACCAACAACCAATTCCGAATGATCTAGGATATGGCTCGGGTCCGGGATGTACCGTCTTAATTGGGATACATGGAATACATCATGTACCTCACTTAGCGACGGCGGAAGAGCGAGACGATAGGACACATCGCCTACTCGCTCTAGAAATCGAACGGCCCTATATACCTAGGACTAAGCTTTCCCCGCACGCCAAAACGAATGACGCCGCGGGTGGGCGAGATCCTAAGGAATACATGGTCGCCGACGGCAAATTCTAAGGGACGCCGATGAGCATCGGTCCAATGGCGCTGGCGATCCTGAGCAACTCGGAGGTGATCTCTGACTTTCCTGACCACTTCAACCGTCTGAGAAATCAATTCTGGACCGAGCATCTGCCTCTCTCCGACATCGTCCCATGCTAATGGGGATCTGTACTTCCTACCATACAGAGCCTCGAAGGGTGCCATCTGGATACTGGCCTGGAAACTATTGTTGTACGAGAATTCCACCAGATGCAGGTGATCCTCCCACAAACCACCGAAGTCAAGGGTACACGACCGCAACATATCTTCGAGAGTTTGTATAGTACGCTCTGACTGCCCATCTGTCTACGGGTGATACGCTGAGCTGAACTTGAGACGAGTCCCCAAACTTTGATGAAGACTGCGCCAGAAGTGCGATGTGAATCTCGTATCCCTGTCTGATACTATGCTGACTGGCACTCCGTGAAGTCTGACGATCTGCCTGAGATACATCTCTGCTAGCTGTGCCGTCGACTGTCCAACTCTAAATAGAAGAAAGTGTGCCACCTTGGTAAGCCGGTCCACAATGACCCAAATAGCATCTCTGCCTGCCGGAGATCTGGGTAATCCAGTCACAAAATCCATGGTAATGTGCTCCCATTTCCATTCTGGGATCGGCAAAGGTTGAAGAAGTCCAGCTGGCCTCTGATGTTCAGCCTTGACTTGTTGGCAAACCAAACATCGAGAGACATACCGGGCTATCTCCCTCTTCATACCATTCCACCAAAAGTGTTGACGAATATCTCTGTACATCTTCGTGCTGCCTGGGTGGATGGAATACTGCAAACTGTGAGCCTCTGCCATGACTTCCTGTCTGATATCTCCACTGGGTACACAAAGACGCGTGCCGTGTCGAAGTGTACCATCCTCATGAATACATAACTCTGGCCTTCTCCCTGCCTCGCACTCTGCTCTGAGCCGCTGAATCTTGGAATCTGCTAACTGTGCTGTCCGGATCCTCTCAACTATGGTGGACTGAATCTGTAGGCTGGCCATCAAGGCCACATTGGAAGGAAGAACCACTTCAATTCCCATCTTCTGAAGATCCGACAATAACTCTGGTTGCGCCGTCAGGAAATAAACTCCGGCTCTCCGGTTCAACGCATCTGCTACAACGTTGGCCTTCCCTGGATGATACAGCAAATCCATATCGTAGTCCACCAGTAGCTCGAGCCATCTTCTCTGCCGCATATTAAGATCCTTCTGGGTGAAAACATACTTCAGGCTCTTATGATCAGTAAAGATCTCCACTCTATCTCCGTACAAGTAGTGCCTCCACAACTTAAGTGCAAACACTACTGTTGCTAGCTCCAAGTCGTGGGTCGGGTAATTCTTCTCATGATCACGGAGTTGACGTGACGCATAAGCAATTACCTTCCCATGCTGCATCAAAACACATCCCAATCCTCTGCCTGAAGCGTCGCAATAAACTATAAATCCTCCGGTCCCATCTGGAAGGGTAAGAATGGGAGCCGTTACCAAACCTCGCTTCAACTTCTCAAATAATTCCTGACATTCTGCTGTCCAAACGAACGGCACATCCTTGCGGGTTAACTGAGTCATCGGTGCTGAAATCCTTGCAAAATCAGAGACGAACCGCCGGTAGTAGCCGGCCAATCCAAGAAAGCTGCGAACTTCTGCCACTGAGCTGGGTACTGGCCATGCCTCGATAGCCACAATCTTCTGGGGATCCACTTCCACTCCTCTTCTGGTAATGATGTGACCCAAGTAAGAAATGCGATCGAGCCAAAACTCGTATTTACTGAACTTGGCGTACAACTGGTGCTCTCTGAGAATCTGGAGGACAATTCTGAGATGCTGCTCGTGCTCTGCTTCACTCTTACTGTAGACCAGGATGTCATCAAGGAAAACTATCACAAACTGATCCAAGTAAGGCATAAAAATACGGTTCATGAGGTCCATGAACACTGCCGGCGCATTGGTCGCTCCAAAGGGCATAACTAGAAACTCCCAATGCCCATACCTCGATCTGAACGCCGTCTTCGGGATGTCCTGCTCTCTGACTCTGATCTGGTGGTATCCTGACCGTAAGTCTATCTTCGAGAAAACTGAAGCCCCTTTGAGTTGATCAAACAAGTCATCTATCCTCTGGAGAGGGTATCTGTTCTTGATTGTCACTGAGTTCAAGGTACGATAATTAACACATAGCCTAGACGTACCATCCTTCTTTTTCACAAGAAGCATCGGGGCTCCCCAAGGCGATCCACTTGCACGAATGAATCCCTTGGTTCTAAGTTCTTCAATCATCTTGTACAAAATCTCCAACTCTGAAGGCGCCATTCTGTAGACTCGCTCTGATACTGCTGCTGTCCCGGGAATCAAGTTAATGGTGAACTCGATCTCCCACTCTGGTGGCATCCCTGGAAGTTCTTCTGGAAAGACATCTGGAAACTCTTCAACTATCCGGGGCAACTGCACTGCTGTTACTGCCATCCGTAATACTGGAGGAGATGGCTCTACGGCGCCTCTGGAAAATGAAAACTCTGGCTCTCCGGGAATACTAAAGACAACTCTGCCAGCATGGCAGTCTATCCTAGCATAATGGTTCCTCAACCAATCCATGCCTAGGACTACATCATAGTCTGCCAAAGGGAACTCTATGAGCCTAGCGGGGAACTCTCTACCGCTAACTACGATCCGACACGAGGAAAATACTCGATCTACTCCCACAAGACCATTACCAGTAAGTATATTGAGTCTCACTGATAATGACTCGGGCTTCAATCCTATCCGTGTCACGAATCGTGCAGACATGAATGAATGCGATGCACCAGAATCAAATAATACAGATGCTGGAAAGGTACTGACGAGAATAATACCTGCCACTACCTCACCTGGTGCAACTTCTTCTTCCATGGTCATCATCATAGCCTGACCTTTAGCTGCGGGTCCTCTCTGCTGGAAACCCCTCTGTCGGTTATGTGCTGGAGCCTGGGTGAACTGCTGCTGGTTCTGCTGATGAAAGGCCTGGGCCTGAGGCAACAATGGCCTCGGGTACTGCTGCTGCTGCTGAACTGGAGCTGGGGCTGGTCCTCTTACCGAAGAACTAGAAAGGTTGGATGATGATGGACCTCCCCTATTCGGGCAGGTCCCTATCTGGTAGTCTGCTCCTCCACAAGCCAGGCACAATCCCTGTGCCCTACGACACTCTGCCACTACATGGCCCGGCTTTCCGCAATGAGAACATCCCACCGCGGAAGACTGCTTCTGCTTCTGCTGCTGTGGATACGTCGGGATCGAATGCTGAACCGACGTCACTGAGGCCGCCCGCCTCGGAGTCCCAATGGTTATACCCCTAGCTGCCGGGGCTGGAGCTGATGATTGGTGCATCTGGTTGTGGGACCGCTTCCTGCCTCTGGTCCTGTCCACAATTCTCCGGGAGGTATACTCGTGCCTCCTTGCTGCCTTCAACACTGCATCGAACGTCTGGTGCTCGAACTGCTCCACAGCCAATAATATCTCTAAGTGCAGCCCTTGCTGGAACCGCTGAGCCCTATCGAACTCAGTTGCCACCAAGGTGGGGGCGAACCTACTCAGCCTAGAAATCTCGGTCGCATAGCCATCGACCGTCCTGCCTCCTTGCTTCAAGTTGGTGAATCTGGTCTGCAGGTCGTACCGTGCCACCGCATCGAAGTACTTTGTCTGGAACCTCTCTCTGAACGTCGCCCAAGTGACTGGTGCTGCTAATCCCATGGCCTGAGCTGCCCACCAATCGCGAGCCAAGTCTAACAACTGTAGGCGTACCACCGCCACCTTCTCATTCTCAGGTGTCCTAGCTGCTTCTAGAACCACCTCGGTATCCTGAAGCCAAGCGTCCGCGGCAATCGCATCTTTACTGTCGTCAAAGAAGGGAGGGTTCAAGCGCTTGAAACTGTTGGTCGTCTGATTCCCTTGGGGACCTCCTCGGTTTAGTGCATCATGAACTTCCTGGTGCAAGGCGTCGCCTCGACGATCTTGGGATGCAAGCAGTTCTCTGATAAGCCCTACCAAAGGTCCCTCATCCTGTCTAGCTGGTTGAACGGGCGGAGCTGCCTGAACTGGAGGTACTGAGCCTCCGGAAAGCATAACTCGGGAGGCTACTCCAGAGTGCTGAGCTTGATCTTCCTGGCGCTGGGGTGCTTGTCGAGCTTCCTCTGGCTGGTTGGTAGGCCCGGGAGTAGTGCCGCTGAAGAAGACGACATAGGGAATAATAAGGAAAGGACCAGGACAGATCAATGATACAAGCAATGTGATCAGGTCAAGAATCTCAGGGATTTGAAGATACGAGCAGAGATCAAGGGCAAATATTGATTGAGACATCTATTCGGTAAACCCTCATATTTCTTGATTGACAAGACCTGCATGGGCCACCACTTAAACCATGTCACGCCCCAGAACCAGAATACTGGAGAGCGGGGGCAGACATAGCCAGCTACGTATATTGAAATAGAATACATCTCAACTATACGGTCACGGCTGTCTAGATATGAGGGTTTACTACAAGCCAGCAGTCTCTTAAGGTCAAGCCTATTGTCTCAATCTCAAGCAATTAACAGAGTTACAAGATGTTAGAGCATCAAATATATATATATAAGGCGTCCCAAATATTACATATTAAATGATCATAAAGCTAGTCGTACAAAATGATAGGACTAGCAAGAGTTCAGTCATACATGATCAACCCTAGGATTTGTTAATCATGTTTACAGCCCGTAGGCAGACAGTAAGTAAATGTGCATCGAGCTAACAGGTGCTCGTCGGCTAAACGTCTCAAAGAATAAATTTACATATAAGTGGGTGAAACAAAAAAGAAAATCCACTCTTGGCCCAGGTTCCGTCTAGTTGTCACCATTGGGCTGGAAGCTTGGTAGATCCTCGGGAGCTGCTCCGAAATCTGGCCACACAAAACCAGCTGGGTCAAACCCCAGAAAGAGCAAGTGCCACAAAGGAGGCCACAAATAAGAACAAAAGCCAGCATATCAGAACATAAAGAATAAAAGAAGTACAAGTAGTAAAGTACACAGGGCGATAAACGACTAGGGACGCGGAACCATTCCGGGAGCCAGGTTACAATCCTTAAACCAGACAAGGACTGGGGTTGTAACCCTTCGCCTGAATAGCTCACTGTCTCTAATCATTTATCGTTAAGATAAGTAAAACAAACATGCTCAGGAGATAGCAGGTACTGGAGCTAGACAAGACTTAGACAAGGCTGGACACCATCCATTCACAATCGGCCAAGCAAGTACTACGGCTTACTACTTTAACTAACTAGGGTTATCACAAACCTAATTACTAACAAGATGCAAGTGAGAATTCCAGTCCCAAGCCCTGCAGACCATCCAGTTATCCTTCCGCGGGTTGAGAGTTATAGGTGGGTACATTGCCCGGGAGACAAATGTACCCTTAGGTGACTTAGAGGGTACAACACATGACAGTGTGCTGGAAATGTGCTCTACTCGTCGGCAAGCTACAAGTCCATTAAAGCGCCCAGATAACGAGATTGCCTGTGACTAGGAATTCTCCATGTTCTAGTTTGATCTAATCATTAGCCTAATCCAATTTAGTGCGAGTCCCTGGCCGTGGTACCCAGGAAGTCACGTCCTAGACATGATGTAAGACAAGACAAGTGGATTGTACAAGCAAGCAAGCAGGAGCACCCACGGTGTCAAGTTGATTATACGAGTCAAGTTACAAGTTACAAGTCAAGTCAAGTCAGGAGTGCGCCGCCACGGGCCACTATCAAGTTATCAAGATAAATCATGTCAGGGTACTGTCAGGAGTGCGCCACTACGGGCCACTATCAAGTCAGGTTGGTCATGCCAGGAGTGCACCACTACGGGTCACTGTCGTGTTATGCTAGTTCCTTGTCATACCAGGCCATGTACAATAGTCATTCCCAACATATTAAGTAAAATCAAGTTCATGACAAAAGACGTAAGGATATAAAATGGACGTAAAATATCTAATAAAATACCAATATATATAGGGCTATAGAAGAGCCAAGATTAAGAAATAACAAATTCATCATAGACAAGTAGGTTGTGCAGGGTATGCACTGCGCAGGGTGCCAAGTGCGCAGGGTACCAACTGCGCAGGGTGCCAAGTGCGCAGGGTGAGTTGCGCAGCAGATGGATTGCGCACAGAAGGATTGTGCAGGGGTGGATTGCGCAATGGTCGATTGCGCAGGGGCTACTTTGCGAATGGCTGGCTTGCGCATGGCTAGCTTGCGCCAGCGCAATCCAGCGCACCGCAAAGCACTGGCCAAGTGATTGTGCAATCGGCCATGCACTAAGGAGCACAGGCCGGGGGTGCGCAAATGGCCATGCGCTAAAAAGCGCAGGGCAGAGGGCTGTTCTTCCTGGCCGAGAGCAAGTCCAAGAACACCAAGAACTTCAATTCTTCATAACTTAGCCAAATTAAAATCAAATCTAGATTTTCAAAGTTCTAACTTGAGTAAAATCAAATTCTCTTCCACATGGAAGCATCAAAACATATAAACATCAAAGTTAAATAGATCAAAACCATGAAAATCCGAAAATAGTAAAAACCTAGATCTAGAACAAAGGAAACTCCAAATCACAAAATGTCAAGTTCTAAAGTTGTTCTCCATGGCCTAATCTAGCTAATGGACAAATAAAAAGTGGTGCTTAGTTGATGGCAAGGTGCACTTGCCTAATGGGTTGGGGAGTTGTGTGGAAGAAGGAAGAAGAAGAAAATTAATGGAGAGTAAAGAGGAGAGAGAAAATTTGGTGGAGATATAATGAGGGTGGTTGTGTTGTGTTGAGGGTAGGGTGTAGGTTAAAGTGTACCAATTCATATTAAACCAAACCTAATCAAACCAACCCAATTAAAACCGAACCGAGCCGAAATCCGAAATACGAGAAAACCAAAATCCCTCAAGTCGAGAAAATAAAATACGTGCCAAAATCAATTTACGAGTACAAATACGAAATACAGGAAATGGGGGTGACATAAAGCCTATTACGCTGTCCAGGATTTTCCTTCTAAAACGGCTCTGGAATCAATTTACTATTCTGTTTCGAAACTCAGAAACCGAGATTTTTCGGAGATTTTAACAGAGTTTTCCTAGTAAAGGATTGTACCTACATTAAAACTAGTTGAAAGGATTTGTTCCTGGTTAAGTTGTGATCGTATACATGGAAACGAATCGAGGAACGGTCGAACGAGTGAAGAGTTATTTACCTGCGAAGTGGGGGGGTCGGGCTGCTGCTGTCGTTGCATCCCCTGCTGTACGCGCGGCTTGGCCGACCGGCCAGTGGCGCATGGCGGTGGCGCGCAGGGCCAGGGCGGCGCTGGGATGGATCACGAACCTGGGGGTCGAGACTGGGTTAGGGTTTCAAAGTTCTTTTCTTCGTTCTGCTGTGAGTTCTTATGGGGGTGCTCGGCCTGGGGTCCAACTGCTCGGGTTTGGAGGAGGTTTAAGCAGGGGTGAGCTTCGGGTCTGCTGGCTTTATTGGGGTCTTAGGCGCTTCTGAGAGCTCGGCCCGGGGTTGAGGATGGCTGGGCCGGGCCGGGCTCTCCTTTGCATTATCTTTTTCTTTTCTTTTTCTATTTCCATTATTCCTATTTCTTTATACCTATATATATACATATAAATATATACCAATACCTATATATATACATATACATATATATAAATATATTAACACACAATAACCAATTAATATCTATATATACACATATATATCTATATATATACATATACATATAACCAATTAATATCTATATATACACCTATATAATTATTTACACAACATATATATGTCCCTATATTCCTCTTCATATAATATTTACATATATATATATATATATATATATATATATATATATATATATATATATATATATATATATATATATATATATATATATATATATATATAATATATATATATTATATATATATATATATATATATATACAAAATATTCCTCTTCATACTATATTTACATACATATTCTATTTACACATATATATATCACTTATATAATAAATGGTTTAATAAATATAAATCGTTAACAATTAACAACAACAAGGTAGTATTTAAAGATAATAAAAATCCTAATAACAATAAAATAGCCCAAAAGTCGTTTCTGACGATACAACATGTACACCACTTATCTGCCTCCAGAAGATCATACAAATTTGTAAAACTCTATTTAATATTAATAATACATATAATCTACCTATAATAAATATTCTTAGTAAGTAATTGCCAATTCCAAAAATATATACAAAAATACTTGCACTTACGAAACATGTCTACAAGGCCGTACTTGGTCCCACTACATGACTACATGGGCTTGGATTTGACTTGGGTCTAATCTGGACAGGTTCGGTACAACCGGGTTCCCGAAAACTCGATAATATAATTAAATAATAAATAAAATCTTCGGTAGGGTTAAGTCGCAACTTGGCCTTGTTTTCCTAGTTAGAACAATCCTATGACTCGGCCTTCCCCTATCATGGCTAAACACTAGTCAAAGCACGCTACTGCACTATCCGTGCCATGATTCCTAGTCGTCTGGTACTTCAAAACTTAACCATGGCTAAGGTCATCTACCGTAATAATTAACTAAAATAATTATTTATAAATTCTAAAATCACTTATTTAAATCAAATAAATAATAAAATATTTTGAAAAAAAAATTTTGGGAAGGGAAGCTACAAATCTACCCACCTTAAAAATAATTTCGTCCTCGAAATTCCAATTCATGATTATTCCTTAAAATTCAAAGTCCTTAACCTCCTCAAGTTTAATCTCTCAAAATTATTTTATGACATTCTCTATTCATTTTACAACTCCGAACATTCGAGGACTTCTACCCACCTTTGGTCACACTACTCCCTTGGAACACAGGTCACTAAAATCATATAATCTTCTAACTAGTGACTAATAATTCTACCAAAAATATCTAGGACATATGGTATCTATAATCTCTCATATCTATAAACAACTAATATTCAATAGTCAAGCAATATGTACTATAATTTAAGGATTTCTAATGAATTCTAGACAGCACGATTGTTCGTCACCTCGAAATAAAAGGGACGAGAATCAATGGTATGGAAAGCAAGAAAGTATAATCGAGAGCAAATATGGAGTTTTCAAGAACGTAGAGAATTTCTAGGAGAATTTTCAAGACATTATGGATTGAGATTTCTAAGGGTTTAGTCAGTTGCGCAGGCTCGTACCGGTACAGTTACATAATCGATACGATATGCTCTGACCTGCATGGGCCACCACAAAAACTTGTCACGACCCGCACCCGGTTTTCGGACGCGAGCTCGTGAGCAAGCCATCTACGTATCGAACGGACTTCAGCCCGACTCGAATACGTAAACGCTGTCAAGGCTATGGTATACTGCCAAATCATGGCAACAAATCTATATCTCAATCCATAATAAGAATAATAAACAAGAATGAACAAGTATGGATCGTGGTCTGCAGCCCACTAGCATGCATGCCCGATTAGACTCCAAGAAATAACATGAGTCTATAAACTGAATAAATATGATATGTCATAATGATGAAAGGGAAACACGAGCTGGATGAACTGAATAATAAACATGGCATCAATACCTGAATCCCGCAAGCAATAGCATCACATCCGGACCACAAGTGTCATAATCATCCGTCATCCGGAGCTGCTAACTAACTCCACGCAATAACTAACCTAAAGAGATCATCAGGTCCTCAGGGGACATAGCAAGATACATAAAAATATACCTATCTAGCAGTTTATCACGCAATAAAAAAAATACAGAAGATAAACAAGAAAGGACCAATCATCACGAAAATACGACTATACACGACTGGAAGAACCACTACTCCTGAACGAACTGCTGGAGAAGAACAAGAGAACATGATATCACGATGTCAATGGATAACCAAATCGAATACTCAAACCCTCGTCCCTAGTGTGGACTCGCAGGTTTGAACAACTACTAGCCCACGCGCCTAGTGTGGACTCGCAGACTAGCATCACCCTCGTCCCTAGTGTGGACTCGCAGGTGTGAACCATATACTACTAACCCTCGTCTCTGGTGTGGACTCGCAGGCTAGCATTACCCTCATCCCTTGTGTGGACTCGCAGGTGTGGACATATAACTACTAACCCTCGTCCCTGGTGTGGACTCGCAGATTAGCTTACTAACTCTCGCCCCTGGTGTGGGCTCGCAAGTTAGCTTAACTACTAACCCTCGCCCCTAATGTGGGCTCGCAGATTAGCTTACTAACTCTCGCCCCTGGTGTGGGCTCGCAAGTTAGCTTAACTACTAACCCTCGTCCCTAATGTGGACTCGCAGGTTAGCTTCAAGTATTTCAAGGTACAGCAGTTCCGATATGACTTATTCATCCTATGACACGATGCGACTCAGTCCAAGTACAAAAGATGACATGACACGACCCAATCACGATACACGAGAAAACTAATCCAATATGAACTATAAAGCTAATTATAAACAAGGCTATATATAAACTAGCAGACATGATATACAAATCACATATAAATAATCAACTAATAAAACTGTATAATAATATAAATATGCATGTAAATAAACTGTAGAGGGAGGCAAGGTATACTTACCTGGAGGTTGCACGCAGATCCAATAACAATCTAGTCCACTGCTAAGCCATTCAGTTCAAGTCATCACAACTGTCTCCGAAAGCTAAAATAAACGTTACCAACATTCTCAGAATAGTCAAATTAGCTAGGATTGCCTGTCCTTAAGTCCAATTCTGGACACAGGGGCAAAACGGTAGTTTCGGGCAAAAACGGTATCCACCGTTGGACCCGCTTTGCACCGAAAAATGTGCCAAAACCTATAGTCTCTAAAATCATCAAACTATATGTCTACGGATCCAGTTTTCCGATACAAACCCAACCGTATGTCCAGAGTTGGATTCCGGCGGGCCGTGCACAAAATCACCCGTTGAATCGGACCGTGGGGCCCGCAAAACGACGATCCGATTCCACTGTCTCAGAATTGGACCAAACTTGGCATACAGGACCAGAAAAATGATACGGTCCTGTTGGCGTAAGTTTTGTCTCGATCTGACGAGCGTGCACAAAGTAATTGAGAAATTTGCAAAGTGTACGATACGGTAAATTTCGACGGATACGTATCAAATTCGTCGCGCACACGCGACCAATTTGAATTCCGTCAAAGCCCACACGACCACGAAGTCGATACGCAGCTTTCGTTGCTTTCGGTTCACGACTACGTCGCCCGAAATGGCGGAACGCACGTCGTATCGTGGGTTTTCTACTTTTTCCAAAACTGTTTTTCATATTTTTCTTGATTTTTCAATCAAACTTTTCTCATATTATAGTAAATCAAAAATAAAAGTAACAATAGCATTTTGATGTTGGTTATGTTAACTACAGGTCTGTTTAATTTGATCTTTCTAAAGCCTATTACGCTGTCCAGGATTTTCCTTCTAAAACGGCTCAGGAATCAATTCACTGTTCTGTTTCGAAACTCAGAAATCGAGATTTTTTGGAGATTTTAATAGAGATTTCCTATTAAAGGATTGTATCTACATTAAACTGGTTGAAAGGATTTGTTCCTGGTTAAGTTGTGATCGTATACATGGAAACGAATCGAGGAACGGTCGAACGAGTGAAGAGTTATTTACCTGCAAAGTGGGGGGGTCGGGTTGCTGCTGTCGTTGTATCCCCTGCTGTACGTGCGGCTTGGCCGACCGACCAGTGGCCCACAGCGGCGCACGGCGGTGGCGCGCAGGGCCAGGGCGGCGCTGGGATGGATCACGAACCTGGGGGTCGAGACTGGGTTAGGGTTTCGAAGTTCTTTTCTTCGTTCTGCTGTGAGTTCTTATGGGGGTGCTCGGCCTGGGGTCCAACTGCTCGGGTTTGGAGGAGGTTTAAGCAGGGGTGAGCTTCGGGTCTGCTGGCTTTATTGGGGTCTTAGGCGCTTCTGAGAGCTCGGCCCGGGGTTGAGGATGGCTGGGCCGGGCCGGGCTCTCCTTTGCATTATCTTTTTCTTTTCTTTTTCTATTTCTATTATTCCTATTTCTTTATACCTATATATATACATATAAATATATACCAATACCTATATATATACATATACATATACATAAATATATTCACACACAATAACCAATTAATATCTATATATACACATATATATCTATATATATACATATACATATAACCAATTAATATCTATATATACACCTGTATAATTATTTACACAACATATATGTCCCTATATTCCTCTTCATATAATATTTACATATATATATATATATATATATATATATATATATATATATATATATATATATATATATATATATATATATATATATATATATATATATATACACAAAATATTCCTCTTCATACTATATTTACATACATATTCTATTTACACATATATATATCACTTATATAATAAATGGTTTAATAAATATAAATCGTTAACAATTAACAACAACAAGGTAGTATTTAAAGATAATAAAAATCCTAATAACAATTAAATAGCCCAAAAGTCGTTTCTGACGATACAACATGTACACCACTTATCTGCCTCCAGAAGATCATACAAATTTGTAAAACTCTATTTAATATTAATAATACATATAATCTACCTATAATAAATATTCTTAGTAAGTAATTGCCAATTCCAAAAATATATACAAAAATACTTGCACTTACGAAATATGTCTACAAGGCCGTACTTGGTCCCACTACATGACTACATGGGTTTGGATTTGACTTGGGTCTAATCTGGACAGGTTCGGTACAACCGGGTTCCCGAAAACTCGATAATATAATTAAATAATAAATAAAATCTTCGGTAGGGTTAAGTCGCAACTTGGCCTGGTTTTCCTAATTAGAACAATCCTATGACTCGGCCTTCCCCTACCATGGCTAAACACTAGTCAAAGCACGCTACTGCACTATCCGTGCCATGATTCCTAGTCGTCTGATACTTCAAAACTTAACCATGGCTAAGGTCATCTACCGTAATAATTAACTAAAATAATTATTTATAAATTCTAAAATCACTTATTTAAATCAAATAAATAATAAAATATTTTGAAAAAAAATTTCCGGGAAGGGAAGCATATAAAAATGCTAAACTTTGGAGAAAAAAAAAGCATCACTAATTTTATCCTACCAAACCTGGTTCACTAACTTTCAATTCAATTTCAATTAGAGAAATATTTAATAACTTCCTTAAGGGGAATTAAACGAGTCTTAGATATTTCCAAGTACCACAAATCTAAAAATATTAAACTTCCAAAAAAAGGACGAAATCTTTATGGTTATTTAATTTTAGGATATACTATAATATGCAAAAATTGTGCATAGATTTTCATATTGTTCAATATAGAGTTTGGGTCTCGACGGTTGATTTGGACTTATGGTTATATCTCGCTTAGGTTTTTATAATATCTTAAATTTGTGTTTAGTTTTAGGTTCTTGTATGATATTCAAAATTTTCGTTTCGGTCTCTATTTTGGACGGCAAGTCTAAGTTAATGATGGGATGACAGTTAGATCTCATTTAGGTTTCTATCATATTCAAATTTTACGTTTAGTTTTAGGGTCTTGTATAATATTCAAAATTTACGTTTTGGCCTCCATGTTTGACGGTCATCCCAAGTCAAGGATGAGACCCAAATCCTCTCATGTACAATATGGAAACCAAAGCAATTTTTTTGAATATTATATATGATACATTAAAACTAAATAACCCAAATCTTTATACATCTCTAATTTTTGTTTACTAAAAAACTTGATCCAGTGTGTTGTTTCCGTTTGAAAAAAAAAATAACAAATATTTTCTTAGGGTCTACTTGGCAACGATATTTTTATCGATTATGAAAATAATTTGAGCCGGTCATTTACGAAATTTTTTTTAAAAAAAAAAATCATGTTTGGTAATTTTTTGAGGCACCGATTTTGGTTGGCTAAATTTTTTTTCTAAAATCGGTGTAGTATAATTTTAGGTATCTTTATAAACATCCCAAATTGATGGATTTTGAGATTTTTTTTATTATTTTATTCTATTTATAATCTCACAAAAAATATAATTAACTACTAATGCCATATCCTATTTCCTCTTTCTCATCTTTGTTTTTCTTTTACTTCACCCAAACAATGGCTACTTCCTCCGGTAAATTTTTAAAATCTTATTTTTATATACTCTCTCATATCTTTATTCAGGCTATCGTTCTTATAATGACCATCTTCACTCATTATTATTTATTATGGATGATAGACACCAATAAAAATATAGCTAAGAATCCTCCATAAAAAAGCATAAGAAAATAAAATTTTGTGAGAGATTTTATTTATATATGAATATATAGTTAATTTTATGTTGCAGAAAGCTTTTTAATTATGACTGGTTTAAAAGCTGCTACTAATGATTTTTTTAGAGTGGCTTAATGGTAGTAATTAGAGAAACACAAGGGCACTTTCAGAAACACTCTCATCATCATCATCATCAACATCATCATCTCCTTCTCCTTCTTCTCCTCCCACTCCCTTTCATCCTCTTCTCAAGAAACCCATAAGAAGACGCAAAATAGAAAGAAACACCACTCCCCATACAAACAAATTTCCGAAGAAGTCCACAATTTTTTTCTTTTCTTGATGAGTCTCTCGTCCCGGAGAGGAAGAAGAAGCTCTCCTCCCCCCTCCTCCATAAATGCTGCATCAGAAGAAGTCTGACCTCCAGATTGGCACGGAAAGCTCCGGCCTCTCCTCCGATTTCAACCCCCTCCCCCCTAACCCTAACCCTAACCCTAACCCTAGTCATGCCCTCCCCTCCACTCCCCACAAGCGCCCAGTCATGATGATCCCCAATCCTAACCCTAACCCTAGAAACCCTAACCCTAGAAATCCTACCCCTAATAACCCTAACCCTAGCCCCAGCCATAGCCCCAAGTTCATCTACTCCGCTGCCTCCTCCCTCCGCCAACTCCTCCTCCGCCTCCACCTCCGCCTCCGCCTCCTCCTGTTGCTGTCACTCCCGTCGCTCTACCTCTTCTTCTCTTCCTCTTCCTCCGACTCGTCGTCGGCTTCGTACTTGCTCGCTTTCCTCTCCGCTCTCTCCCTCTCGTCGGCCCTGTTGTTGTTTCTGTTCCTGTCTCTGAATCTGACCCGTCTCCCTTCTCTCCGCCTGCTCCTCTCCCGATCGTCAGCGCTGCTTCTCCCCCGGAGCCATTCCCATCCGCGTCGCCCCGTCCTCTGGTCCATCGGCGGCGGCGACACAAAGCTGAAATCCAACAGGCAGAAGCCGTCCTCCGGCTGCTGGGTCCAGGTCTACAGCAACGGCGACGTCTACGAAGGGGAGTTCTTCAAGGGGAGGTGCTCGGGGAGCGGGGTCTACCACTACTACATGAGCGGGCGGTACGAGGGCGACTGGGTCGACGAGAGCTACGACGGGCACGGGGTCGAGACGTGGGCGCGCGGGAGCAGGTACCGGGGCCAGTACCGGCAGGGGCTGCGCCATGGGTTCGGGGTGTACAGGTTCTACACGGGCGACGTGTACGCGGGGGAGTGGAGCAATGGGCAGAGCCATGGGTGCGGGGTGCACACGTGCGAGGACGGGAGCCGGTACGTGGGGGAGTTCAAGTGGGGAGTCATGCATGGGCTCGGGCACTACCATTTCAGGTGAGAGGACGAGAAATGGCTGAAATTTTGATAGAAATGTTGATCATTATTGATTCCTTGCAAGTGTTGGCACGAGTTAGGTAAACTTTAGTATATGCCATATTCAATGATAAGCCAATCAAATTACCTTACCTTCTCTTTGTGTGTGGTGTCCTTAAGTTGATATTTATTAGAGATTATTCTTTCTCATAAGTACACCGAGTTTGTCATTTCTGTTTATAGCCAGTGTCTGATAATTTTTCTAGTTTGGTATGAATTTACACCACTGGAATGGAAAACACATTTTATTTAAGAGAGATTTATCATGACTAGGATAGATTACTATATCCATATGTTTGTTCTATATCTTTATGGAGTTGGTTTAACATGCATCGAACTTTAATAATGTCCCTAATAAAGCCCTAATCGATATCAATTCTGAAGTTTTAGAAAGCTAAATGCCTTATCTGTGTCCCTGAACTTCAGTATCTATCCTCAAAACAGGAAATTGATGGCAATGACTCGCTGCCCGACCTGAAGAAGAATTAGACTTGACTAAAATAAAATGAAAAATCCTGTGAAAGGTCATGTTGTGTGATTTCAGTCATTTCACCAAGCACTCCGCTTGCAGGTTGGTATGGTTAATTGGTTTGGTGCTAATTAATTGGAGTCCATAATAGGCACCCAATCCAATCAAGATTTCTAATATAGTCACCAAGGGGCTTCACTATTGCTCATCTCATTTATATGCTTAGTGAACAACATGTATATACTCAAAGAAAATATCATTAAATGATCAATAAGAAAGGCATTTCAAAGTGGACAACAGATCATTACCATTATAATGCTCAGTGAGCACTAAACCAAGCCTCACCCCGATACAATGCTGGTTTTGCTCACTCAACATCAGTAATACTCATTGAGATGATTTTTTAATAATAGTTCCTTAGGAAAATTTCATTGATATAAAAACCAAGTGGTAGTGAGTGATAAAAATTTCTTCAAAGAGAGCAACAGCTACTGCAATGGTCATGGTCCTGATAAAGGTTGAGATATTAAAGAAAAAAGTGTTCATTAATGAGAAATGCAGACAAGCCTGTTGGAGAGGTTCACGACTGTGAAACATTTGGTGTTAGAGTTGATGAAGGGGAGATAATGTGTTAGATAATGAGTTGCATTACTTTCCAAATTGGGGAATATGGACTGTGTTTTTCGGGCGGGGTGCCGGTGGGGTGGAGGGGTGTTTGCGTGTGTTTGTGGGGAGTTACGAGTTTTGGTACATGTTGGATTGCGACCTAGCCTGATGTAGTGCATAAATCGAATAACTGTCAACTGTAGGTCGGACGATTATCTGGTCTGTCCTCAAAGTGTCCGTCGGACAAGGTTCTCTAATTAGCTAAGTTTTAGTTTCAACTAATTGGCTCATTAATCCAACTTTTTGCTGGCTTACCTTCCTTGTGAATTGAACACTGTCAGCACCTTTTTCATCTCCTCCACTTCATTTATCCACGCTCCTGCTACTCGTCTTGTGAAAGACAAGTCTAGGGATGCCAAGCCCAGGTCATGCAGCATAGGGCCTGGCAGGCAATAATGGCTCTCGCTTTTAGGGGATCCTGGCGTGCATACTCGGGTTGGTTATTTAGGATGTGTTCATTGTTACCTCATTTAAACTGATGTCCTCATCAATTCACTTCCGCTGATATCTCTCTCAATCTTCTTCATCTAAACCCGTGTGGTAGGAGATTAGGTGGCAGCGGCCTAGGGTTTCTTTCTAATCTTCAAGACCTATTAGGCTACTCCTATCTCCAATTGTTTTATTTTTATCCTCTGTTTTCCTTTTTTTTTTCCCTTCATCTCTTCCCTCATGTAGTCATGTTACTCTCTCATTTTCTTCTCAGTTCATGTGCAGTAACTGAAAATTTTCCATTCTTTTGATAGCCTGGTAACTAAACATCATCTCTCTTTTACTGTCCAATTATTAGAGAAGATTGTCCTCAGATGTCTCTACAAAGAAGAACAGTTTTTAATTCTCAGAATTGGCAATAAGAGAAAGGGGAATGAGGGGGCAAGGGAGAGGAAAGAAGGGGAAACGAGTATAGGTAAATCTCTAATTTTAATAGATAATATTCATTACTTTCCCCAAATTTCAGTTCTTTTCAGCATTTCTCAACATTTAGATATGTTGATTTTATTTCTTTTCAAATTCATAATTTTAGAACGCTGCTTCTAGGCACTAACCTGGTGGCATAATAGTTGCTTCTGTTTTTCACAACACTGACCCAATGCCAAGAATTGGCTTCCTTTGCTTGATTGGATATGCTAATGTTCACAAGTCTAGTCCAGTCAACAATGAGAGTTCAGCTGGAACGCCTGAATGTTAATGCATTGTTGTTGTTTGTCAGATGTTCATGCTTTCCATGGGGCATTCATTGATATAAGCCTTCCTACAATCTTTCTCACTTCACTCCACTCATCTGCCCTCCTAGTCTCCCTCCTCTTCCATCTTTATTAGTGAAGGTCCTATGCTACACACGCTTTCTACTCAATAAACAAATATATAGTCTTTGTGATTGGGTATTTTATCATCCAGTTAAATATATACTTCTTTTTTACTACAATAACTTCCACCTTATCTAGTAAAGATATTATTAAAATCTTGTGTGTCAAACAAACTAGTTTTACAAATAATTAAGGGATTATTTGGATTCTGTTGAAGTCCGACGAACCTTACACTGATAATATGTATAATTATGGAGTATTAATTATACAAAAAGAAATATAGACGTTGATTTTAATGAGTTTATGCCTTGTTCTTTTAGGTATTAGCTGAAACCGATGTTTTTGGCCATTTTGCATTAGAATTTGAGGGTTCAAACTTAAAAACCGCTTAAACTATTGAAGTGCATTCATTCGCACAGAGTGATTCACGTGCTAACGATTCAATTTGCTTGATTGACATTTGAGATTTATCTTTGCTTCATTTCTTGCAAAAGAATAGTAGTAGCAACTGGTGATATGTGCCACGTGCTAATACATTTTTCTTTAATATAAATATATTTGTAAAAGTGAAGTCATTGATTATTCATTCATCATCTAAATTGTATGATAGTTATAGACATTGTCGACTAAGGAATTGAATTCTAAAATCTGGCAGATATATCTGGATCTAGCTAGTGACTAACATGAACAATAACGATATTACAATGATAATATTTATGATTCGTTCACAAAAGAATAAGATGAGAGAAATTGTCTAAGCCTGATATGTGCATCAGTTACCAATAAATGCACCAATTAGGAGTGTTGATGGAAATTAGTTGAAGGAGCTATTAGAACTAGGGGTAGACCTAAACTAATGTTCTAATTGGCGGTTGAGGCGATCACCTAGACGATAGGCGGTCTCTCTCCGCACCGCTTTTCGGTAGTCGGTGGAGTAGACGGCCAACAAAGTTTTGGCGGCATAGGGAGAGGTGAGGCGGGGTAGGCGGACGCCTAGGCGGAACAATACCTAACAAACAAGATGTTTTGGCCAAAAGGTTTTGCAAACATTATGGGCCTATGGTTCACTCTTACAAAACTAAAACTTCATAAATCTCCGTTCTACAACTTAGTTATGTATGGAACACCCTTAAAATGTGTATATTATGCAAAAAATAAAAATAGTGGTAAAATAGTAAAAAGTGTCCAAAATGTATTAACCGTCTAGGCGGCGGCCTAGGCGGACTCTCTCTGCCACACACCCGCCATTTAGAACCTTGTCCAAGGCCCTAACAAATTTGGATCGAGGCTATAAAGAAGGGAATGAGGAGATGGCTCTTGATAGAGCAGAATGGAAGAAAATTATTTATATTGTTGCCAAAACATTTAGGTCAAAGGCTTTCTTTTTGTTATACTTGGGCACAAATGGTAGCATGATTTGTTTAGGAGAATCAGGTCAAGGTTAATTGAATGTTTTCCGGGAAAGATATGAAATTTTTATCACGGTAAAGGTATGAACCGTGATCACAAGTGATAAGCATGGAAGACAACTACCTAAGGAGCTCTTTTGATCACAACCTAGGAAGTACGACACTCCAAGAGTAGGTGGTGTCCGTTCGACGTCGTATTGCACATGTATTGAACGCGACATACACACCCCAAAATACACTAGGACACACCAAAATATGTGTCGTGGTGTCCGTATTATGACATTTTGTATTCGTGTTTGTGAAGCATAGATCACTAGTGTTAAACACGAAATACAAGTACGATGATCACGAGTGGCAAACACAAAACTCAAGTATTCCTGGAGATATTTGATAATGGTGTATTTATTATTTAGAGTATTAATACCCAAAATATAAATGCTCCAGTTTTTGTCTTTCGAGTATTAGTACCCATTTCTTTTAAACGGCCATGTCATTAACAACCCCCTCCCCTTCTTCTTTTAAGAAGAAATAAAATGCGTGAAACTCGAGGACACTTATTTTGTAGTTACTTGGCATTGCAAGATTTGCGGTCAATGTGAGCATGGAACTGTATGTTGCAATGGTTTTGAAGGAGTTGGGAGTTGCATATATTTAGTAGCTTCATGGTACTTTAGAATGTACCAATGGCAGGCAACAAAGTAATTGCAACTTATAGTAGGGTGCATCTGCTGATATTGTAATCCAAAGTGCAAGTGAGCATACGACAGTATCACAGTTGTTTAAACGCAGTTGGATTGTTGTAGCATTATGTATTTAGTGTCTTCTTTAGTCTTTTCAATGTTTCCTTTACTTAGATGGTTTTAGCAGCATGGATGGCTTTTCCTGATTCTTTAGATAAATCATTACTCATCTCAGCTACTACTATAGCAATTGATGATATTATGTTTCTTTTTTGTTTTGTCCATGTATCTATTATCTAGCTTAATAGTTGGCTCAAGGTGTATGTATTGACTAGTTCTATGTTGGGCTATCAACTTAATTATTTTAGGAAAAAACTGTATTCTTCATGTGCAGGTATGAACTTGTGAAATGCATTGATCTTGCACAAATTCATATGTTGCAAGTGATTTTCTTTTAGGGATTAATGATTTATAGGCGTTGATTATGCCTTTTTAAACTTAAGTGGCTTATTTTTGTTTTACGTATCAAAATAATCCGACCCCAATAATTTGGGATAAAACTTTGTTTGTTGCTGTTGTTGTTGTGATCAGAATAATTCAGACTTTTCGATTTCAATTGCTTAGCAATGCCATTTGAGATGAGGCACAATCGTAATCGCATTTGCACAGTTTACTTCTGCAGTGAGGAACATTGCCTGGTGCAATAAAGATGTTTCATGCTGGAGAGGAGTTGTTGGACACTAGTAGGGTGATAAATCAAAACTTAATGTTTTGTTTAAATAGATTTGGGATAGGTATCGGAAATTGAGCTTTTACTTTGTTTAGTATCTTTTTAGTCGAAATTTTTGGTCATATATCCTGTTACCGTATGATGAGATGAGAGACAGGAAAAACTGCATCTTTCTTGAGCATTTGTTGGCCTGTGGTTATTTAGTATCTGAGGGATAGGTAAAGGACAGATCACAGATGTCACATTTAAGGAATTGTAGACTTCTTGAGCATTTGGAGTGCATTCAGTTGTGATTTTCTTTTGGTAGTAATTGTTTTGTCATTTGACATGAAAACCTACCTTGGGCTATTTGAAGGATACCCTTACAGCCTGCCATCTTATATATTTATATTTGGTATGAAACCTTGATCTATTGAAGGAACCCTGACAGGTTGTCATTTTATTTGTTATCAATGTGGATGGAGGCATTTAAAGGAACATTTAGAAGCTGTTGTCCATCTGCGCTTAGATGATTTTAACTTTTTGCAGATAATCCTGTTTAGCACAGCCTTACGTGCGTGAGCTGCACTGTAAGCACCAAATGATACACTATTCTTTGGTATATGCATTACAATTGTTAAGAGATCACAATGCTCCAATCCGTATCCACCTATGCAGTGCAAATGTGATGGAGGTTTAGTAGGATGGATAGAAGCTTACAAGTTTCAAGCATAGATGTGGATGCGTTGTTTGAAAGTGACATTGAATAGATGCTTATATCTACAAAATAAGCTAAATGCATGAAATAAGTATGCTATATGAATTTCACATTTATCTCATTTTTGGCGATACTATATAGTGCAAGGAGTACACTGATCCTTTTCGATATCATATTTTTTTTCAGTGTATGTTTTTTAACATGTCGGAGCTCATGGAGCTAAATTTTTTTTTCCATGTTACGCCTCAATTTGATTATATGACTGTAATATAGCTAAATTATTTAAGCATATTTTACTAGTTTGTTTGATGTGGATAAAGTATTCATAAACCACAACAACATATATTTTGCTTCTTAACCTAATTTTGATTGGCTCGGTCGTTACCTTAACATCTTTAGATGAGTCATAGGTGATCATGTTTTTTAGGAATTGGTAGCCATACTTGCTTAGATGTGTGCCTTTCTTGGCAGATACGCATCAAAATAAATATGCATTCTTCTCTTTTCTTTTTCTTGGTAAAAGATAATGCAATTGTAGTTTTCTCAGTATTTCTGAATGTTGGCTACTAATATAGGTAATACTTAAGTCTAATTAGTCTTCTTGCTTTCTGTTGGCTGTATTTACGTGAATGAAGTATTGTTTGATATAGGTTAATCGTGTTCTGGTTGCTGTGTATAGGAATGGGGACAGTTATGCTGGAGAGTACTTTGCCGACAAGATGCATGGTTTTGGAGTTTATAGTTTTGCTAATGGGCATCGTTACGAGGGTGCATGGCATGAGGGGAGAAGGCAAGGCTTGGGGATGTACACATTTAGAAATGGAGAGACGCAGTCAGGTCACTGGCAAAATGGCGTGCTTGATACGTTGAGCACTCAAAACATTCTTCCTGGATCTCCTATTGCTGTGAACCATTCCAAAGTGCTCAATGCTGTCCAGGTAGCAGAACTTTGCTCCTACTGCTTAAAATAAGGAATTAATGTTTATCACACAAAGTTTCCGTCATTACTGAAATTCTGTGGTGAAAATAGAAAATATACTAGGGAGTGAAAACTGCTAATTGGTTTGCATTATCAGGAAGCAAGAAGAGCAGCAGAGAGAGCATATAATGTGCCAAGGGTGGATGAGAGAGTAAACAGAGCTGTGGCAGCAGCAAATAAAGCAGCCAATGCAGCAAGAGTCGCAGCGGTTAAAGCTGTACAGAAGCGAGTTTCCAACAGCAGTAATGACATGCCGATTCCTATCGTGTGAGACTTCTGCTTGCTTTAGCAGACTTTATTTGCTATAACGAGAGAACAGCAAACTACCACATTTGCTGATGCTGAACGACAATGTTCCAGTTTTTATTTTCCATTTTCCCAAATTACTGTAATACTAAAACTTCCGCTTTTCACCTCGTGTGAGGATGCCACAGGGATTCCCTGCTTTGAGCCACTCTCAGTTGTCGAAGATGACTGGTCTAGGTGGGGGTAGGCTTTTTTACTTTTCTACTTTATTCTTGTGTTGTGATATGTGTATATGATGAGCATGTCGTAATATCACATCTCATCATTGTATATGTTTTTTTGTAAATTGCTGGCGTGCTGGTTTAAACCTCATGCTAGTTTAGTCTGTTGTCCTGCGGAACTCAGTTTCGTCAAGTATGAAGAAGATCATTTCCTACTGTACACAACCCTATGTTTCCAGCTTAATTTTGTATCAGTACGCTTTTGGAATAAATGAGTGGCACTTGGCTGAGAATCAGTCGAGGAATACTGTTAATCTTTACTTTTATAGCTTTGCTTAATTTCTTTAGGCAAATGTTAAGAACACTACAAATGTTGGGCAACACACTTTTGGCTGCCATTCCTATTTTAGGACTGCCAAAATTTTGGCCGTCCTGATTTTATAGACTGCAATTTTTTGACACTTATGGATATATGTACAAAGTCCTATTTTTTCAGGATTATCAAATTTTGGCAGTCTTGGATATGCATATGATTGTCAGAATTTTGACAGTTTTCTAGAACTGTTATAATTGTGTTGTCCTTTAATAATTTTTGTAGTGTCCTTAACATTTCTTTTTTTTTTTTCCTCCTGGAAGTTATGTTAAAATAGCATTCCTGAGAAGGGTCGTGTATGCAGTTGAGGTTACAGAACACATGAAAATTTATGGTTAGCATAGCATTCATCTCAGGGGATGAAATGATGAATACTGTATGAATACCTGCAAAGATTGGTGCGACCACTTTCCGCCATCCTACTGCTTACCGTTTGCCATGGCTAGAGACTATGGAGAAAAAATTGGAGAAGACGAGAGGGGACCAGCGGCACAAAATTATCAAGTGGTCGAAGTTGATTTCCTATGTAGGTTGTAGATGAAGGCCGCATTCGACATTATTAGTCCAGTTCGACTATAGAAACTCAAATAGGAACTTGGAATATGGCGATGACATCTGGCATTTTTGTCAATTTTTGGTGTACTTTAATATGTTTCAAGAGTTTAGACCATTGTTTGTTGGATATTTGATTTGATTAGATTTGGATGTCCATAATTGGTGTTAAACTATTTTAGATATAATATGATTCTTATCTGAGGGTATCCTATTTAGGAAAGCCTATGATCTAGGATGTCGATGGAATATATTAGAGATAATAGGATTACTATTTTATTCCTATTTAGGAAATCCTACTGTAACCTAGAATAGAATTTTCTCATCCTATACATATGGGGTGAGGGTGTAGGCACAAAGCAGAGCACAAAATTGTGCACTTTGCTCTTAGGGCTTCGTCATACAAGATAGAAGGAAGGAATATATCTTATCGCGTGCGGAGTTATTAATATCTGTCATTTCTTTTTGAGTGTGGTGAGTGAGTTGAACCTATTAAGACAAATGGTTCAACATTAGTTTTTGTTACTTATAATTTCATCTGAGTTATATAGATTGAGATTTGTCCAGGTGACGTAGTCACCGCCATATATTTATCTTCATCTATGCTTGGTGTTCGTTAGACGGGAGTTGGTTATTTCAAGTGGGTTGGCCTAAGTTTCAGATGTGACAACGTTTCAGACACGGTATCGGAGCGCTTGTAGGACGTGTTCGATTTCCAACATTTTTTAGTTGTAAGCATACCACAATTTGATTGGGGATGATTATATCACTTCCAATTTAGTTACATTCAAATATCGGAACTCAAAATTTTTAATTCTCACTTCCACTTTCATATTGCCATAAAAACAAAATAATTTACTTCGGGAGGACAAAAAATCATGTATCCAAACACATTTTTAAAAGTGATAACTGTGATATATTGTATTACACAATGTTGAAAGTGTCACTTTCACACATTCAATGAGTTACACCGTACCAAGAACCTACGTAATTAAAACAATCATGATTTCAGTCTGTTTTGGGCTAAAACCAGGTAAGCTAAGTTCAATGATGAGTTACACCATACCAAGGACCTCATAAACAGAAAATTGCTTACAACTGTATAAATTAATGCCACAAGAACCACATTTAACATTGGTTTCGTGGTGCAGTTGGTTATCACGTCAGTCTTGAAACACTGAGGTCTCTCCTGTTCGAACCTGGACGAAGCCAATAGTTTTAATTTAATTTCTTTTGCTGACTGTCATTTTATTGTAATGTTATCAATTAATGCCACAAGGCTCGACTTGCAACAACGGTTTCGTGGTGTAGTTGGTTATCACGTCAGTCTAACACACTGAAGGTCTCCGGTTCGAACCCGGGCGAAGCCAATGTTTTTTTCTTTTAAGCTTCTGCTAATATTTTTTTCATGTCATTTCAGTAAATTTGGCTGAAGACACAGTTAATGGTTTTAAAATGCGGTGGCAGTAAAAAATATAGCTAAGTTTGAACTTCTCGATATAGTGATTATACCAGTGAGCTAGTTTAGGAAGGATTCCATGGTATATAAAAGAGAACAATACAGTTGCATTTTGCAATCATTGAATATTACTGCTTCTTTTCAACCCACTAACTAGTTTTTATAAAGTTTGATATTTTGTTAGAAAATTGTTGAGAGATATTTTCTCTCCCCACGATTATATGGAAGGACTAAGAGAACTATACTGAATTATCTAGCGTTATTGACAGCAATAATGGTATCTAAGCAACCGAGTATATTTTAGCTATTTGTTTACATCAATTTTGTGTGATTAAGATATGATGCAATAATGCAATGAACTGTATGGGTCCACTAGGTTTCATGGTATTTGATTAGGTTCTTCTTATATTATTATACTTGAATATTACCAGTCAGTAGATTACTTAGATATCATGCAAAAGGTTATCGTCACCACTGTTGTAGCTTGTCTGACGTGCGGTTGCAATATAAATGTACTAGTCATAACCCGTGTCCATAGGACATGGTTCATTTAAGGTATTCCCTCTCAAAATCTTGGACCCCCAATTTTAAACGAACAATAATAATTATGAGGCCCCCATCAAAATATTAAATCCCAACCACTGCAGGATGTGAATTTTCTTTGGATTTTCCATAAAATTTCACTCTCAATAATGCTCATCCACAACTATTATGAGTGCAAACCCCACTCTTTGGTTCCCCATAAAATCCCACTCTCAATAATGCTCATTTCCCATAAAACTCCACTCTCAATAATGCTCATCCACAACCATTATGAGTGCAAATCCCACTCTTTGGATTCCCCATAAAATCCCACAACCGTTGATTCGCCAAGATTAAATCACAACCACTCTTTATCTTGGCACAGTCAGCCCTAGGATTCAAAAACCTTTGTGTTTTGTATAATAGATGATAACTATGCTTACTGAATTTTGGGATATTTGATGAACTTCTTAGAGATGTAGACTACATAAGTTAAGTGCATCTGCTAGTTTTTCTGGAATTTGATAGAGTTGAAGATGTACACTGCCAGTAGTTATTATGATATATTTGATTAAGGGTTAGTTTTGAAGATGTTTAACTGCCAATAGCTATTCTGATATGTGATAAAAGGTTCAGAGATGTATACTGTCTCTATTAGATTCTGTTGATTTTATGAAAAGATATTTGCTAAATATGTTTAAGGAGACTATATGTGTTACTCATTATGGAAACGTGCACATATTTCTCTAGATTTTGTTAAAGGTCCTATATAATAGGCATTGTGAGTTTTTTTTGCCTAGTTGTCCTATAAACTATCCTAGACCTAAAGTTTTATATCTAAATAACTAATCTGTTTATGAATTCTAGGACACAAAAATAATACCAAATTTTTTCCTCCCCAGATCTCAAACCTTACCAAGTTGGAATTTCTTGCCCTAGAAGTTAACGGAAGTAATTATCTCGCTTGGAAATTAGATTCTAAGCTTCACCTCAGCTCCCTTGACCTGGTACACACACTGAGTACTCCAACAAAGGAAAAGCCAATTAGTCCTAGAGACAAGGCTAAAGCGACGATTTTTTTACGTCGACATCTTCATGCTGATTTGAAGAATGAGTATCTCACTATATAAGATCCAAAAATTTTGTGGAAATCCCTGAAGGATAGATATGACCATCAGAAAGCAGTCATCCTCCCAGCAGCGAGGAATGAATGGATCAATCTTCGATTCCATGATATCAAGACAGTATTCGAATACAACTCAGCCATGTTCAATATTGCATCAAGGCTTGAGTTGTGTGAAGAACCAGCTACACAGGAGCAAACGATTGACAAAACCCTCTCAACATTTCATGCCACAAATTAATATTTTGTTACAACAACAATATAGACAACAACACTATTCTAAGATTTCAGAACTTATCTCTGTGCTCCTAATTGCTGAGAAAAATAACAAGGTCCTCATGAAAAATCATAATATTAGGCCTACTGGAACACTAGCATTTCCTGAAGTAAATGTTAGTTATGGATATTCCAGAGGTAAAGGCAGAGGCAGAGGACGTTATGGAAACTTCAGTAGAGGTGGTTACAGAGGTTAAGGGAAGCGTGGTCACCCCAGCAGTGGTAGACCTACACTACCAAAACATGTTGATTTAGCGACGGCCGGATCCGTCGACCATCCGTCGCTAATCCGTATTAGCGACTGATTTTTGACGGATATTCTTTAAAAAAATCCGTCGGCAATCAGCTCGTCGCTAATAACGTTCGTCGCTTAGTAGTCGCCAAGCGACGGAATAGCGACGGCTTTCCGTCGTCATTATTCGTTGCATTAGCGACGACTTGCCGACGGTCTTTCGTCGAATTCAAGCATTAGGTATTGAAATACAAAAACACTTAGCGACGGATAGTCCGTCGGTAAACCGTCGTTACTGTGTATCAGAGGGTATCGTTCCGTCGCTGACCGTCGCTAACTAAGGACGGATGAGCGACGGATTTGCGACGGATAATCCGTCGACCGGGTCCTGGAAATGCTTGACATTTCCAGAACAATGGCGACGGATATTCCGTCGCTAACGTTCTGGAAATGCTGGACATTACCAGGACCCTGGCGACGGATAGTCCGCCGCTAATCCGTCGACCATAAAATTTCCAGAACCCGGTCGACGGATTATCCGTCGACCATCCGTCGCTAACTGGTAATACTTCCAATTCTCCAGTTAGCGACGGATATTCCGTCGAAATTTAGTCGGTATCTGACATTATCCGTTGCTAACCCGTCACTACTCCGTCGCTAATTGAGATATTTTTGAAAAAAAATTGCAGAGCTTTCCCTGTTCACATAACATCCGAACATCGGACCAATATATAATCACAATATACAATCACTGAGACCAATATATAATCCAATATAAATCACATACGAATATAATGCACACCAATTATCAAAAAATCACATAGACCAATATATAATCACAAATATGCATAACAAAACAATAATTGTAAAGACACCAATTATCCAGAAATCATAAACTAATATCCGTCGTTATAATCCGAAATTCCCACAAATATTCCAAGTTTAAAAACTATTCTTATACAATACTTCAAGGAGCAGGAGGAGTTCGATTGTCCGGTGGTGATAATCCCTCCTGCGATCGACGATAATACTGCTCCACTATGTACGCCGGCAATCCGTCGAAGACACTTTCCGGAAGTCGGCGTAGCTGCTCTGGCGACATGAGATCAAGGAGTGCAATCACAGTCGGAGACGGTACTAGAGGGGCAGCAGGGTTGAAAGAAAGATGACCGACGGAAGAAGGACCGGCACCAGCAGTCGACGGACCGGCACCAGCAGCCGACAGACCGGCACCAGTAGCAGACGGACCCGCACCAGCAGCAGACGGACCGACAGCAGCAGACGGAGGCGGAAAGTACGTAGCTATTTGCTCCCGTAAGGACGAAACCTCCTCGTGCAGCTGCGCAAGCTGCGACCTCACATCATCGTCTGCCGGGGCCGCGATAGGAAGCGGTGTCGGTGGAAATCTCTGAGTCACCATGTGTAACTCCCCTAGGGAACCGATGCCGTACAGGCACCATTTCTTAAAGCCGCCGACGGTATCTACGAACAAGTCGTTATGAACGGCCATAGAAGAGGGCGTCCGGGCGGGCGTCGTTTCACCGACATCCTCGACAGCAGTTGACTGAGCCCGATTAAGGGCCCCACGATACGCAGCCTATCAAATGAATATGTTTATACTATAAGATTTACCTAAGTCGTAATCTAAATCCTATGTTTCACTAAGTTATAGTGTGAATCGTAAGTTTTTCTAAGTTATAGTCCGAATATTTTTAATTCTAACGTAAATATCATAAAAATAAGTACTTATATCGGTCTCCTTGGCCCTATCGTCGATGAAGGTCCAGTCGTTCCGTCTCTTGTGCGTATGCTGGAACACATCGTGCATGGTGACCGATTCTGGTGTCCTTCCCTCCTTCACCGTCCGTTGGGTCTGCATACGAAATTTTCGTAGAATTTAATTAACTCCGTATATTAATAATACCGAATTCGATAGTGAAATGAAATTGCGGTATCTCACCATATCTGCAAGCGCCGCTGCGTGGGACCTTGATCCCCCCGTATGAAGCCCCGCGGCCCGTCGGTTTGCCTTCGTCTTCTCCGATTTCTCCTTGTAGACAGGAGTATCCATCATATCTAAGAGCTCCTCATAATACTCCTGCCGGATCCAATTCGGCCTCGTCTGCCCCATTTTCAGGTCATGAATCATATCCCGTATCTTTTTTGAGGCAACGCTTCTGTAGGTCCTGCGGATCGCGTCCTCGCGATGGGGGGGCCACCAGAACGTCGTCTAACATACAAATTCAATTATCACGTAATTTAAAAAATTATTGATTAAAGAGTAACTAATAATTAACCAGAAGATATAGATATATACCCTCAACTCGTCGAGCCAGACGTACTTCAAGTTTGGGGGCACCGACGAAAAGTTGAGATAGGGACCATGGAAGTTAGTCCTGATAATTTCTCCAAGAGCCCTGGCAACATTAAACGAAAAAAACCTACAAAGAAGCAACGACTGGATTATTAACTTGAATAAATGAAAGAAATTTAATAAACTATCTTAAATTTACTTACGAGGTTCCCGCGAACCATAGCTCTCGTCGGAACTCGTCTCTCGGCCTCTCTGGTGCCGTCGGAGGATCCGCGGGTCCGCACATGTACTCTCCAGTAACAGGATGGAACCGAGTATGGGGGTACTCCGGGGTCCACTGTACAGTAACTGGTGGATCCACTGGTGGATCCGCTGGTGGGTCCGATAGCGGAACGGATCCGCTAGCAGATCCGGACTCATGCCTCGATGAAGTTGTCGATCGACGGCGGGATGTGTCTGTGCCCGGGGTACTCTCCGGGTCGGGTTCGCCGGACGGGGTCACATCCTGGGAAGATTGAATGCGACCACGACCACCAGCACCACCACGACCACCACCACGACCATGACCACCACCAGCAGCACGACCATGGCCAGCCATCATGACCTGTAAATAAAACACATAAACATAATTAATAATATAGAAGTGTAAATGAATATAAAATTCTAAACTAAAATATACATACTACCAGCAGGGAGACGAGTGCCGCCGCGACGAAAAAGACTAGGAGTGCCATCTGCAAAAAGAAAATCATATAATAAGTAAATGATCGAACGAAAAAAAACATGAATTCACGTAATTGCTTTTATGAGGTCAAACTTAATTCACGTAATTGGAAGTATTTTTAATATACAACAATATTTAACCTAATCATCGTCATCGTTATCGTCTTCGTTCTCATCCTCGACCTTGTCTTCGTCATCATCCTCATCCTCATCCTCATCCTTATCCTCATCGTCGAGAATATAGTCAACTCCGAACGGAGGACAAGCAATGAATATATATAATGCTCAATCACAACTCTAAGACGAAAAGTAAAGACTGAAAGATAAAGACAACAAGACAATAATATATAACCTGTCAAGTCCAGAATATAAATAATATACAATATCCGGTCTCTAAATACAGTCCAATATAATACAGTCTCAAAAAGTAGTACAGCCTCAAAAGTAACTGGGAACAAAGTCCAGAATAAAGACCTACTCTAACTATACAAGTGGTATGGTCTCGTCAGGCGGAGCTACGCCCTGCGGGACCAAGTCTAGGCCCACTACGTCGTCCGGACCGTAGTAGGTACTGCAATCTCCCTCGTCGAAATCTGTATTATTTTATCAACAGTCCAGTCAGGATGGAATGAGTACATATATCTCATAACAGATCTCAAGATAGAATAAAAGCTATAAGACTGTAAATAGAGCATATACAATGAATCATGGAGTGTACATGTATGTATCATGGCATGGTAAGCTGTAAAGCTAGAGCTAGAACAAGAAAAATAGAATGGGATCATGGCATGTACACAATCAAGGTAAGCTATATATCCAATGTGTGTGAGTAGTAGTTTCGGCTTGTGATCGGCTTGGGTACCTGTCAAGAATCGGCCTGGCAAGTCATATGTGCAGTATATGACTCACACTGTTCGGGAATGCGGGATGGATCTGATCACAGGCCTACGCTACTACTCTCCCTACCCCAACTGGTAGAATGGATCCAAACAGGACACGTCACTGCACGGGATTCTAATGAGAAGGTAGCTAGCCTTCTCTAGAATCAGTGACCATATATCGAGCAAGAGCTACAAGGGTGCTTGCATAATATATCCCAACCTAAGAAGGAGAAAACATCTCTCGTCGGGATCCAAGAATACCAATCCGTGAGAACCATGTGTCGGGAATAAGCATATCAACACTAAGTACATGAATCATAACAGTTATCATAAATTGGGAATAAGTATCAGAGAATGTACTCGCCTGTAAGATGATAAAATACATCGACTGGATCAACTGCAGTATCTCGAGGACCTATAGAGAACAAGACGAATCAATACTATATTTAGGAAGTAAAGTTAAATCAAAATAAACCCTATTTAGTCATTCTAAGTCAAGACATGTCTAGTCGGGTCAATCTTGGTCAAAAACTGACTTACCGTTGACTTTTGGTCAACGGGTCAACTCTGGTCAACTCTAGGTCAACCCTAGGTCACTGGTGACTAATAGTTGACTTTTAGTCAACAGTCCAAGTTAAATGGAATTTGGAACTAAATTGGGTAAAGTGTTGACCCATAGTTGACTTTTTGTCCAAAAAGTCAACCGTGGTCAACCGGGTCCAAGACTAGGTTTAGACAGCTAATCCTACTCATTACCAACCTATACAACCCATATCCAAGTCCATCTTGGACTTGGAAACTCGAATCTTGGCCGTGGGCCAAATCCCTATTTTATCCCTAAAAAGGGTAAAATTCTACCTTCGACGATAATCCCGTTATCCTACCTACGCTAGTTATTTTGACCCGATCTCCCTAGGGTAGTAGGGTACTATCCTATAGGTTCGTTATCTACCATAATACCTAGATAAAGTGGACGTCTAGTCCACCTTACGGCCCGTTGCAGATATCTCGAATATTTCGAGATACGCTCTGACACGGCGCGATACCGGCGCCCTACGACTCCGATTCCCACTCGGAAGCTTACCCGCAAAATCTAAATCACGTAACCTAGGCCTTTGTCAAGTTTCATCGCGATCCGATGCTCCGGGCTCAATTTCGCCATCTAACTTGATTTCTAACAAAAACCCCTCTTTTAGTCTCATTCTCAATCTCTTCTTCGATTCTCGATTTTTGTTCTTCTTCTTCTCAACTTCTCTAATCTTCTTCTTCTAATCTTGTTCTCCTCATTTCCTTCTCCACTTTCTATTCTAACTTTCTTTTCTAAATTCCATATCTTTCCCTTTTCCCTTCTCTCTAATTCCTAAACTTTCCTAATTCTAACTTCTAAACTTCTTCTATCTAACCATCTAATTATCTATCCATACATACATATATATACATATATATCTACCTACATATATACATATATATCTAGGTACTAGGGGGGTTTTGGGGTGTATAGGGGGTGAAATGGGGGGGGGAGGAGCTGCCAATGGCAGCTTCTACTGCTGCCAATGCTGCTGCTAGCTGCTGCTGCAGCTCACCCTGCTGCTGCTGCTGCAGCTCCTGCAGCTGCTGCTGCCCTCTTCCCTCTTCTCCTACTACTCCTCCTACTTCACTCCCTCCTCTCCTCTCTTCTATATATATATATATATATATATATATATATATATATATATATATATATATATATATATATATATATATATATATATATATATATATATATATATTTGTTTTTTTTTTTTTTTTTTTTATATACCTATATATATACCTATCTATCTATATATCTATCTATCTTTTTATTTATTTCTATATATATATAACCATATATCATATCCTCTCCTCCCATCTATATATATACACACATACACCTCTACATATATACACACACACACGTATACATATTATATATATATATATATATATATATATATATATATATATATATATATATATATATATACACATATACCTATATATATATATATATTCACAACCACACACACAACCACACCACCACTCTCATCCTCTTCCCACCACTCTCTACACACACACACACAAAAATACATATATACATATAATTTCATATATATATATACATATATATATACATATACCATATATATATATATATATATATATATATATATATATATATATATATATATATATATATATATATATATATACTAATTAACATACAAAACCCTTAATTATTCCTAACCTAGATTTCTAGGAAGAACCTACAAAATAGGGGGCAAAGTGTAGAGAATTGAATTCTCTACACTTAATGTGAAAGTCATGAATGGAAAAGAGGAATTACTTGGGATTTAATGGCATACCTAAGCTTGTGCTTGGAGGAGGAAAAAGAAGCTTGAGAAAAGAAAAGAAATTGTGGAAGAAGAAGTTACTTTGTGATGAAGTAACAAAAAGGGGGGGGTTTATGCCATGGCCGGCCACTTAGGGGAGGGGGGGGGGGGGGGGGGGGGGGGGTTATTGGGTTGGTAGGATCCAATAACCCTCCACCCATTAGACTTGGGTTTGGTCCAATTGAATTCGGGTTGGTTCGATTTGATTTGGTTTGATTCTAAACGACTAATTAAGTCTCTAAAATGACTAATTAAGTCATGGAAATTAGGTTAATAATTTCTAGCCTATTTATGATGGTACATGGGCTAAGCCCAGCTAGTATGGGGGTCCCACTAGGGTCCAGGCTACCCGGGTCTCTAAATTGGGTCCGAATTGGATAAAATTCAAACCGACTCAAATAAATTCCTAAAAATCATATAAAATCAAATAAAATTCCTAAAATATTATAAAACTTGAAAATAACAAAATACCCCTAATTTGAAAAACTGGGGGTGACAAATCTACCCTCCTTAAAAAAAATGTCGTCCTCGAAATTGAATGAGGGCTAACACTGCAATCATGAACAGAACAAGGAAGAAAAGAAAGAATTTTACCTCAAGGCTCGAAGAGATATGGGAATCGCTCCCGCATGTCGTCCTCCCTCTCCCAGGTGGACTCACCTGGAGAGTGGTGTCTCCATGCAACTCGAACCAAGGAAATGACCTGATTCCGGAGCACCTTCTCTCTTCGGTCCAAGATCTCGACCGGCTTCTCTGGGTAGCTGAGTGTCGGTCCCACTAGGATCTCTGAGTGGTCTAAGACGTGACTGGGATCTGCCACGTACCATCTCAACTGCGACACGTGGAACACACTGTGCACTCCCTCTAGGACAGGCGGTAACTCCAGTCGGTAAGCCACTGCACCGACCCTGCCCAGAATACGGAATGGTCCGATGTATCGTGGACTAAGCTTCCCGCCGCCACCAAAACGAATCGTGCCACGCGTCGGAGAAATCCGCAGAAAGACAAGATCATCAACCTAGAACAAAATACAAGACTTAGAGCTTGATCTAAAACAATCACAATCAGACTCAAATACTAGAAAAATCTAATTTATACCTCAAACTCCAATGGCCTCCGGTGGCTATCGGCCCAATGCCGCTGCCTATCCTGCGAAGTCTATCCCTGATAACCCTGACCTTCTCTGCAGCATCCACCACCATCTCTGGGCCAAGCAAAACCCTCTCACCGACATCATCCCAAGACAAAGGAGTACGGCACCTCCGTCCGTATAGAGCCTCGAAAGGTGACATCTCTATACTGGTTTGGTAGCTGTTGTTGTAAGCAAACTCTACCAAGTGAAGGTGGTCCTCCCAAGATCCCCCGAAGTCCAAGACACAGGTACGCAGCATATCCTCGAGGGTCTGAATCGTCCTCTCCGACTGCTCGTCTGTCTGGGGGTGATATGCTGTACTGAACTTGAGCGATGTGCCCAAGCTAAGCTGCAAACTCCGCCAGAAGTGGGAAGTGAATCGGCTGTCCCGATCTGAGACTATACTCACTGGCACCCCTTGTAATCGGACTATCTGCCGCACGTACATCTCGGCCAACCTCTCCGTCGACAAACCCACTTTGAAAGGCAAAAAGTGGGCCGATTTGGTCAATCGATCAACAATGATCCAAATCGTATCCTTTCCTCCTGGAGAGCGCAGAAGCCCAGATACAAAGTCCATAGTGATATGCTCCCACTTCTACTCAGGAATGGGTAGTGGCTGGAGCAATCCACCGGGTCTCTGCCTCCCGGCCTTCACCTGCTGGCACACTAAACATCTCGACACGAACTGAGCCACCTCACGTTTCATGCCATACCACCAAACATGCTGTCTCAAGTCTCTATACATCTTGTTGGCTCCGGGATGCATAGAGTACTGAGAACGGTGCACCTCCTGAAGAACCTCCTCCCGAAGTCCTCCGCTCGGCACGCACAATCTGGTACCATGCCTCAACGACCCATCCCCTGCTAAAGAGAACTCCTCCAACAGTCCTATTTGGACCTGCTCCCTGATGACCCTCAGAGCCTCATCCTCAAACTGAGCTGCCCTGACTCTGTCCATCAGCTCTGACTGCACCTGCAGACCCCACATCTGCGCCTCAAACCCAGGAACTATTACCTCTATGCCCAAGCTCTCCAGATCTGCCAGAAGGTGACGATCCATCGTTAAACACATAGCCACGGGATACCTGCTCAAAGCATCCGCGACCACATTGGCCTTCCCCGGATGGTACTGCAAGGATATATCAAAATCCTTCATCAGCTCTAACCATCGCCTCTGTCTCATATTCAGCTCCTTCTGGGTAAACACGTACTTCAAGCTCTTGTGATCTGTATAGATCTCAACTCGCTCTCCGTACAGATAGTGTTTCTACAGCTTCAAAGCAAAGATGACCGCTGCCAGCTCCAGATCATGGGTAGGGTAATTCCTCTCATGAGGACGTAATTGCCTAGATGCATAGGCAATTACCTTCCTGTGCTGCTGAAGCACACAACCCAAACCCCGTCCTGAAGCATCACTGTAGATCGTATAACCACCAGATCCAGATGGCAGCATCAATATAGGAGCCGTAGTCAACCTCTCCTTCAGCTCCTCGAAGGCGGCCTGGCACTCATCGGACCAAACAAACTCCTCGTCCTTCCTGGTAAGGCGGGTCATCGGCTGGGCAATCCTGGAAAAGTCCTGCACGAACCTCCGGTAGTAACCTGCCAGACCCAGAAAACTCTGAACCTCTGCTACTGAGCTCGGCGTCGACCAGGACTCCACTGCAGAAATCTTCTTCGGATCCACTGAAATCCCCTCGCCAGAGACAACATGGCCTAGGAACTCCACGCGATCCAAGAAGAACTCGCACTTGGACAGCTTCCCATACAGCTGCTCCCTCCTGAGAGTGTCCAACACAATCCTCAGGTGCTCCTCGTGCTCCTCTGGTGTCTTTGAGTAGATTAGAATGTCATCAATGAAGACCACCACGAACTTGTCAAGGTACTGGTGAAATACCTTGTTCATCAAGTTCATGAATACCGCCGGAGCGTTGGTCAACCCAAACGGCATGATGGTATACTCATACTGGCCATAGCGGGTCCGAAAGGCAGTCTTCGGAATATCATCCCGCTTCACCTTTAGCTGATGGTAACCGGTACGCAAGTCGATCTTCGAGAACACCCTCGCGCCGCTCAACTGGTCGAACAAGTCATCAATCCTCGGCAGAGGATACTTGTTCTTGATGGTAAGGTTGCTGAGCGCCCTGTAATCAATACACAGACGTACCGTACCATCCTTCTTGGGGACGAAAAAAACTGGCGCGCCCCAAGGTGAAGAACTAGATCGAATAAAGCCCTTGTCCTCCAGCTCGTCGACCTGCTTCTTCAGCTCCGCTAACTCACTGTTGTTGATTCTATAGACGTACTGGGAGATAGGCTCAGCACCCGGCACTAGATCTATAGAAAACTCAACATCGCGATCTGGCGGCATCCCGGGCAGCTCCTCGGGAAATACATCCAAGAACTCAGCAATGAGTAGATGTGGCAACACCGGCCCCGCCAACAACGCTCCGCAGAATCCATCTCCCTGCTCTACTGTACCCCTGGTGAACTCATACTCCGGCTCTCCCGGCGGCCTAAATAGAATCCTGCCCCCTCTGCAGTCGATGCTAGCGTGGTGCGTGCTCAACCAATCCATACCGAGTACCACATCGTAACTCGAAAGTGGCATTACGAGCAGACACGCACTCAGCTCCCGGCCTCTCAAAGAACTCTCCGCCCCTTGCAAACATTATTAACTAGGATGATGCCATTCCCAGTCATAATCTTGCAAGTCCTACCCAGATATTCAGCAATAATATTGTGCCTAAGAGCAAAAGAAACAGACACAAAACTGTGCGTAGCACCAGAATCAAATAAGGCCAAAGCTGGAAAAGAATCGAGCAGAATAGAACCTGCGACAACATCCGCAATAGGCTCCATCTCCTCGGCTGCAAGAGTAAAGGCTCTACCCTGACCACCCCTCTGCTGGCGGTGCTGAACAAACTGCTGCTGCTGAGTCGGAAGCGGACCTCTCTGCTGAACTACCGGCACACTAGCTGGTGCCCTCTGAACGGGTGCCCTCTGAGCAGCTCCAGTAACACGGGGGTTCTTGGGACACTCCCGCATCTGATGCCCAGCGGCACCACAAAAGAGACATAGCCCTAGTCTCCTCCTACAGAACTCGAAGAGGTGACCGGGCTTCTTGCAGAAGTGGCATGGTGGATCATCCTACCCCGGACGCTGCTGACTCCTCTGGACAGACGCTCTGGCCTACCCCTGCTGCTGGTGATGCTGGAATGACTGATGCTGAAGCTGAGGGCGCTTAGCAGGCCCTGCACTGCTACTGGCCCCAGAAAACAAATCTCGATCCCTCTTCGGCTTCAAGCCCAACTCCCTCTCCACCTTCCGAGCCTCTGCGTAGACCTCCGCATATGTCGCGTAGAAGGAAGGGATCAGTATCTTGATATCCCATGCCAATCCCTCCCGGAAACGCTCCGCCCGGATCACCGGGTCACTCACCATGTACTCGGCGTATCGGCTCAGCCGGCCGAACTCCGCCGCATACTCCTCTACGGTCATGCTGCCCTGCTGTAGGTTCTGGAACTGCCGTACCAAGCCAATCTTGTCCATAGGGGAAAAGAACTTCTCTCTGAACAGGGTCCTGAACTCGGCCCAAGTATGGCCCTCTCCTGCAAGAGTCGGCTCATTCCGGAACCATGTCCGGGCAATATCTAACAACTGCAACCCAACCACCTCGACCCTCAGGTCGGCTGCCAGGCGGCAGGCCCCCATCTGGCGCTCGATATCCTCCAGCCAGTCATCAGCATAGATAATGCCCTCAGTCCCCTTGAAATCCTTCGGACCAAGCTTCTTGAAAGCCTGGATATCCCCGATCTTCGGCTGCTGCTGCTGCTGAACCTCCCTCTGTGGAGCCTGACGCTCCACTGCCGCCATAGCCAATCTGTGTGCATCCTCAATGCCCTGGCGCATGGCCTCTGTCTGTCTCAACTGAGCCTCGTGCTGAGCCCGCTGGGACTCAAGCACCTGGTGGAAGAACGCTAGCATCTGCCCCATGTCTGTGGGCAGAGGAGGCAATGGAGGAATAGCTCCCATCATCACCGGAGGAGTCCCCTGCTGAGGAGGAAGAATACCCTCGGCAGCTTCCACTGTAGCCCCTGGCACTACGGGAAGAGCACCCGTAATGGCCCCAGGGACGGTCATCGAGGTAGCTGGAGGAGTACCTCCAAGAGCCCCAACAGAAGTCCTATCAGCCGGGAAAGTGACCGGAGCCTGTCCGCCAGAGGTGGCAGACCTCTCCGTCTTCCCGTGCTCCTCGTCAGGAGAATGAGTCATCAATATCCTGGAGACAAATTGAGAAGAAGATATCAATATGGCACATGAAGGCAATATCAAAGGAGGACAGCTAGAAAGCAGTAAATCAATATCAAAGACGGTAAGCAAGATAAGCAAGGAAAGATCCTACTGTGATTGAGCACCCTTAGCCTACTACTTCCTATGGGTAACACAGGCTCGTAGTCAACACTCTAAGACGAGTGCCGCTACGACATCGCACTAATTGCGACTTCAGGACCTGCGTGGGCCACCACTAAAACGTGTCACGACCCGCACCCGCTTAAAGGGCACGTGACGCGACAACGCCCAGCCCTCACCAGAAAAACGGCGTGGAACGCTGTGTATTTTCTAGTCTGACAACAGTTTATATATATAACAAAACCTGTCGAGAATATAGTCAACTCCGAACGGAGGACAAGCAATGAATATATATAATGCTCAATCACAACTCTAAGACGAAAAGTAAAGACTGAAAGATAAAGACAACAAGACAATAATATATAACCTGTCAAGTCCAGAATATAAATAATATACAATGTCCGGTCTCTAAATACAGTCCAATATAATACAGTCTCAAAAAGTAGTACAGCCTCAAAAGTAACTGGGAACAAAGTCCAGAATAAAGACCTACTCTAACTATACAAGTGGTATGGTCTCGTCAGGCGGAGCTACGCCCTGCGGGACCAAGTCTAGGCCCACTACGTCGTCCGGACCGTAGTAGGTACTGCAATCTCCCTCGTCAAAATCTGTAATATTTTATCAACAGTCCAGTCAGGATGGAACGAGTACATATATCTCATAACAGATCTCAAGATAGAATAAAAGCTATAAGACTGTAAATAGAGCATATACAATGAATCATGGAGTGTATATGTATGTATCATGGCATGGTAAGCTGTAAAGCTAGAGCTAGAACAAGAAGAATAGAACGGGATCATGGCATGTACACAATCAAGGTAAGCTATATATCCAATGTGTGTGAGTAGTAGTTTTGGCTTGTGATCGGCTTGGGTACCTGTCAAGAATCGGCCTGGCAAGTCATATGTGCGGTATATGACTCACACTGTTCGGGAATGCGGGATGGATCTGATCACAGGCCTACGCTACTACTCCCCCTACCCCAACTGGTAGAATGGATCCAAACAGGATACGTCACTGCACGGGATTCTAATGAGAAGGTAGCTAGCCTTCTCTAGAATCAGTGACCATATATCGAGCAAGAGCTACAAGGGTGCTTGCACAATATATCCCAATCTAAGAAGGAGAAAACATCTCTCGTCGGGATCCAAGAATACCAATCCGTGAGAACCATGTGTCGGGAATAAGCATATCAACACTAAGTACATGAATCATAACAGTTATCATAAATTGGAAATAAGTATCAGAGAATGTACTCGCCTGTAAGATGATAAAATACGTCGACTGGATCAACTGCAGTGTCTCGAAGACCTATAGAGAACAAGACGAATCAATACTATGTTTAGGAAGTAAAGTTAAATCAAAATAAACCCTATTTAGTCATTCTAGGTCAAGACATGTCTAGTCGGGTCAATCTTGGTCAAAAACTGACTTACCGTTGACTTTTGGTCAACGGGTCAACTCTGGTCAACTCTAGGTCAACCCTAGGTCACTGGTGACTAATAGTTGACTTTTAGTCAATAGTCCAAGTTAAATGGAATTTGGAACTAAATTGGGTAAAGTATTGACCCATAGTTGACTTTTAGTCCAAAAAGTCAACCGTGGTCAACCGGGTCCAAGACTAGGTTTAGACAGCTAATCTTACTCATTACCAACCTATACAACCCATATCCAAGTCCATCTTGGACTTGGAAACTCGAATTTTGGCCGTGGGCCAAATCCCTATTTTACCCCTAAAAAGGGTAAACTTCTACCTTCGGCGATAATCCCGTTATCCTACCTACGCTAGTTATTTTAACCCGATCTCCCTAGGGTAGTAGGGTACTATCCTATAGGTTCGTTATCTACCATAATACCTAGATAAAGTGGACGTCTAGTCCACCTTACGGCCCGTTACAGATATCTCGAATATTTCGAGATACGCTCTGACACGGCGCGATACCGGCGCCCTACGACTCCGATTCCCACTCGGAAGCTTACCCGCAAAATCTAAATCACGTAACCTAGGCCTATGTCAAGTTTCATCGCGATCCGATGCTCCGGGCTCAATTTCGCCCTCTAACTTGATTTCTAACAAAACTCCTCTTTTAGTCTCATTCTCAATCTCTTCTTCGATTCTCGATTTTTGTTCTTCTTCTTCTCAACTTCTCTAATCTTCTTCTTCTAATCTTGTTCTCCTCATTTCCTTCTCCACTTCCTATTCTAACTTTCTTTCCTAACTTCCAATCTTTCCTTTTCCCTTCTCTCTAATTCCTAAACTTTTATATTCTAACTCTAAACTTCTTCTATCTAACCACTAATTATCTATCCATACATACATATATATACATATATATCTACCTACATATACATATATATCTAGGTACTAGGGGGGGTTTGGGGTGTATAGGGGGGTTG